>JAMQTF010000016.1:600000-1000254 GCA_025919625.1 Trichoderma arundinaceum
TCTCTTCACCGAGCTCCTCCAAACACCACAGATCCAGGCTCTCGCGGCCAGTGCAGAATTCACCTCGTACCTCACGCTCCTCCAAATCTTCTCCTACGGCACCTACGGGACATACAATGCAACCCCCGACCTTCCGACCTTAAACGATACCCAGACCCTCAAGCTTCGACAGCTCTCGTTGCTATCCCTAGTTAGCGATCGATCAAACCTATCATACGATGCATTGCAGAAAGCTCTAGGCCTCTCCTCAGCCCGAGAGGTGGAAGACCTCGTCATCACCGCCATCTACGCCGGTCTCTTGCACGCCACTCTCGATCCAGCCCGCCAGGCCATCCAAATATCAAGCGTCGCTCCCCTCCGAGATCTCGCTCCTGGCACCATCCCGGATATGATCAGAGCCCTGCAGAATTGGGCTGGCCGTTGCCAATCTACCCTTGGTGACCTCGAAGAGCAGATCAAGAGCATTCGTGATGCCGCTACTGCACGGGAAAAAGAGAAACAGACGTCGGACATAAAGCTGCATACATTGATGGAAAGCGTGAGCGACATGGAGAGAATTCCCTTTTCACGGGATAATTTAACTCGCAGAGCCATCAACAAGCGCTCCATGGCTGAGAACCTGGGCCCAGCTGCACTCGCCGAGTCGATGGACCTTGATGATGCATTCGCAGCAGACGACCCAGCCAAGAGAGCCAGTAAGAGGAAACTCTAACCATGGCAGGGGAATACTGACGCACCGTGTGGAACTTGGACTTCCAATGTGATATGAATTGTGATAGTCACGAAAGAATATGATATAATACAAGTACTAAACAAATTACAAGCCATCCTGTGCCCTGCTATTTATGAGGAATATAAAACGTTGGGCCAGCAACTCCCAAACCGTGGCAGATAGTACAAATTGCCAGTAAAACAGAAAGAAAAAAAAACATGTCTAAAAGCTCGCGCCAGACCCCATGTTGGTCTCTTTATCTCGGGTCTTAGCTTCAAAGGAAAGTATCTTGTCGCCCAATTAAACCCTATAAAAACAATTGTTCGTAACGGTCGTGATTTGAATTAGATTAATCCTGCTCATCGGTACGCACATGGAGATAGCCTGTGTCCAAGAATTTGCGTACAAGCCAGTGTGATGTCCTGCATCTCCCGGCCGGGGAAAAGACACGTGAAATGGATTTCAGAGCCTTTTGCCTGGGACAAGAATGAACAGAACACACAGCCCAGCGTCGATGAGAAGAGTTACGGCCAGCACCATGAGTGCCCGCTTCGCAAGGAGGCGGCGGATGTAGGGCTCTCGAATGCGCGAGAAGTTGAACGGAGTGTACTCGCTAAATCCGATGAGTGCCAAGATAGGGTCCAGGGAATATTGATACGATGCAAGGAAATAAACGCCAATAGTAAATGGAAGAATGAGCTGAAGGAGTTTATTAGCCAGAGATCTCATTAACAAAGGGCCAGAGGCTAAAACTTACCCAGCATCGAGTTGCTCTAGATTTATCAAGGAAAATGAGGATAAAGGAGGTCCAAAATGCTCCAAACATGGCGACGAGTCCAATGATGAGACGCATAACGAGCGTTGGTGGAATCAGGTTGCCCAAGGCCTTCATGCGCAAGAAACCTGGAAACGCATCTCGTTCCATCGCCTGGAATACGTAGTCCTTAGCCACATCAAAGACTTCTGGGTCGTCCCGACCAAACTCTTCGATAGAGGCTGTAACATCCTGAGTAATAGATCCGGGCAGCGTGATTTCTCTCTCAGCTCCGGGCATCAAAAACGTGTAAAGGATCTTCTCGGCAGAGGCCCTAATATCTTGCCGTGCAACCGTATGGGCTGGGGAGTTGGAATCAGTTACGTCGCGCGATGGGCTGAACTGAGGGCTAGGCTTTGTGCGATTTGATCCGCTCTGTGTTTGAGGCGACTCGTGGCTCTGGTCTTCGCGCAAGAAGGCCGACATTTGGGCGTCTTGATCCCGTTCCTTCTCCGTCGCATACATTGATGGGCCAGCCGCACGCGAATCGATCTCGCCAAGCTCCATTATCGAAGATCGCTTAGATCCCTTTTCCAGGTCTGGAGTCGCTATGAGAACTGATCGTCGAAGTTCGCGGACATAATGGCGGCAAAGAGACATGTGCTGCGCTACGTCCAACCTGACCAAAACATTAGTATTTCATCAATACGCTGCCAGTTTCGTACTCAAAGAAGGCCCGTACCAAAAATCGAGGTAGTCAACAGATCGCTGTTGATCTCGCATATAGATGTAGAACGAGAATAGGTCGACTGGAGGTAGGGTGCGACGGCTCAATACCTCAAACAGAGTTGGCAATCTATTGCGCGTCATGTCGGGCTGGGGCGTTGTTGACGCCGTCATTTCTCGGCCTTCTTCTTCCATGGTGAACTAATAGAGTATTGTTGATGATAAAAACGAGTGAAATTTTGGGGTCGGTTAAATAAAGTTGTTTTTGCTATTGCTCTGAATCTCGAGTTGCCAGTTGAGACAGTTTGTGCAACGAGCAACAGAAGCTCGCGAGAAGGGAAGAATTCTCCCTACCGGGGGAGAGACGGCGAAGCTGCGGCGAACGAAAGCGACGGATAACAATGTGATGAGGCGAGCGAGCGAGCGAGAGAGAAAGAGATGCCGTCACACAGAAGAGCTTGTAGTAGCTCGTTGCCGGTGGTGATGGCTGGAATGCGGCAGCGATGGCTTGACGCTGTATGGAGAACGGGTCATTAGTCTGGCGTTGGTTTCATTTCCCACTTGGGGCGCAGTTGGCGTCGAAATCGCTGCCTCAGGAGAAGACGCAGATGAGTGATGGATGGTCACGTGAATTTTGATGGGGCCAAGCCGACCTTTGCATGATTGGCTCGCTACCCCCCACCACGGGAATTTCGAGCCTGCCCTACGCACAAAGATTTTGTGGAATTTAGCATTTCCGACATCAACCACCTCTATCAACGCCCAGTCCGTGAAGAGTCGATCCGCAGGTACGAAACGCACCAGTTCTCTCTCCCTCTCATCCACGGAATCTCTATCGAACCTTGGTCGCAAGAGAGTCCTCAGCGCTTGCCGCCACGCCGCCTTGTTCCCGACCCGAAAGCTGACCGTCAATCAATCCAGAAATGTCGTCAAAGAAGCCTGCCGGAAAAGCCCAGCGCTCCGCCATTGCGGACGTTGTTGCCCGCGAGTACACCATCCACATGCACAAGAGAGTACGTCGTCTCGAATACCTGGCTGAATTCTTTGGAAGGAAAGAAAATTCGGGGGTTTTGGATATAGGGATGCTAACAGTTGCGTGTGAAGCTGCATGGTGTCACTTTCAAGAAGAGGGCTCCCCGTGCCATCAAGGAGATCAAGTCTTTCGCCACCAAGGCCATGGTACGACTTTCCCAACAGCAACATCCCGCTAGGCATTTGACTGCTCGGGAATGGACGCGAAATTCCTTCGCCAATGGATCGAAGAAAAATAAAATTGCTAACTCCTTTTTACCACAGGGTACCACTGACGTCCGGATCGACCCTCAGCTCAACAAGAAGGTTTGGGAGCAGGGTGTCAAGGGTGTTGCTTACAGAATCCGAGTACGAATCTCCCGACGACGAAACGACGAGGAGGGTGCCAAGGAGAAGTTGTACAGCTACGTTCAGGCGGTCAATGTCAAGAACCCCAAGGGCCTCGCAACTGAGGTCGTCGAGGAGTAAAGAAAATTTGTTTCTCTTTGGGAATGGTTCTGGGGTGGCATGGCATTACGGAGTTGCAACCGGCTCTTCTAGCTTTTCACGCTGAAAATAAAAGACGGCAATGTGATCAACAAGGTTTTTTTTATTCCAAAGCAATCTTGCCCCTGCAGCAATTGCTTGTGGCAGAGAGTCCTCACCGTGACGGAAGAGAGAGGTGACGGGAAATGGCCTGGTGAGGCGGTGATTTGTCATGATCTATTTGACAGGTTCTATTATATGCTGTAACCGGTCATGCGCTTGTGGAAGGGACAGGTAGCCCTCCTTTCCCCAGCCTTGGTTGTGGAAAATGCAAAATACACCCAAAATACCCTATCAAGCGAACGAATCGTGCTCCAAAGACTCCAAATACCCAATAACGTAAAATCATAAAGTCTGCACGCTATAAAATGCTTCATTCTTCCTCAATGTCCCGATGTCGACCCAAGACCTTCTTCTTGAATTCCTCTGGATCTTTGTCCCACAGCTCTGCAGCCTCGCCATTTAATGGAGATGCGCTGTAGACACAATATCAGTCAGTGTCCTATTTTCTCTCTCCATATCATGCGAATAAAACAAACAACGGGGCGGGCGTGTGGGCTAGCATACTTGTTGGGTTCGCCGAGTAAGCTTTGTAAGCTCAGCAGGACAGTCTGAATGTTGTAGGCGGCAGTCCACTTGTCCTTGAGAATGTCGAGGCAGATGCGGCCGGAGAAGTCGACATTGGGGTGATAAATCGGCGTCTTGAAGAGGACCGTGGGCGGGGCATAAGGATAATTTGAAGGGAACGCGAAGCTCAGCTTGAATGTGAGGCCGGAATATGGTGTATCTTCTGGGCCCTCGATGGTGGCCGTCCAAGACATGAGGTTGCCATCAGCAGAGGGAAACGCGGAGATTCCGGGAGCTGGCGAGGTCATGAGGGTCATCAACTCGGTCTGGAGCCTATTGAGAACACGTTAGCGCCTACATAAAGTCATTGTCTTCATCAGAAGGGATGAAATACCGTTTGGTGACGCTCTGTGAGTCCGGGCCCTTGCGAGCGGCATTGAGCTTGGAGGCCTGGACGCTGCCGGGGGCAGAGTTTTGGTTATCCTCGGTGTAATCCATTGTAAACAAAAAGAGGATCCTAGACGACGGGGGCTTGCGCGGAGATGCACGAAAGAGTGGCTTAAAAAGAAGATAATAAATGGTCCAAGTACACAAGTCGAACAAAAAGTCTCTTGCAAATGATTACGAGAGAAGAAGAGAGATCTGACGTAGGGAAAGGGGGATATGCAAACAAGCGGTAGGCGTTCCGCGTTGGGCAATAATGGGACGCCTTCAGATGTGCTGCGGAATGCAGTGTAGGTGGTTACCTAATAAGGTAGGAAGGTGATGGGGATCTAGGAAAGAAAAGAAAAAGCGTCTGGGGAAAGCTGCCTGAATAAAAAAGACAAGGTACACGGCAAGCAGGGATTGGGGCACGAACAAAGACGAGGATCTAAAGACAAAGAAGGATGGGAAGGTCAAGATCGACTGAGGAGAGAGGAAAAAAACAAAGTTCGGTTGAGACACGCTTGTTGCCGGTCAGCCTAGGGGAAAAAACAGCAATCTTACAGCCTAGAGGCTTCGATTTCAGTGAACGGGTACCGCTATTGGAGACGCCCGTTTGCCGCAGCAACGCACCAAATAATGGAGCTGGTCAGCCAATCGACGGTGGCGGGGCTTCAGGCTTGGAGGGTAAAAAACAAATTCAGTGGGCAATTGACAAAAAGAGCAGAAAAAAAGGACCCATAATTGAATCGCTGAACAGAACCTCTTTACACGGTTGAGGCGCGACTGGACCGGACACGCGATCGTTGACACTCCCAAGCTCTGATACTACTGTCCAATATAACTTCTGCCATGCTCAACGGATAACGTTCACGCTCATGCAATTGCGCCTTTTGTTCGCTTCATCCTTTACGTTCTTCTGTTTTCCTTTGTTGTATGATTTCTTGCTTTTGATAGGATAAAGGAGCTATAACGCAGCAGCAATCTCACTAATAGACATCATGGTGAGCTCCTCCCGTTACCCGTGCACAGCACCGCCATACGGACTCGCATTATCTCTCATCTACACCTCAGACCTATGTGCATTCAACTGACTGAATCGTAGTCTCAGCTTGATCCACTACCAAAGGAGCTGCCATTTCGTATCATATCCAAGACAGTCGGCCGTGGTGCCTATGCCTCGTATGCACACATCCGTCTTCCTTACTTCTAACCCCCCCAAAATTCACCGTCCAGCCCAGATTAACCATTAGAATGACTGCAGGATTAAAAAAGCTATTCCGTTGGACGCATCAAATCCAGTTTTTGCCGTCAAGCTCATTCACAAGGGATACGCCACCAAGCATGGCCGCATCTCCGCAAAGCAGCTTGCCATGGAGGTCTCCCTCCACTCCCACATCGGCCAGCATCCCAACATAATCGAATGGTTTGCCTCGGGAGAGGACTCGATTTGGCGATGGATAGCCATGGAGTATGCAGAGGGCGGTGATCTTTTCGACAAGATCGAGGCAGACGTCGGTGTCCGGGAGGACATTGCCCAGATCTATTTCCTCCAATTAGTCGGCGGTGTGAGCTTCATGCATTCCAAAGGCGTGGCGCATCGGGATCTCAAGCCAGAGAATATCCTCTTATCCCAAGATGGAAGCTTGAAGCTGGCTGATTTTGGGATGGCCACCATGTTTGAATACAAGGGCCAGCGCAAGGCCAGCTCAACGCTATGTGGCAGCCCGCCGTATATTGCGCCAGAGATTCTCGCCTGTGGAAGGGCAGATAAGAGGGCGTCCAACTCGGCCAAGTACTCACCAGACCTCGTCGACATATGGTCATGCGGAGTCATTCTCTTTGTCCTGCTTGTGGGCAACACGCCGTGGGATGAGCCATCATCGACAAGCTGGGAGTACGGCGAGTACGTAAAAACATCGGGGAAGAGTTCGGATCCCCTGTGGGGGAGGATACCTCTGGAGGCTCTCTCGCTCCTCAGAGGCATGATGTCCATCGATCCCCAGAAACGATTTACATTTGCCAAGATACGGCAACACCCTTGGTATACGCGCCACAACCCACTGCTTACCGCCGATGGCAGAATTTCTGATCCCATCGTCCTCGCGACCAAGATGCTGGAGAATCTGCGCATCGATCTCAGTCAGATACCTCCGACAACATACACCTACCTCCCAGCGACTCACGACCCAACTGTTGACTCCGGGCTCAATGCCGGGAGATTCTCGTCCACCCAGCCGGAAGCTCCAGTCACTCTCATCGCCGACAAGGACTGGGATTGGGAGGCGCCTGTCCTCCGCTCTATGGCCCAGCCGTCTTCTTTGCCGACAGGCTCTTCTCATGGTCGTCGCACGCTCCTCGACTCCCTCGCAGACGAGCCATCCATGTCGCAATTCTCGCATGTACCAGGCCCGTCCATGACACTCACACAACAAGCCCGGCGATTCCGTGACATTTGTCCTCCTGAATCCCTCACTCGCTTCTTCTCGCACGTACCGGCCACTCACATTGTGCAAATGCTCAGCGATGCGCTGCATCAACTCAACGTGCCTTTGGCGCCCGTCACGCCAAACCCGTACGGAAGCCCTATAGTTACCATCAAAGTCCGCGCCGTAGATGGCCGCCGGCAGAGTCTGCACGGGGAAATCTGCGTCGACAAGCAGCCGCTTCCAGATGGCTTCGAAGTGTTAGACATTCGGTTCGTCAAGATCAAGGGAGATCCGCTCGAGTGGCGGCGGTTCTTCAAAAAGGTCGTGGTGCTGTGCAAAGACGGGGTCTATGTCCCGGAGGCTTAGGGAGGTACGGGACAGCTGTTTGCTCATGATGGGAATATAATGAAGAGGTCGCATGCACCAATTGTGGAATTTTCTGGATAGCACGCATTGTATTTATGGATGTATGAGCATCGATGATGAATTCAATTTAGTAATATCAGGACGTCTATGATTTATGCTCAGGCGTGTTGCTGCTCATCGTATTAGCACTCGTACCTCTATCCCATCCATTATCTCAATCCGCTTGTATGGGAATCTCATTAGTGTCATGCGTCTCATTCGCCTGATCTTGCCACTCAAAAGCTATCAATTCGGTCAGTAATTTTGATATCTTCGCCGGCACTTTCACACAGAGAGAGAGAACATACGCTGTCGACACATGGGGCACTGTCCCTTTGCTGACTCTTGCTTAATCCATTCCATTATGCAATGCTGCTCTCATATCAGTACTGCTAACAATCTTGGAAAAAAGATCCCATCTAAAATACTAACCATGTGAAAATTATGGCCACACTTTCCAGACACTGTAAAAGTCAGCTAACGCGTCCACCCCCAGTAATGCACGTCTGAGTCCAAGAATTGCACGTACATAAGCTGCAGTCGTCGCCGGGATACTTGCACGTAGGGCATGTCCCGTCAAAGTGAACCTGGCAGATGCCGCAGACGTCGTCTTCGGGAATGTCCCATTGCCATGTGGCGACGGAGTTCCACTCCTTGATGGTGACTTTCATTGCTAGGTTTCGTACGAGCCCCTTCTTCGGGGGAGGTGAATTTTCAAAGCATGGATGAGTTGGGGTGTGCAAAGGCTGTTATGATGCTGGAGCCCATGACAAAGTAGTGTTGCCTAGGAGAGAATTCAATGCACCGAGTTTACTCTAGGGTAGTAGTCTCGTGACCGGCGAGACATTACAAGATCAACCAATGTCCGACTTCAGCAGATATAATCTTAAGTAATTGCTCTCTTTTGGACAGCTACAATGATTTCTTTTGATATACATCTATATAATCTAAGTAACCTTGGCATGTTCCACTGACGCCATCATCTCTTCTCTCGTGAGCCATCCAACCCAGGTCAAAACCCCTGGGCCACCAACACAGCCAATGACAACAGAAGAAAGCAGGATTCGGGCCCAGGATATTTGACAGACTCCAGCACTTTTTAAATCTCCAAAATGGTATGCCAACCAGAGCAACACCGACGTATAAGAGACAATGTAGTCATACTGGAAGATAGTAAGGAGGGACGTCAACGGGCTTTTAGGAAGCTCGATCAAGTATTTGGGGATGAACGACTCTGACACGGAGAGAGGAGAGCGTAGAAGCATGTTCCAGTAGCAAAACGTACTGAGTGTTATCATCACCCCGCCAATGACGCGGAAGGCCATCATATTACGCCTTTGGGCAACCTCAGCTCGATCATCAAGGAACGGCCTTATCGCACTTGACAGTGCGAAGAGGAGTATGGAGGCAAACACTGGGAAGACTTGCCAAATCCAATTTGCCAAGTGTCGGATTTCGAAGTCAGGGTGATATAGAGAGATGAGATGAGGAACAAAAAATACCACGAGCAACGTTGGGAGTATGGCAACCACGCCAGCCCGATCAATTAGTCGAGCGGTGGCGGTAGAATACTTCTTCAACGGAGAGAACACATAGAAAAAGTAAAAGTAGTATGGGGCAACGTTTCCAAGAGCGAAGAATTGGGCGACAAGAAGAGGCACAACCGATCTGCACAGACATAGATATGTTAGTGCTATGATGAGCATCCAGCGGAGCGGGTTGATACGAAAGATTTCTCACGTCTGAAAGAGCGTCCCCTTGTTGGCATTTCTTAGAGACTCGAGCATCATTATGACACAGAGACCGGCAAAATCTGTGATGAAAACAGAACACTGCCACCAGAGTCTGGGGTCGTCATTGAAGATTAATTGACAAAAAGCTATTGAGATGCGAGCTAGGATATAGTCAAATCCTGGAATTCCGAACAAGCCCCTCAAGATGGGAACGCTAGTTTCGTCCTGAAGAACATATCGACCCTCGCTATAGGCTTCGTCGATGACGGACGAAAGAGGATCCCCCATAGCCATAGATCGCATCATAACAGCTGCCGGCAGCAGGATAGGCAGGGCGTAAAGCCCACGACTTAGAGCCATATTTTTAGCCCGGGCTGGCGCTGCTAGCTCTGCGCTGTGTACTGGGGCTGGCACCCAGAGTGTCTCGCAATATGAATATGAGATCAAATGGGCGCTTGATCGGCAGATTCCGTCTTGCCCCAGCCAATTGACGCCACCCAATGGCTTGCGTGAAATCGAGCCTTTGGCGTGTGAGAATGGCGGCGAGGGGAACTTTGGGGGAGGAGTAAGACGGTTAGGGAGACATTGCGTCAGGTCGCTATTTGTCGTGCTGCAGAGCGGAGGTGCATGCAGCTTATCGCAAGCGCAGTTGCTCTGCAAATGTCATGCATGGTCCAAGCTCCTCCCCCACCATAAGCGCCTTTCGCAGGCCCATGATCCAATCCAAACCTCATCTCCACCAGAAACGCTGCTTGCCGCATGCAATGGCTGCGCTGCCGGTCGCTTAAGGTCAGGCCACTGAGATAAGCTGGACGAGGCGTGAAGCAAGCAGACCGCGTGTCTCGACTCCATTTTCAGCGCTGCACCTGGCTCGACCTCGGCGAGATAAGAGAAAAAAAATTATCAGCTTCCGGCCAAAAACGCCAAATCGCAACTCACATCGTCCTCGATGGCCTCAGTTGCTGCCGGCCAATCTATTCGGATTGGCCTACCAAGACTGGGCAACCGGTTTCTACGGACCAGCATGTCAACCAGACGCAATCTATCGTCCTACCTGGTGACGCCCAAGGAGCTCCACGAAGCCCTGAAGAAGAATCCTCCGTCTCCGATTAGTCCCGATCCTCGAGTGATTCCTCTTTGCGCTGCTTGGTTCCTCCCCAACGATGAAAGGACTGGTATCCAGGTCTTCCGAGAGCAGCGTATCCCCAAGGCGCGCTTCTTTGACCTCGACAAGGCCATCGACAAGCGCAGCCCGTACCCTCACATGCTACCGGACGCCAAAGGCTTTGCTGCGGCAATGAGCGAATTGGGCATCCGACGGGAGGATGTAGTTGTCGTCTATGATACAAAAGAGCTCGGCATCTTTAGTGCTCCTCGCGTGGCATGGACGTTCAAGGCGTTTGGCCACCCCAAGGTGCATATCCTGAACAACTTCAAGCAGTGGGTTGCTGAGGGACTGCCCACCGAGTCCGGAGAGCTATATAGCGTCGAGTGCAACCCGTATCCCATTCCTGAACTTGCGTCAGAGAGAATTGCCAGCTTTGAGCAGGTCAGGGAGGTAGCTTTGGACTCCAACAAGGAGGGGGCAGAAGGGATCCAAATTTTGGACGCCAGACCCAATGGCCGGTTTACTGGCAAGGACCCAGAACCGCGTGAGGGTCTATCCTCAGGACACATGCCTGGATCGATCAGTGTTCCTTTCAGCGCTGTCCTGGATCCGGAAACCAAGACGTTTCTCCCAGCAGACAAGCTGAAGCAGCTGTTTGAGGAGAAAGGAGTTGACCCCAGCAAGCCCATCATCTCTACCTGCGGAACTGGTGTTACAGCATGTGCCATTGATACCGCTTTGGAAGTAGCAGGATACCCCAACTCCAGAAGGGTTTATGATGGAAGTTGGACGTAAGTTGTTGCCTTTTTTCTTTCTTGGCATCCTACTGTTATTGGATTATTGGCTGACAGAATGACAGAGAATGGGCCCAGCGTGTTCAGCCGTCGGAGAATTTGATCATCAAGTCGGAGTAGGGCGACTTTTGCACAGCTTGCTGTCGATTCATTTGAGCCACGATACCCTCCCTTTTCTTTTTATGATTACTACGCCCCTCAGGCCATGTACAAATATTGAATTACGGAGTTCCTCAGTTCGTGTTTGTTCTTTTGCTTTGTGCGATATCGTGGTCTCAAGCCATCTCAACTTTCATGCGAATCTGGCGAACTCCAAATTGTGTTGCACAGCCAAAAAAAAGTTTTCAGATCAGTTAGGAAGCCTCCATTTGTCTCCCTTATCCTCAATTCTGGTGATGTCGCGACTGCTCGAGCTCTTTCCTCTTTTTGTCTTATTTTTACTCCTTCCAAAGAGACAACCAACGATATGGCTGCTGACTCACCCCGGTGAGCCTTATTCAGCTTCTCGGTGAAAAGCGCACAGAGAGACCCACTCTGTTCTCGCCTAACAATTGAGGCAGCGACCCACAACTCAACTCCTGTTAGGGCTCGCCTAACCCAGACCACACCCGTAAAATTCCCAAGCTGTACTAGACCCCGCCAGCGAAAAAGTTCCCCAGTACGAGGGCCACAACTCGAGCAAATACAACATCAGGGCCGATCCTGCGCATCGTCTATCCGACACCAACTCCCTCGCCCACCCCCAGCGCAACAAACAACAACTCCATAATACACAATGGCTGATCGCGGCGGTGCTCGTGGCGGTGGTTTTGCTTCCCGGGGCGGTGCCCGTGGTGGTGATCGTGGAGGCCGTGGTCGTGGCCGTGGCCGTGGTCGCCGTGGCGGCAAGAGCGAGGAGAAGGAGTGGCAGCCCGTCACCAAGCTGGGCCGTCTCGTCAAGGCTGGCAAGATCAACAGCATGGAGGAGATCTACCTGCACTCTCTGCCCATCAAGGAGTACCAGATTGTCGACCAGTTCCTGCCCAAGCTGAAGGATGAGGTCATGAAGGTGCGGATCGCCTCGTTTGAACCCCTTTGGCTCAATTGCTGCTCTGCTCCCGCGTAGGGATTGAGAAAGGGGGAGCGCAAGTTTGAGCGATGGTGCTCAAAAAACGGACTGTTGCGCTAACCATGTTGTTTTTCACGAAATATAGATCAAGCCCGTCCAGAAGCAGACCCGTGCTGGTCAGCGAACCCGATTCAAGGCCATCGTCATCATTGGTGACTCCGAGGGCCACGTCGGTCTCGGTATCAAGACCTCCAAGGAAGTCGCCACTGCCATCCGTGCCGCCATCATCATCGCCAAGCTGAGCGTCATCCCCGTCCGAAGAGGTTACTGGGGTACCAACCTCGGTCAGCCTCACTCCCTGCCCTGCAAGGAGTCCGGCAAGTGCGGTTCCGTCACTGTCCGAGTAAGCACAACCCTCCCACAGGTTTTGGTTGAAGTTTGAACAAGTTAGAAGAAGAAATGGTTTATTGACGTTAAACCCACCTTTACAACAGCTTATCCCTGCCCCCCGTGGTACTGGCCTTGTCGCCTCCCCCGCCGTCAAGCGATTCCTCCAGCTCGCTGGTGTCGAGGATGCCTACACTTCATCCGCCGGTTCCACCAAGACCCTTGAGAACACCCTCAAGGCCACTTTCTCCGCTGTCTCCAACACTTACGGCTTCCTGACCCCCAACCTGTGGAAGGAGACCAAGCTGATCAGAAGCCCTCTGGAGGAGTTCTCCGACACCCTGAGGGACGGCAAGCGATACTAGAGAAGGGGTTTTTCAGTGGTGAGTACTGGGAAACGGTGCGCGGAGTCACGATACAACTAGTGTTTCATTGCATGGTTTGGCCGGTTAGGTCTTTCGGACATGAGCGTCATGAGGATATAAAAATGGCCATGATCTGAAATGAGAATTAAAAATTTTTCAACTGGCGTTTGTTTCTTTCAAAATTACGCCTACGGAATGTGCCTTTGGCGACTCTTTGTGAAATTGGTCCTTGTGCTTTATTCTGACGTGTAAAATGATATTGACGAATTGCTAAAGAAAAAAAAGTGTTGTCCAGATTCTCTCTCAGATCCACTACTGATACCAATCCCTACAAATCTGACGATTTATATACTTATTTATTCACCATCACTCATATTGCTTTCGCTACACTCTCTCTGCTGGCAGCCCGTACTCAATGAAAGGCTCATCAATCTCCATTATATGTCCCTGGCCCAAAATCCTCGATTCGGGGATATAATACGTAACCTGGCCTCTCTCGAAAGATGTGCTCCGAGAATGGATCGGAACAGTGTTGGGTTTCTCGCGAGTGTCTCTCTCACTTCTGGCTATTGCGAATAAATCATGGCCTTCTTCCTCATTCCCTTCGAGTGACAGCCCCATAGTACGACGTCTCTTGGCCGGCCGACTCTGAGGTATCAGACGCGGAGGCAGCGATGACAATTCAAGGTCTTCGTCAGAGACAGTGATTGGCCTCTCCTTCGTAGTGGAGCCGAGCATGGCTGTCTTCAGAGCGCCTCCCCATGTACGCTTCCTCGAAGCTGGCGCGAGTCCTGTGTTTGCATCATCTGTTAACCCTGTATATCTATTCGGCAGCGCTTTTGGCTCGGCTGACTTACTCTTCCTCATTCTAGTCTCAAACGCCTTTCGCTGCAGCGGCGTGTCTCCCATCCAGAATTCATCTCTGCCGGGAACAAACTTGCGTCGCTGTTCCGCCTTCTTCCAATACGGCATCTCAGCCTCTTCCTCCAGTGTCTCCGCAAAAGCAGTCATATCCCCCAGAACGGCAGCAGTACCATTATATATTTCACTAGGAGCTTGTTTTGCAGGGCCTCTGGATGCAATGATTTTCCTTCTGCTCTCAGACTGCAAGTGCACCGGCCAGTTGTTAATGTCCCAAAACAGATGGACGGCTTTCTTCCTGGAAGGATGGCCGAATGTCCAGACCGGTTCGCATCGCATCGTCTTTAGCCTTTGCTTCTGCGCTGCGAGGGCGTCCTGCTTCTTCTCCTCTTCCTCCTCCTCTTTCTGGATCTGTGCGTTGAGGGCCGTGAGGCGAGCTTTCTTGGTTTCGGAACCCAAGTTATTGTCATCCCATATCTCTAATGCTTTTTCAGAGAGTTTCTGCCGCCAAACCGTTGGGTCCGCAACCTTGTATCTCGTGGCGTAACTGTTATACGGTAAATGAAGCGGCCACAGCATCGTCTTGTTCTCATAGGCCTCGCGTATCAGATTCTTGCGAACAATCTCGTACGCATCCTTCCACGCAGGCCACTCATCCTGTGCCCACGCCTCCTTGTGCTCTTTGTACGTATCCGGGTCTGCAATCTTGACTACGTCCGGGTACGTCATGGTAATGCGCCAGGAGCCCTCGTTCGCCTTATTCTTCGCCGGGTCGTTGGGGCGCTTCTTGGTATCGTCTTCCCAGTAGGAAACGATGGTGTCGAGGAAGTTGCGGTTATACTCTTGCGTCTTGGGGTCTCTTAGTTTCTCCTGGTTCTCCTCGTGCTGGCTTTGCAGCACCCTGAGCGTCTTGCCCAGACGGAAGCCCAGGCAGTAGAAGAAATTCGCCGTTCGTTTGCGCCACTCGTGGCTTCTTACCGGATCCTTGATGAAGTTTCGGAGTGAAAGAACGTCTTTTCTTTTGGGCATGTCTTTGGGGTATATGTGAAAGTCTTCAGAGGATGCGGGCACCGAGACTTGCGTTGAGAAGGTATCGTTTGAAGCAACGCTTGCATCATCCAGAGGGTGGTTCTTGTCCATATCTTTAGGTCTAACCTGTGACGTATAAGACATGAAAGGCTCCGACTCTGGGAATTGCTGCGTCTGAGGCTCAGGATCCGGCCACTTGACCAAGTCTTCAGGGTGAAACTCTGTCTCTGGTCGCCCAAACATCCACTCTCCATTTGCCTCATTCTTATAAACTCTATTCTTGTTAGTTCTTTCACTCGGATCATAAAGATGGGTCGGGAGAAACTCACTTCAAGATCTGCAAATCGTGCAGCTTTGGCGCCAGCTGCTTGACATCCTTCGCGGTGAACTTGTATCTCTTGACGGGTCCACGACATCCCAAATTTAGCTCCTTCAGAAATGCATCCATTGTCCTGGGCTTCAAATCCCTGAAAAGCGATATGGGGCTGATGTCACGCATCATCTGCGTCACCCTGGACAGCATGAGCTCTCCTCGCTTCCCAAGAGACTCTTTCAGCTTCTGCGGACTGTTCCTCGAAGGCTGGCAGATGTACTCCAACCAAGCTGCCTCTGTTGGCCGTACATTTGCCAGAGTATATCCCTCGGCCGATTCGTACTCGTGCTCGCCAAATCTCAGCTTCAGTTTCTTCGGCGCAGACTCTGCCCTCAGACCAACCTCCACCGTCGCCAAAAGTCCGACAATGAAATCCCGAGGCGCTCGTTTCGCCGCCCGTTTGAGACCTTGGTGAATCTTCTGACAGCGTCGCAAGAGCTCATACGTCTTCCTCATGTCGAGGTTCATCAGGTCTTCCGGCACAGGGCCCTTCCAGTTCTTGGGGAGCTCCATGACGGGCTCGTCACTTCTCAGCCATAACTTGTGGCCATAGGATTCCTTGATGGCATGCTCCCTCGTCCATTGAGCCCAACGCAGCTCCTCCTTCTTAAACCACTGATAGGCTCTTGTGTAGGCCCAGGGATCTCTCGACTCCTTCTCTGGTGGGTTTGCCAGCCTCTTGCTAGAATAAACGATGCCTGCGTCAGGCTGCTTCTCCTTGGGGGGCTCTGGAAGAGTGAGAACACGCCAAGGGGAGCACAGCTTTCTGTTCTCGTCGTGGTTGAAGATGTTGAGGCATTGCTGCAGAGCCGCCCGCTTGCCGCCGCGAAACCTGGCAAATGCTTCCAGGCTCTCCCTCTTGACCAGCAAGGCGCTGTCATGGCCGCCCACGCTCAGGCTTGGAGGACAAAAGCCGCCCTTGCTCGCAAGGAACTTTGCCGTCTGCACCATGCCCCCCTCCATGCAATCTTCATACGACTCGTTTTCGCACGCCGCGAGATTCGCCGGCTCTGCAGCATCGGCAAATGGGCCAGCAGCCCAATACTCTTCGTTTTCCTTGCAATAAGGCTCTAGGTAATCTCTCCGCAGGATATCGGCTGGCATCTCGTACTGCTGGTCATGTGCACTAGCCACATCAACGTGAAGAAGACGCCTAGGGCCAGTCAAATCACGCTGCTCGCTGCTCTCGGCACGAAAGATGATGTCAGGGCCTGGAAGCCGAGGCAGTCTTTTGCTCTTCGTCGGCCAGAAGCCTGTGGGAAAGTCGACGACGAGCTGCGGCGTTCCGTAGTAATAATTTTCAAAGATCCAGTGCGCGCGTAGCATATCGAGGGCGTCTTTGAGGTCATGGATCCAATCTTCGCCTTGGAATCTCGAGTGCAGGTATGCAAAGTACTCGGTCAGCTCTGCAAACTTGCGCTCCCAGTCCATTGTCCGGTCAATGTCGCCGTCGGCCAGAAAGTTCTTTGCTCGGGTCAGCTGGATTCTCGGGCCCTCGATATACCACCCTTTATAAGGCTGCAGTTGCAAATCACTTGGGGAGATGGAAGTCCCAGGCCGATTGCTTGCGTCCTCCAAGGTCTCTGACTCCATCTCAACACTCTCGAGGTCATCCATATTTACGTCTCCTTGTTCTTCCGAGTCTGGCCGACAAAGAGTCATCTCCAATTCGATTCCGGACTTGGCTGGCAATTGAGCAAATATCTTCTTCTGGAGGTCCTTTTGGAACTGCTGTGAGATATCCGATAAGCTGGCAAAGCGTTCAGTGAAGGCTGCCTTGAGCTGAGGCGCCATGTTTGGCATGCCTTGGATGACGCTGTTTACCGACTTCTTGCTTAAGAGGGCGTCCATATGCTTATACATTTTTTCTGCCAGCTCAAGCTCCTGGAGAGAGATTAAGCTATTGCTTACTGAGGTCCCGGCTGAAACATGAAGTGGATCGAAGACCTCGTAAGCATCTATACACTCGGATACTATATCTTTCGTGGCTAGCTCTGAAGAACTAGGTTTTGAACGCGGCTCCTTTCTAAGGGTTACAGTGCTTTCGATTTCTCCATCATCTTAGATATCATTAGCTTTTTATTCTTTTTCCAGAATACAACAACATATACATCAAAGATTTGTCCTTACCTTTAGCAATGGGCACCCATCTCTCGTAATCCGTAGTCGGGTCTCTGGACTTGAATGCACGGTCAAGTGGTCCAGCCTGGAATTCTTCCGCCGACAGTGAAACAGGTATAATCTGATCTTTGTCCTCTTTGACATATTCAGAACCCTCGAGACTTTGATACTTCAGGTGTGGATATCGGTCGCCAAAAAGCTCTGAGAATAGCCGACGACAGCGAGGATGCGTCTGTAAAAAGTCGTCCACCACATGATCTTTCACCACAGTGTTCAAGCGCTGCAAAAGATCCCCAGGCCCTGTTGAAGCACCCAGCTTCTGCACTTCCGTTGGCAGCTTATGAAAGTTCTGAGAAAGGACTTTTCCAATCTCCTCTGCAAAGCGGAACGACTGTCAGATCTGATCTTGCTGTCGGTAAATGGCAAACTTACCTAGAATGCTCTCGACTCGATCTAAAAGCTCGAGCTGCAGATTTCCGGCAGCTGCGTCTTCTGACCTCTTGTGCCCTTGGAGCCGAATTACCAGATTTGATGAATCAAGCTTCTTATGCTGCACGGTGGTTGCTGGCGAGAGAGTTGACATTGCTGATGTTGAATAATCGAGTTGCAGGTTGGTTCAGCAGACAGAGTATAATTCTTTTCTCTTTTGACCAAGTAATTCGCAAGAAGAGAGATGTTGATCTACTCAAGCAAGTTTTGGAAGAATATAAGGTCAATAAGGAACTTGGCCAACTCGTCCAGACTTGTATATCATAGCTCGACCACATGCTACAAGTCTAATGTCCATTCTCGTGGTACTCTGGTTAAAAAGTGTCCGAGGGTAGCAGGCGATTCTTTGTGTTCCAAATCCGGAGATCAAGAGAGCACAAAGGCGTGTCATGTCCAATTCAGCCACGGCAGATGTAATGGCGCTCTTTGTGGTGAGAGCCGCAGAAGCACTTACACGAATCTCATCAATGATGGCCAACCTTTGTTTGTCGGATCCTCACAAGTTGCGCAGCAAGCTACAGTGGCATATCTGGTCGACAATATGACATCATGATGTTCATACTAAGATCATCGCCCGCAGGTCTCCTGGGATGCACGTAGGATTTCTTTGTATGGGTTAGCTACCAAGTCACAATAGTGTCCGCTCTGAGGCCAAGTTTAGTAACCATATTCGCAGTTGTTAAGTCCCTTCTCAGTATATGACTTCACACGTCCATCATTACAGTATACGATGTATCAGATTACACCGCAAGACATTACACTACCGCAATCGATTTCTTTTCTATGCACACCTCGTCACAAAACCCTTGGCCACTTCATACATGAACAAGCATCATATCCAAGCATCCATTCAACACGTACAAACCATGCTGTATCAACATCTCCAGGGTAGTTCCCCTCGTCCACTTACACCACCACCCAACCACCTCGCGATGCCTCCAAAGAAGCCATCAACCGATCAAAGCGTAGCCTCACACACCCAATCCCTTCAGAAACCACCTGGGCATTCAAAACAAGTCTAATCATGACACAATCCCGCCGATACCAGGACAAAGCAGCACCCCCTCCAAACGACCTCGCACTAACAGATCCCTACCTACACAAAGAAGATGCGTCCGTCCATCCTGATGCGCAAACTAAAAGAAGAGCACAGATCATATAACCTACCCTTACAGAAGACAAACATCCCCTTCTAACACGCCCTACATATCCCCGAACGCCGGGCACAAAGAAAAAGCACCATCACCACCCTCCAAATCGTCTCTCAGCCTCCAACCAACCTCGTCTCGTCTCGTGTCATCTCACCTCCGAAAATCCTGCACATCCTTTCCTCTCCTTTCCTTCCATTGTTCCAACATATCCCATCCTTATCAACTCCACGCCAACCACACATTTTCTCTCCCAACCTTTTGCACTGCTCCTTTGTCCAACCGAACCAACCAACCAACCTCTCAAAACCACCATCCCCCCTCCCTCTCTCCCTTCCATACCAACCTCGACCAATATCCAATATTTCCCCACCAATGCTCATCCCCGCGCTTCCTTTTCTAAAACCATCCCATCCAGAAAAATTGCAAAATGCCATTCCTATGTGGCAAGCAAGCAAGCAATGCCTCTGCTGGGCAAAATTCCCACGACTGAGCACCTCCCTACTCGTAGTGTTAGCCAGCTTAGTCATCCGCAATCTCATCTCCGAGCATCTCATCAAAGCCATCAACGGCCGCTCATCTCAGCGCATACCAAGCCGCATGTTCTGTGTCAAAGAAACCCAAAGCCGCCGAAATTAAAGGCCCCCCCTTGTAGCCGTAGAGAAGAGCAGCATCATCACCCGTGATACCAATCAAAGTTCCAGGTCGCATTTCTGCTTGCCTTCTTTACAGATCACCTGTAGAGGCAAATCATGCTGTCACAGAGTTACAATTACCACGGTTGGAACAGGAACCAGAGTCTCTCGTCATCACTCGCCAGTGTAGGCGTGAAAGAATTTACCATACGACTAGCTGTACCACGTTACATACAAGATGGACAAAACAGGCATCTACCACTTTCTCATCCAGAACCACTAAAGCACACGCGCTGCTTCAAAAGAACTTTTACTTCTTTTTTTTTGTGCCTGTTCGCACTACCTTATATGTACAGGCCGAGGGGTATTTTGAGAGGCTAACCTGGGCAGCCCATGCATCTATCCCGCCTTCGATCGACCAAATAGACGGCAAGCATCTTGTTCCAATCCCTTCTTTCCGGAAGAGAGCGATGGGTATCAACTGCGCCTGAGAGCGCTAATCCGTCCGCCGTTTCCCTTCTGCTTTTCGAAAGAATTATACACCAATTGCCTTGCTTGCGACAAAGCTCATGTTCCTCCCATATGCCAAGTAGAGATTAGATCCGAAAGTAAGAAAAAAAGAAAATAAAAAAAACTTCCGGTTGCTTCTTGCACCCTGCTTTCCCTCAGGCTTCCCCCCCTCCGCTCCGTGGTATCCTTGACTTTTTTTTTCAGGGCCACTTTGCATTCTTAGAGTTCCTTTTCCCCCCATCTCAAGGCTGGCCGAAATCCCCCTTCAACTCCTCTATCCCCTCAAATACTATATCCACCACAAGGTAGAGCCCCCCCTTTTTTTCTATCGGAGGGGGCGCGCAACTCCTGGATAATGCGTGCTCCATACCCGTGGAAACCACGCACAGTGCCCCAGAAGCGCAGAAACTGAAAATAAAAAATAAAAAACGACTCGAGGAAAATTGGGTATGATCCGCGTTCCATTTTTTTTGGTGCCATAAAGACTTGCTGAGAAATTTGATTTGCGAAAATAAGATAAAATAAAAAACACTAGAATGAGAAAAAAAATGGAATTAAAATCAATCGCTAAATGCCATGACGTAGATATGAGACAGATCATTCTGAGAGTGACCACCAGGTTGAATGTTATTGCTTGGAAGAGGTCGGGGGGCCCCATTAGCCATGACCTCGAAAGTTGAAACATGAACATCCCCTTCATCCATAAGCAAATATGGACAGAGGGGAGAAAAGAAGCGTGCACTGAATTAATCGACGACTTATGCCAAACGTATGCGCCACCAAGGCTCCTATTGCTGGTGGATTCCATGCTGGTTCACGAAAGCAGTGTATTGCTGCACGTGCTGGGGATATGCGGCAGGATGACTCTGAGGGGTTGGCGTGACTGGACATCGGGGAGGCAGCTGGTGGTAGGACTCCTTTGCTGCATTACCGTAGGCGTTGTCAGGGGTGATGGGAGGCGTAAGGTAACCGTCGAAGCCAGTAGCGGCGCCATGGCCCTTCTGGGGGGTGCTGTAGATGTCGGCATGTCTTGAGGGGGTCTCGGCAGGTGGTGATGGGGGGTTGGCTTGGCGCCTGGCCATCGCCGCCTGCTCGGCCATGAAGTCTGCCAGCTTCTGCGATGCCTTGGACAGGGAGGACGAGGAGTACTTGCGCGCCAGGGTTGGCGATGGCTGGTTGAGGTGCTGAGAGAGGGTCAACAGCGTCAGGTTCTCGGTGTGATCCCAGTCGCCGTCGTTGATCTCGGGTCTTCCCAGAATGGCTCTGGCGAGAGCCAGCGAGGAGCGCGCCATCATCGAGGGCTTTGTCGAGACAAAGTCGCGGTGGTAGAGGGCAATCTCGCAGAGATAGGCGGCCATGTGCTCCACCTCCTTGTCGTCTTGCTCCTCGGCAACCATGAGCTGGGTGAAGAAGTCGACAGTGGGGTGGCCAATGGTCCACTCGAGGGTGTTCAGGACGTGCATCTCCATTTGGGTGAACATGCCGGCATCATACAGGCCGCAGCACATGTTGTTGAGTTCATGAATCTGAGGGACCCGGTCCTTCTTGTCGCCGTACTTGGCCGCGATGAGGAGGGCGGCGCAGCCAACGAGCTGGTAGTGTTGCTTATACACCACGCGCCGTGAGCAGTACCGGTCCAGCAGGTTGACGGTGAGGAACAGCGTCTCGGGCAGCAGGGCGAAAGCAGCATGGGCCTCGATGAGGAAGTCGATGAGGTACGGTCGCATAAACCATTGGATCTCACGTTGCATGTCGATGAGGTTAGCATCGGGAAGAGTCTCCTCCTGTCAGAGTGTTAGCGCGCCATTGCGAAGAAAGCAAAATAAAAAAAGCCGGATGGCTCTGGAGGTCAACATGCCTCCATGTGTCGCATATGCGTCATGATATCCCCCAGGTACTCCTCGCCCGCAAGACGAGAGAGCTCGCAGGCAATGGTGTCTTGGCGACTGCGCGCAAGCATCTTGGCCGTCTCCCGGGCCCGAGTGCTGGACTGGGGTTCATCGCTCTCGATGAAGAAGTGTTCGTCAGGCTGAGCATAGGCCATGATGGACGATGTTGAGGTGTGTTGTGTAGAATTAAGTCGGTTTTTTTTTTTGGTGATTATATGTCTAAAAGAGTGACGGGCAAGTTCTCCAGGAAGCTTTGAGTGGGAGAGACTATTGAATAAAGAGCGAGGCTTGGGTGTATCAAGGAGTGAATGTCACCCTGGGAATTAAGATATTAAGATATTAAGGAGCGTGGTGAAAAAACTAATGGAAAAGAGTGACTGTGGCTGGGAATAAAGCCGGGATCATGTAGACTGGATATTCAATCGAAAATGCAAAAGGGACCGGGGGGGAAAGGGGCGCCGTTTAAGGACGACCAAGGGACCGACTCGACCGCTCTAATAGAAAATCAATGGCGTTAGTCTCGAATCTTGAAAAAATGCCCGATATAGAAAAATGCGATCTGGCAGACCGCCAAGACATGGAGGCGGAAAATGATGCAGCGAGAGAAGCTTCCCCTGAAGCTGGAAAAGAAAGCCGCTCCCTTTACTGGATGGGGGGAGGTTGGCTGGCATGGAAGCGCAAGATGGATTGGCACGAGGGTGCGATGGGCCGAGCAGGGGAGAGACGTCTCTTACCGCCACGTACGAGGAAAATAAGGGACAGGACAGTCTATGAGACACCTTTTGGGGCAATTGGCGGGATCAACGAGTGAACGTCTCCCGCAGAGCAATGCACCGAATGGTAGTCGAGCGCAGCTGTGGAGATGTGCTGAGAATGCGGAGAGCGGGCTCGGGTATGCAGCTGTTGAAGGGAGCGCACATCAAAGATTAGATTATGCTGCGGATACTGGCGATTCTCGAGGGCCAATGCGAGGAAGAGGAAAAGACGAGAGCAGCGCAAGAAAAAAGAAGAAAAATTTTCATCTTACCTTTGTCACACTTGAGCACCTTGAACTGGATGGCACCGAAAGGCGGTGGGAAGTAGCGATTAAATCATACGAGGTGGTGAGCGGAAATTGTCAAAAGGCTGAGACCCTTTTAAAGCGGAAAGCTGGCTTGGTGACGGGGAACTGAAGAAGCAGCTCCACCAAACAACCAAAATCTTGTTCAGACTGGGCGATTTTCGAATCGAGAGACAAGCAATCAGGGCCTGTCTACGATGCAGTCTCGGGAAAGTCTTTTTTATCCTTCTCGATCGTCTCGACGAAAGGGGCGAGGAGGAAAATGGTTGGCGAGCCAGGCGTTGGAGGATTCCTTGTCGCTAGAGGTAAGGAATTCTGGCAGAAAAGGGCCAGGAAAAAAGGACGAAGAGGAAGAAAGAATAAAAGAATACCAGTGAATAAAACAGAAAAAAATACCAGTCCTTGATTCACTTTTATTCCTCTCCTCTCTCTTCCGTCTCGGAGCTTCTTCCTTCCTGGATGCTTTATAAGAGGCCGCGGGAGAAGGGGGGGGATCGTCTTCAAGCGGTAGCCGGTCGGGATTCGATTCTCCTCAGTCCAAGGCCAAGACTCCTATTTCGACCTACTCTAATGGTCGGCAGAGGAAGCGGTGGAATGGATGAGGGAATGAGTGGATAGGGAAGAGAGAGAGAGGGGAGGAAGAGAGGTGGGATAAAAGAGTAGGAGGAGGACGGGAGAAGAGCGAGAGGACTGGAGGAGAGGTAGTTTTAACTGGACAGGCAGTGCTGGGACAATCTCCAATGCTAATGCTAGGGACTGCTGGAGCGAAGCGGGTGAGGGTACGAGCTGAGCGGTACATTGTACATGAGCTTCGTCCATGCTCCGTGCTACAGGTGCCACCTGGGAGCAGGTACCGCCCCTGCTTCGGGGGGGGTCTGGGCTGGGCCTGGGCGGGATGGAGCAAGGCAGGCCAAGTACTCGGTACGTACCGCCAGGTAGCGCCTCTCTGCGCAGAGGAGCAGCCGTGCCACTGCAGAGTGTACAAGCAGCGGTACAAGCAGCGGCGTGGAGCACTGGAGCATGGAGCAAGCATCAGGTTAGCCCAAGTCGAGCGAGCATGGAACATGGGCCATCGTCCAGGAGCCGTCGCCAGAAGCAGGGCCCGGCCTGGCCCTTGCTGGGGGGCTCCTCAGTGGTTCAGCGGTTCCAGAGGGCCCCAGCCGGAGTGGCTCTCGCAGGTCCTGTGCCTTTTCCTGCCCTTCCATGTTCCCTGCCAGAGGCCAGAGGCAAGTGACTTGTGCACCGCGTCGGCCACAGAGAGTGAGTGGGCTGCACGGCTACAGGGGGAGTGAGCAGGCGGCAGAGGGGGGTGCGGCGCTGGCTGAGAGGCACAGCAGCTGTGCAAGTACTGCTGGTACAGTGCAGTACAAGTAGGTATTGCTAGTACGGGCCCCCGTGCATATTCCCGCCAAGGGGAGGGGGCGTGCGGTCATTTGCAAAGAGAATTGTTTACATAACACGACACACACAAGCAAGGCGATGGCGATGCGATGCGATGCGTTGCGTTGCGTTGCGTTGCGATGCGATGCGTAGCGGAACGGGACGTGTACCTACGTGTGTGCGTGTATGCGTGTGTGCGTCAAAGTCGTGTTTGCCAGCGCTCCGGGCACTGCGAGGGGATAAATAGACGCGCACAAAACCATAACAAGCCCACCCCCCCAGCAAAGCCGCACAAGTGGCATGGAATAGGGGCATCCTTTGTGCACGCTTTTATACAATACCTGTACTTGTAGTTATACAATAGCTACCCGTACATACGCCCAAAAGGCTAGAGGCACCGAGGCAAGGCGGCGCAAAAACAACACAATGCCAAACGAGACAGTCTCCCGATTGTTTTAACTGGCTCCCCAAAGTTTTCAAAGTGCGTACATGTACACATTCTGCTCCCTACGTAGACAGGACCCCCATCTGTGCCGATTTCTTCTGCTGGGCTGCCTGTTCCGTGGCTTGACTGTGACTTGATTTGATTAGACGCCCTGGCTCCCTCGGACTCGCCCATTGCATGTGCAGCGCAGTGCAGTGCTATGCAGCTGCTGCGCTGTGCTTCCTCACAAAGGCGGTGTCGCTGCTGACGAGGGCTGTGGTACGAGAATCAGCGAGCGAGCACCTACCGCACACGAGCTTCATTGGCGCCCAGCCAGGAAACAGGAGCCCCTTTTCCGCCCTCTCTGCTCCCTCTCTCGCCCAAGTGGCAGTTCCACGCAGCAGGGATTGGCGGCTTGGATTTCGGCGACAGAGCGGTTTGACGTTGGTGATGGAGAGCACAGGTGCTGGCAGTTGTTCCTTTTTTTGCGGGGACACTTCGTCGGAGAGCGAGCGCAGGCGGTACGTTAGTGCACAGTACTAAGGTATTTGTAGTGACTGGCGGTACCTGGCAGCACCAAAGCACGGCGTACTCCGGCCACTGAGAGAGGAGAGACGAGGCCCCAAAAACACAAACACCACCACCACCAGGCTGCTAATGCGCAGTAGCCTCAATGTTAAAAAGTGCTTCTGCCTCAGACCAGCAGCAGCCTCTGCTCTGTTCGGATAAGCACCCCCTGTCGCCTCTGGATGCGGAGCAGCAGCGAGTGGTATTGCTTCGTGCATATGCATTACAGAGGCATCCAGCGCGCCAAGGCCAGATATTTCGTGCAACCTGTGGCTTGTGCACCGCCCAAAGCAGCCAGAATCGGCACTGGCACCAATGTACAATATCGTCATGACTTTTTGCTGCGGCGAATCGGCTGCGTCCACCAAGCCCTTTCAGCCCATGCCCGTGGCGCGCGCGGCATGCCCCATCCGCCATCTTGTTGATGTTGACATGTACATGTTTTATTCCGCACATTGTTTTACTTGTATACAAGTGCGCTGACGTTGTTTTTCCCTTGTTTGTTTTGGGCCCCAGAATCGGGCCTCTGCTTGGGGCCAGGACGAGATGAGACGAGCCCCGTTTTCAATGAGATGCAACTAGTCTATCGCGCGTGGGTGATGGACAAGAGCTTGTGCCAGCCACTGCTCCATCCTTCGTTGTGCTACGGGCGGTAATCTCCAGGCACTGCGAAAGAAAGCCGGAAAGCTTAACGAAGACTATTTCGTACCGAGCTTTTTCACTTTTGCTAGGCCGATCTTTGAGGCTGCATATTGCCCGCAGAGAGCACACGGGTGATGGTGTATAAAGTAGTTCCAAGACGGGGTGGAGCTGCACACCTCTACAGGTACATCTGAACAGCACTACTAAGCCTTATAAATCTTCAAAAGTGCAAAGCTGGACAAAGCCCGTGTGTGCAAGAAGCAAAAGTGTCGATGGATACCACCAGCATGAGTCTTTTGCTCACCGATAAACATGTCCGGGATCCTTGAGTGGGCTTCTGGGCTTCGCTTATGATCGAATGTCTAATGGAAGGTGCCTGGGCCTTCTAAAAACTGACCCCGTGATATTCATCAGGACGGGGGGCCGATGCATTACAACCCTGTCGAGCTTCAAGCACCCCCAACTCCCGAGCCCGGCGCAGGTTGTCAAGATGCGTCGACACAGAGACGCGCGCTTTCCAATCAACATGGTGATTTGTTTGCGAAAGAGCGGTTGTGCCTGAATCCAAGTGCAGCATGGGAGGCGCCTTGGGATCAGAGCAGCGACTGAGCTGCATAAGAGCTGCAGTCGGCGGATGCCATTTTGAGGAAATGCGGAGATGCTGCCTAGTGGCGGCCCCAGCTGGATGGCCACTGCTCGCCAATGAAGCTTCTTGACCGCGCATTGCCTGTCTTATCGCCCTGCACTGCAGCAGGTGAAAAATCTGGACATCATCTGGATGGTAAAACTACTGCGTTTAAGTTTTCGACTGTGAATTAGGAACCACAAAGACAAGGCAGCCATCGCCATCGTGCGATGCCTCTCTCTCGAAACAGCAACCTCCGCGTGCCGCGATGCTGCTACTGGCGATAGCGTGCAATGCCGGCCCCCATCACCCAAAACGCTTCCAGCTTGCAAAAAACACCATACCCCGTATTCTGTCGATAGCGTGTCCCGGCCAGAGCCACTCGGCATGCCCTGCCTGTCATCGAGCCACTTTCGCGATTGCCCACAAACAAGGCCTCCAAGGCGGTGTTGGCCGCGCTCAGTTCTGGACGACTTTAGTGGTTGCAGCGGTGCTTGCGACGAACGCTCGGACGGGGGCCGCCACCTCGCATCGTGTCGGGCCAATCAGCCCGCGCAGACGCGCTTCCGCACGACTGTCGGAATCCATTAGCGATGCATGTCATGATGAGCCCTCGCACCAATCAATCCGGCCTGCCGGGCTTGGGAGAGGCTGCCTCTTGGTCTTGGGGGCCGTTGTTGCATCAGAGTCGTCACCAGAATCCCACAGCGTGGTAAACAGCAACGAATGGCATTTGGCTGATGTGCAAACCCGCAACGAATGGCATTTGGCTGATGTGCAAACCCGCAAGGCATCTATCGACATAGACATGCCCGAGGCACATGACGTTGCCGCTACTTCTCGGCTTCTGCAGGCGCTGTAGAGTCTTCATTTAAAAGGAGGAACCACAAGTGGGAACGCTGTCAAGTCTGCCTTGGTTAAATTGGTGCCAAAATAGACCGCCCAGACGCCGCCAATAGAGAGCCTCCCCGGGATGCCGTCAGTTGCATCATCGCCGAGCACGCAAACCCGTAGCTGCATCGCCCCGAGAGAAGAAGGAGCAAAAGAGCCTGCAATGAGCAATGATCCTCCATGCGGACTTAGTGCCGCGACTCTCAGAATCCAGCACACCGTAGCTTATCAATAGCATTCGATGGTGTAGGAGGTAGTAGCAGTACCTGAAATGCTAGCCAGGTACGCACTACACACACGATTCCATCTCACGAGGAAACAAAGTTGGAGCGCTCAGTTAGAATTCAAGGTACCACGATTATACTTTGCGATGGAGCACCGTGGCTCAAAAGCCTCCACCCTCATCGCTCTACGGAGCACTTGGTGGCTGCTACCAGTAAACCTGCTGGGTGCTCTGTAGGTACATCCGTGTGTAAGCTGGACCGAGCGCCCGCAGCACTGTCCAACATTCATACAAGCACTCCATCCACAATAGGCCAACTTCGCCATGCCAAAGCATACTTGTACATACCAGTATACTGAGAGGCGGATGAGCATCAGCCTGGCTCTCCGAAGGAGTCCGCAGCCTAGTGCGATGCATCCTCAAGCTGCGTGATAGGGCTGGCCGAACTGTATCAGGCACGGAGGGCTGCGTACAAGCGACGCCGTTGGCAAATGTCCCGCGGCAAGGAGTGGGAATGTTGCAGATGCTCCCCTTTGCGGCTCGCTCCCCGGCAAAAGAGACTGTTTCTAAATACAGAGACTCGCTGTAAGGGCCAGCCTGTCGGGAATCCTCAGCTTCAGGGGGCCAGCCGTTCTGAAACTGCTCCGTGCATGCGTGCTGGATACCAATGTACAAAGTATTTGCCCTCACGGAAGAGAAAAACGGCCCATCGTTGCAGGAGGCCAAGCGGTTTGAACCACCGCCTCCTGGCACCTGCTACTGTAATAAGTCAAAAGAGTGTGATGCGGAGCGCCTTAGTTCCGGCCAAGGCTGGCCCTGGCAGGTTTGATCTTCTATTAGATCACACCCCGCACCAGCCAACGAGAACGAAGCCAGCACGTCTCTAATCTCCCCGCGGATGCAAACACCGTGCATGGAGACTTGTTTAGCTCTGCCCAAGGAGGTACGGAGCAGGCACCAAGTAGGCAGTGGCAGAAGCCATGGCAAAAAACGCCTCTCAGCTTATTTGCATGTGTCAAAAGAACAGAAAAGCGGCGACGCTGCCCCCAAGGGATGCAAACCAGACGCAAATCAGATGCAAATCAGATGCAAATCACCAGACCAGCAATGACTGCTGCTATACGAATAGAGGTGCTCCGTCTTCCTGCTACTTTTTACGAAATGGCACGGAGCTTGCACGGAAACTGTGGGAACAGGGCGCCTCGTCTGAGCTTCTAAACTCTAAAAGTCGGGATACCCATGCCTTGGTCCCTTGATCCTGGCCTGACTTTTCCGACGAAGCTTCAATGGTCTGAGACTTGGTTATATAGCCACAAGATTACGATTCCAATGCCCACGCAGCCAAGCTACTGCTCTCCGTATCGGAAGAGGAAAAAAGGTTCGCTAACCCCCTCGATCAAGGCTTGACCAGGCACGAGGACAGTTTCAAACTTCAGTCTCTTGTCATTCCAGGCACAGATCACCTTTTTCTTTCTCTTCTCATTCGCCCTACAGGATCGCATGCCACCCTTGCGAGATCAACGTGGAGGGGTAAAGGGGGAAGGTTGAGCTTCGATGTCATGCGCTGGCGAATGTGTTTCTGTGGAGTGGCGAGCAAGATGATGATTTGCGTCAGCTAGGATTAGTTGTATCGATGCACAAATGTTCAAGATGCTCTACTTGGGAGAAACATGCATACGCTGGAACAGTTCGCGCTGCGCATCATCAACGCTGTTTTTAGAACGCACCTCGCCTAATAGCTTAGCACTCGAGCCGTAGCAGCAGGACTTCTCACTACTACTAGCACTACTACTCTGTAGCAGGAATGTCGACGACTTTTACAGATTCGCTTACTCCGCAAGTGAGACACTCTGACAATTGCTTCCCAGGAGGGAAACACGGCCGACACCAAGCCAAGATCGACCATCTCTCTGGGGATCGGTAGCTTCGACGCCATCCAAAGGCAAACGCGATGGCCTTGGCCAATCTTGGTACTGCATAGCGGTCGAGGCGCGTTCTCCCGCTCTCTCTACATGTTGTTTGTGTGAGATTTAATCAATGCTCAACGCGCGCCCACTCTCCGGCGCCCAATTAAACGCGCCGACGCGACTTTTGATGAAACCCAATACAACCCACCATCGCATCAGCACTACAAAATCCTGCTAAACCATCGTCACTCGTTTTGATTTGAGAAGACCGCCGCTCCGTGCTCCGTCCACACACATAGGGCTGGTGTGGAGCGTGTCGCATAGTCGTGTACGTCAACTTTGGAGGCTCAACACGCGCTCTCGTCAATCGACTTCAGGCTGAGTTTGCAATGCGATGCTAATCGTGGAGGATGCGATGCTCTTTTTTTTCTTTTACCCCTCATCAGCGAGAGTGGGAGATGTGGACCTCAGGAACACGGCGAGCCAAACGCGAGGAGCCCGCCCTCTTTGCAGTCGAACGCTGACGTTATGGATGATGCCATGCTGGAGGTGGTTTGGCCATCCCAATCTCCCGGCTGCTTGGCTGCGGGCTCGAGACGTTCCAATCTTGAGTTTTGCAGCGGTGCGGGCTTGCATACATGCGCGGCGCACGGCTGACGCGCAGGGGATCTTGGCCACTGATGCCGTCCTTACATGAAGCGCTCCCTTGGTTGCAGAGATCTCAGCAGCGGACTGACGCAAGATAATCGATATCGGAGGATGCGCTAGAGGCATCATGTATCGCCACTACGAAAAGAGCAAAAGCATCTCGGCTGGCTCGTTCAACCAGCGTGCAGAAAAGGGCCATCGCCATTGCTTGCATCCGCCGTTAAGCCCGTGTCTCGCCGGGAACTCTAGCTCCGAAATTTGCCATTTTAGTGACTGCGACGATCAGTATATCCGCATCAGGCAATCGCCCATTCAGCAAAGACAAAACCCAAAGCCAGCAACCTTGAACCCTGCGGCGCGCAGTCTCAGGCTAATCCTTCTGACGCCCAAAAGAAGAGTAGGCGGCCGCCACTCGATAGCATGAAGAAAAGGCTCTTGGCTTAGTGTCTCGTGTGCTCATTGGCCCTTTGTCGAAAAGGCCGCCATGATACTTTCCCCCGCGCCCTTGGCTTGGCTGATAAGGAAGAAAAGGAGCGAAACAAGGCGGCGCGTCCGAGGTTTGTCGAGACTAAGCAGGATTGCTTCAACACCTTTTACTCCTCTGGTTTCATGTACATTTCCCCATGCTGAGATCTCAAGATTCGAGCTAGCATAGGTAGGTGGCGCATGCGATTGGCCCTTGCGATCGCCCGTAAAGTGCGACTCTTCAATATCGCCTAAATGCCCGCTGTGTTACGCGGCGTAAGGAGAGGGAAGCCCTTTGTTTAAAAGATGCCCAAAAGCAAATCAAGTCTCAACAATGCCGAGTTGGAGTGAGACTCACCCACGTTTCTGCCGGTAATTTCGACGGGGCCTGGTAAATCACATCATTGCAGAGCCCAGCTCGTAGCTTTTGTGAGCGTTTGATCCCCTTTTGTGCATTTGCCATTATACCTGTGATTTGCCTTTGAACAATTCTCCAAGTCAAGGGCCATTTTTTGCTACGCAAACACCCCACGAGGCATTGACAAGTCGACACTTGGAGTGGGGACTTTCATCCGACGCTTCTACTAGTATCAGACCGCGAAAGCCTTGCGGCGCGAATGGGGAGGAGTGTAAATAGCATCTCCTCACTGGTCAATAGCTGGTTTGGCTTTGAGGTTGCTATTCAGTGGGCAAATCCTCCGCTGCTGCCGTACATACTGCAGTATGTAGAGAAAAGCCACCGAGAACCCGGTTGTCCGTGCCAGCGGGATGACTCCACAGTTTGGATGAACTACTCGGTACATACAATGCATGCATCTCGGGTTTTTTGACGTACCGCTGGTAGGAGCCACAGAAGACTTATCCGTTGTCTACATTGTACTATTTTCACAATTGTGCATACAATGCATGGCCTCTCCCTGGATTGAACATCGAAACGGCAAATTAAAACAAACAAACGAGGCTGTGCTGCGGTTCAAAAGGGATAGCCTTGCGTTTTCCGCGAGACCTTGTGCGTTTCAGAGGAAATCAGCGTTAATATCAGAGCCGGTCCCGGCTCACATATCAAAAACAAATTTCACAAGCAAGGAAGAGAGACCGCTGCTCTTGTTTCCTTTTTAACATTGACCGGGATTTTTCTTCGTAAGTTGTCTCAACCGCTAGCTAGCTTCGGTTATCTGTCGCCCTCCGTGTGTTTGCTGGCGAGGTACAAAGCATTGTGCGACGCCCAGTGCGTTGTGCAGATATGGAATCTGCCTATGACTTGATTACATATGTGATGGCAGTATAGCAGTATATTATATTATTACTATTCCCACTCCTCCTCTAGCAAAAGCGAAAAGCGAAAAGAGGCTGCCATGGCAAAGAGAGGCGGCGTGTCATGAATGTACTTTGGATGTACAAAAGGGAGTGTGGATGCAAGCACTTTACCCAAGTTGTAACACATGCATATGTGCTTAGCCTCCTGCAGATTGTGGTGTCGGCAGGGAGGCCGACGAGCACCAAAGCGGGAAAAAAAAATGAATTAAAACTCTTAAAGTGAGGGGGAAGCAGAATTTTTTCCATCTTGTCTACTCTTCAAACGATGGGATGCCCTTGCAAAATGATGCCCATGGTGGATTGAGCTCTTCTATGCTAGCTAGCTGTACTTTGTCTAGGGTGCTAGTTATTATGCCGACGCGAAAATGCCCCAAGTGGCGCTGGATCCCTGGCTCGTGCGTCGCAGGGAACTAGCAGTAGTCTGACTCCGTATTGTGTTCAATGACGAGAGAGAGAGCGCTTTGCCGCGCTACTCCTGCAGCAGATTCGTGAAGAGGAAAAGAAACAAGACTGTAGCATTGATGAGATGGACTGTGGATATTTGGTTGTCTGGAGGATGAAAATTTTCGTCAAAGATTTTTCTCTCTTGGTTGAGCGTTGGGTGACGGGTTGACGGAGAGAATCCGATGCTATTACGTCGTGTTTTTCTTTCAAATCTTGAAGTGGTCCCTTTTTCGTATACGCACTCTGTGACGGGCGTGCACATTGAAGCATGCATCGAATTAGGATGCGATGCCGTACAGGATAAAAACTAATACACACACAATAGTTTCCTAATCCTCGAATTAATGCTTCGCACTAATGCTTAAATCGGTACTATTCATAGCACAAGCCGTGCACTAAAACGTCACAAACGAAGAGCATTAATCCCAACAGGGAGCGTTCCCCAAAACTAAGAAACAATGGAGCGTCCTCCTTTTCTAGAAGCTTTCCGTATTTGGCAAGGTCAGACAAAGGGCAAGCAAAGCCAAAGATACGTACTCCGTAAACGAAAAACGAGGCTGAAGGGAGCTCTCCCGAAGAGGAAACCAGAGCCACAATGAACCCTTGCTCCGGTTTTTTTTTTACTTGCGCTTCGTTCGGAGCTGGTTGTGGCGTCCTGCTTGCTTGAGGCGGTGGGGAAAGCCTTTTATACGTTTTTCTCTCTTTTGTGCGGACAAGTTCTTTTGACGGTACTCGATGGCTTGATGAGCAATGGCGTGCGTCCAGCAAATGTCACCGTCACAAGCATCCTCCCACCACCTCCATGCTTGCTCGCACTCCTCTTCGACGCAGCAAAACTCTTTCTCTTCAAAGCAACCTAGCGGACGGGCCTAGCTATGCAAACCTGTATCCGCCGTTGGTGCGTCAGGGCAACTAGCCTCTGGGGACCTTTAATCGTCCGCCCCATTCGCCGTCCAAGACCTCTGTATCAGCTACCTACCCAAAAGCTTCCCGTGCTCCGGAGCTTCGCTGCCCTTTTGCCGGGCCATTACGGGGCCACCTTTGCTCTGCTCAGAAGGAGGGGGGCGTCAAACATTTTCGTCCTTACATTACTAAGGTATGTACAGGCAGGTCCCCTACCTTGGTCGTTCGTACCAGGTAGCAGCATGTAGTCGGTTCGGGGACGATGTGCTCCGCACTCCGCACGAACCAGTTTCCATTGGATTGGATCGGACCCCAAAAAAACGAGGCGTTGTGAGCGGCGTGCAAGTATGTATGCAGCACGTCAAAAAAGAAAATTAGTGAGAGCAAAAGGGTAAAAAGGGCACGTCGCAGACGCGTCTCCATATCCGCGCTCCATTTCTCACATACCGGAACCTGCATCTCGCTTTTGTAACTGTACATGGGCTACGGAGTACGCAATCACGCAAAAAGCATGTGGTGGCGTTGAATTGCCTTTTCAACAAAATGCTCCAATGGAAGCTCGACGCCGTACGTACGCATATCATGTAATCCTGCGGCTACATGCAGGACCCTTTGCGCTGTTCGCATCGTCACGCATTGTTCGTCGTGCAGATAAGGAAGGCGGCATAATGAATAATACCGCTGGGGAGTGGCTTTGGTAATAGTAGTAGTTTGCAAAGGCGAGAAAAAAAAGGGTCTTCCCGAAGCATCCATACTGACCCGTAATCTTGTGGAGGAGACAAGAGAGAAGAAAAAACTTCATTTGCCCATTGGAGGGACAATTCCAAATTCCAGTGCGGTTTCCGCGGTGAAATGGCAATATAATTTTTTCTTCTTCCTTTTCCGTAGTGCCAGAATGACTACATGCATGTACAAGTGTGTGTGTGTCGTGACAGCTTTTACGGAGTGCTACTACCCTGTCCGACTATCATCTAGCAATATGCAGCTTTCACCGCCGCCACTGGCTTACAGCAAGGCGGGACAGGGTCGTTGACAATTGGCATCAAGTGGGCTTGACCGCTGGACTCGGCGTGCAAGTATGTCTGGAGTGTGTGCCCAGTTATTTGTCTTTCGGCTACAGGCTTGGAGGAGGACTGGTGCAATGAGGCGAGATGCCGCCAAAATACACACAAGCTGCCGTCTAATACAATGGCGACGTGATAGTCTCCCATACTAGCAGCCAGACTCGGTGCTTCAAGTGGCTTTTCTTCTACGGTGGTGCCAAGTAGCCAGCAGCTGCCTGCTGGTAGGCGCGCATATGCTCCATAATTCAAGTGCCTACTACTACTAATACCTGGGTAGGTGACGATTAGGCCCGGAATCCCGTAGGATGTCGCTTGCAACAAGCCGGCAGATATCGTGGCTGCAACGTACAGGTACGGACAGCAGCCGCCGCCACGACACGCTTCCACGACTGCTAGCGACGCGATGAGGCAAAAGAACCAGCAACTCGCGATTGCCAGCTGCAGCCAAAAAGAGCGCCTCCGGTCTCCGGGGTGGTCGCACGCGTGCAACCCCGAGCGAATAGCCGGAGCGCCGGCTACCGTCAGCCACGCCCCAAGTCCGGCGGTGGCCGGCTCTCCGTCGGTCGTGAGACGACAAGCGCCAGCAGCCTGCACCGTGTTGCCAGTACGCATCGTGTACTCTGCAGATCTGCCTGGAGCAGTGAGACTCAGCCATCTCAATCTTCCGTCTGTCGAATTGGTCCTGCTTCATCCCGAAATCTCTCCCCAGGTACTCCATAGGCACGTGCAAGTATGCCGCATGTACTCTGTGCATCAGCCAGAAAAAGCCACCGCCCAACGCTGTCGCCTCCCCTCATATTCCGGGTTTTCTCTCTTCCAATCGTCGAGGTTCTTCCGTGGTTCGCAGCAACGCCCCTCTAAAATGTACGTCGGGCTGAGGTCACGGTGCGTAGATGGAGCCCGGCTTGTTGCGGGTGCCTCGTACATACAGGGCACAGACAGTAGTGGTAATATGCACGTAGCATGCCAGCCTTTCCTTGCCTCTTTCTTTGCATGTCCGCCAATTAGCTGGCGGCTGATTCGAGGCGCGGCCATGTGCTGCTGCGTCGCGTCTGCGGAGCTCCATGCAAAGACGTGGTGCGCCAGGGGCCCCATTGGACTGGAATCTCGGATCAAGACTCCAAGTGCGTGGGGCCCAGCGTCGTGCGAGTCTTGGCCAACAGACGGTCCTGCATCGGAAAAGCATATTGAGCATGCCAAAGATGATGGGCAAGTGTAGGGATGACATTTTGGCTGCAGACGGTTGAATCAGCGTGAATAATGCCACGGCATCCTGGCGATACGGTGAACGCAGCCATGGACGATTGTCACACCGTATCTGTGACAGCTTCCTAACACGACGCACAGGAGGCTTGTCTGGCAGTCCCACCATCGGATCGGCCATTTCCTGAGATATCATGGCCAGGTACAGCTCACATGTGTACTAATGCCGGCGGTTCCTCAGCAACACTGAGATATACTTGTACATGCTTGTACATACACCAAACTGCCACAGGCAAGGATGAACGTGAACGCGAAAACGTCACGGCGTAAGCGGCGGCTATTGGATGCTAGAACCATCCGATTGCGAAAGTCGCATAGCGCCAAGGTTGCGTGGGGCTTCGGGAAGCCCAAATCCTGGTTCCCAGCTCGAGTCTAAGAGATTGAAGCCTGTTCCTTGTCATGTCAAGCCTAGGCGTTGCGTTGTACACATCCAACCACTGCGGAGAACCTGAGGACAGATATTCTCGGTCTTCGGCGATGTCGCTCCTACTTCCAATAGAGCGTAAGAATGAGTAGCTCAGTAGCGGCTGTCAGAGAAAAAAAGGGCTTTTCGTTGGACGCTACCAAGATGGGGGCGAGATCGGTTGTGGAAGCTGAACTAAGCTGGCCGGAATGACGTCTAGCCAACGACAAACGCCATGGAGCATCTGAATCCGGTGGCTTTTTAGCACAGAGAGCTCCGTATTACATGTTCCAGTGGCATTTTGCGAGCTTCGCATTGGAGGAATTATACGCCGAGGCTCTGGCGCTTTGAACTGTAGACACCTCTTGGCAATATCATGAAGCTGGAGGTCCAGAGATATGCAAGAAACCTTCGGCTGCCAGCCAATTGTGCAAGACGAGCCATTTTGACAGCAATTGGCCCTATCCTAAACTCCGTCTAGCTCCGCCAATTGGCAAATCGTGGCCCGAGTCTCGGTCCAGACATGCTGAATGGAGAAAGGAGGAGCCGAGAAAAAAAAATCGTTGACGCATGTGAGGGAGCAGATTCGAGCACGGGATGGAGTTACTACGGAGCAGTACATGCTACTTTGGTGCTCTATAGTGGCATTAGCACCACCAGCAAGATCCTTTGCATATTTGGTACTGGCACTTGCGTCTTACGGAGCCTAGAAGTGGCTCTGAGTGCTCCGTACCTGCCGTGCTAGAGTCAGTCCAGCCGAGGAAGGCGGTACCCGCAGCTTGCCGAGTCCAGGCACGACTCTTGCGGAAAAAATGGGAGTTACGGTGAAAAATCACAGGCTGGCAAAACTTCAACCTTACAACACCAGCGATTGAGGCGTCAATGCAAAGTCTGCTGTTTCTGGTCCTGCCATTCGCCTCGATTCGCCTCGTTTGGAGACGCTCTCAGGCCACTCGAGGCGCCGTCGTCTCAGATATGGACACATTGGCGACTCCTTGAGCCCTGCTGGCCTTGGAGAAGTTGCTTTTGGCGACAAATCCCACCCCGTGCTGCCACTCAGCGCCTTGTCCTGCTGCCTTTGCTAATGCTCCCTCCGAAGCTCTGCATGATGGCATAAAAGAGGGTGCAATGCCTGGCAGTCTTGTCGTTGCTCGATGCGCCAATCGTTCAGCCGGATGCCCTCATCGAGGCCATGCCCCTGGAACGCCGTGCCTCCGAGGCAATGTCACAATTACCAGCGATAGGATGGAAAAGCTCGGCGTCAGCTACCCCCCCGTCAATGGTGTGTCAACCTATGAGAACTGCTATCGGTGATGAATGCAGGAGCATAGGGAGGCGTACTTGTACCATCGCCCTACCACGGCATAGCTGACGATGCTGCATAAATTAGCCACAGCGCCACCAGTCAGATAAGGCTAGATTTCAGCTGAGCTCTGGCAAGCCTGCGGGGATTGTCTCGAAACAAGACCGAGCAAAACGTACGACTTTTGTCGGCGGTACATGATCCGCGCTGCGCCCTCGTTCAGCTTTTTTCAGCCGAGCAGACTATTGTGTTCGTTTAGAGGCGTGCAGAGGGGCCAAATGAGGCGGATCGAGGCGGCTGCACCGATGATGTGGGAATACTCCAAATTTTTGGGCTGCACCCCAAGAGTGCAACATCGCCCATGTCCTATACCGACTTTTTCGAGCTTCCAAAATCGGCATCGAAATGTCTACAAGTATGCCTTTGCAAAGCTGCCCGTGCGATCCCAGATCCGATCTCAGGAAGCAGATTGCGAAGTCGCCCGTTCGGAGCACTCCACAGAAGTGTGTCTAGGTTTGGCGCAACTTTGTCACGCCAATTTGGCCGTCAGATCCAGGGGGTCGCTAGTGTGGCCTTTGTTGGCGTCAGCCAGTTCTCCGCGAGAGTAGAATTCAAAGCTAACTGGTCCGGCCACCACCCTATTGTGCTGTGTGGGAGCCGTGGCTACCAACAAAGGTTTGTCTGAAATGAACCAATGCTTATGCCCGTACTCTTTTTATGCACACAAATACTTGATGTACCACCAACCTATACAATGTGCAGACCGGCGAATATGGCGGTTTTGCTCCAATCCGTACAAACCTCACCAGGCGAGGGGCATATATGGAGTCCTCTGTAATAATGTGTGTTGCCTATTTTGGCATTATGACATAATACCCCGGGCAATTGCTAGTACGTGCTTGATCTCCACACCCCGTCTTCATTTCGAATACGGAGTACGAAGGATGGAGGGAGCTACAGGAGTGCAGTCTATTTGATCGTCCTTGGCAATCCAGCAGGCTCTGGTACTGCATACGGAGCACAAATGCTGCGCAGTGGCCGTGGTATCATCAGCCACTATTGGATCCAAGCCTCCTCTTATCGACGTGCAATATTGCAATCCCGCCTGCAGCGACGACTGGCACCGATCACTCCGTGTTTTTACGAGTTACGTTACCAGCTGTGTCCCACCCGCATATTGGTACAAAGCACGGCGCCCCTTCGCTTCTGCCCGCATCTGCGGCTAATAAGCAGGGAACGGGGGACGGGCGTATCAAATTGCTGTGCAATCAAAGAGCTCGTCGCCGAGCTCGCCTGTTCCCGCTTTGAGCAGCTGCCCCGAATGCGATTGACGACACGAGACGCCCCGTTTCTCCGTAATCCTCTCCTGACTTGCCCCTTGCCGTCGAAATCTCGATTGCGGACGATACGGACCGGATACAGGAATCAACCAGAAGAATCGACTGCTCGGCCATTTGAATGACCGCTCAATTACGCCAAGCACTGCAGAGTGTGTGCCTAACTCCGTAACCCATGGCACGGCTAGTACTATTACGAGTTGTCGCGGCACAGCTGCCTCGGGGGACCCCGGTAACGATTAATCACCGTGATACATGCTAAGGGATTTGTCCACCTGAATTGGCGCTGGTCGAGCACAAGCATAAAGTTGGATAATTGCCGTTGTGACTCGTGAATTGATACCTTCCAATCGCTTCCAGAAGGGATTGCTTTTTAAGCATCCCTCAAACTCCTAATTAATGAGCACGGACATACCCCCGGGCAATCAATATCATAACGCACCGTAGCACCTCATCTCAACCCCCCAGTCAAGCAAAGACACGGGGGTGGTTCCGCTGCTTTCGTCTAAAGAGGCAATCTTACGGCATGCACGGAGGACCTGAGCCAACGTCGTCGAAGGAAGCACCGCATGTACGCACGAAGCACACCTGATGGTGAACTGACGATTCCCCTTGTGGCGTTTTTCTTCCTCTTCTTCCTTTTCGTTGAGCAATTACACTGATCCAGAAACCAATCTCGCTTTATCCGGTTTAATTCTTGTCTCGTGGGATGGCACGTGCAACCTCACGCCCCCCGGCTCTCTCCCTGGAGTCCAGGGCTGGCGTTGATTTACATCTTGCTACTCCAACGGACATGGCTGTCTGCTGTCATTGCTGCTAATACGGAGTACTGGCATTCTCACTAGCAGTAGTAGGGAGCAGAGCTCCATATTGCCGTTATAGCTGTGCCAAACAATCGCAGCCACGTTGGATCTCCCCCATTTGCGGAATGGATATCCCTAGGGGTCCTGGTCTAGCCAAGCAAGGCCACGAGTGAGAGTAACATGTATTATTCCGTAAGGGTGAGAGCTCTCTCCATCTCCATCTCCCAGCTCACGACATCGTGCCCTGACATGCAGGCGGAGGCGCCGGGCCAGCCTCGCCGGTTGCCCGTGAGATCATCAGGTCCCTGATATGATGCCGTCCTCTTTTTTTATGCCCTGCTGACACTGACGGTCCGTGTCACGACGCCGCTTTTTTCCTTTCTCGCCACTGCGTCGGTGAAGAGGTGGGAACGCCCGCCATGCGGTATGCTGTGTGCCTGGATATCCCGTGCTGGAGACATGTGAGCTGTCTTCTGCATGTTTGCGTGTTCGACACACGAGGGAGCCACGGGTTTCTTCCCCTTCTGCCCACGTCAGTGTCGTAAAGGGGTGGTGTCGAACGAAGTGTTCCCCCCCTTGTAGTCAGATGCTATAGTAGTTGTAGAAACATGACATGTCGTCGACACCGCTAGAATGGGCATGAATCGCGGCTCCCTTAATGGATAGGCATCGTAGACAGGCTGGCCCTGGTCCATCTGACACTGCTCTCCATAGCCACGGTAGATACTCCGTATACTACCATGATAGAATTCGCCAACTGGCCTCATCTGAAAAATAAGCAAAGTCTGCTATTTTAAGATACTAGCCGAGAATACCTTCCAGTCTCCCACTTTCGATAAAAGTCGTCTCAGGTAATCCTCGCTTTGCTCTGTGCCAAATAGGCGAGAGCACGGGATTGAAGCTGCGACCTGCTTTGCTCTCGTTTATACAGCCGAGAACAAAATAGTCTAGGGTATAATTTCCTAATTATAGAAACCGGAGGTTTTCGTGTATCCTGGCACTTGCGAAGCAGTAGGGCATGCAATCATGACGAATACGGCCTTTTGGTGGACGTTGTGAGATTGGATCTGCCTGTCGTTTTTGGGAAGGAGTCTGGAAAGGTGTCTGGGTAGATTGTAACAAAGAAATGTGATATGTGCGGGAGTATGACGATGTTACACAGTGAAGCTCACCTTCAAGCACTTGCAGTCCATCCATCCCAGTGCTTCTAACTATGTGATTCGTGGTCATTCTCAGGCTCTTCCTCTCCACTTGTGGCGCCCATGCAGTCCTATAATTGAGCATTGTTGGCTTCGTGAACTAAGCCTGGGCAGAGATTTTTGAGTTGAAGAGAAATGCGTTGGAATTACTGGAAGAGTTGGCACCCAGTACCCCGAAAAGCGGTAGCATCCTGAAAGGCGGTAGCATCTTGGAATATCAGTAGTATCTTGGAGTATCAGTAGTATCTTCGCATAATAGCAGTGCCTTAGAATAGCAATACTATGTCAGAGTAGCAGTATTGTCTTGGAAGAGCGGCAATGTCAACTCTTCAATATATCCAAGTACCGGCTCCTCTTCTGGCGTACTGTCTGCGAGAGAATTTTCAAGAACCTCTCCATCATTCGACCAAGGGCTTATTTCACCATCTTGATACTTGTCGAATATTAATCCCACTCACTCTCACGTGCGCCAAGCAGCCGCTTTTATATCTCCAAGGCTTGAGATGAGCTTGAGATGAGCTCACTCAAGGCTTCGTCAGTAGCATAAAAGTCATATTTTCTTAGCAGGCAGCTCATCTCATTCCTAGACAGATATGCCCTGTAGAGATAATTGCAACTGGATAGCCCATATATCATGGAAGATAGTGCTCCAGTCTTGAGATGCTCCATGCATACACTACTCAATAACAATGTTATCAAGCAGACTTCGATTCACGCAAGAGGCACCATCTGTTTGCAAGTTTCCTTATTAATCAACCAACGCCGCTAATCTATCGTAATAAGCACTCATCGAGTGAAACGCTTTTTGTCAACATTTTCATGCTCCCCTGATACTAAGCCGTGGACAAACCAGTAAACATGCTCACAAAGGAGCGAAAAGTATCACTCCTTTGCTCGCTGCGCTGCCCACTTAAAACTGCAAACACGCTCTAAATGGTAAACTATGACCATCTCAGAGAAAAAAAATAGAAAACAAACGATATAGTACATGCAATATGAAAAAATAAAGTCTAACCAGCTTCCGGGCTTCTTTCATCACCCAATCCACAAGAAACGCCAACCCTCCGTGAAACCGCGAAACCACATGATGACGATTAAAAGATTGATTAATAAAAGCAGCCAGCTCATACAGAGCCAACATAAGCCTCATACTCGAGAGTCTCAAGCACGTTAAGTTAAAGTTGTATAGGTGGTTCGCGATCAGCAACGTATATGAGTTATCCAACCCATGCATCCGTACGAACAAGCCAAAAGAGTCGTGAATGTTAATGTTGGTGATGGGAGCTCTCGCTGTGCGACGACTCACTAGCGCGTCGGGTTGAACTTGCTGAGCTATCCACCATACAGCACCCTTCTGCTCGGCAGTCATCGACGCACTCGAGGAGACATGGGCGAAGCTGGTCGTCGGATGCCCCATCGAGCGAGAACGCCGCCGCGTCACCGTTGTGCTGGTGCTCAGTATCGAGGCAGAATTCGGGCTGGATGGTGGCACTGTGTATGCCATAGCCATGCAGACATTTCCTGGCTCGCTTAGCCAGCTGCATGTACTTCTCTCCACTGTGCGTGTTGATTGGGAAGGACACTTGGAGATGCATGCTGGCAACGATCTTGGTGTCGGAAAGCTGCCAGACGTGAATGTGGTGGCAGCTGACGACTCCGGGAAGTCTTTCTATATCCTGGCGAATCTCCGGAATGCGAATGTTCTCGGGAGTCGCCTGGAGCAAAACGCGTGAAGTAGCAAGGGTTAGAGGGATAGATGTCTTGAGAATGATGGCAGTAATAACAAGAGAGACGGCCGGATCAGCGTAGAGCTTGCCGGGCCAGTCGGTGAGCCAGATAACGAGAGCCGTTATGATGACGCCGACATTTCCCAGCGCATCACCGATCACATGAAGCATCATAGCGTGCATACCCATGTCGGCATGGTTGTGACCACTGACTTTGGTACCAGCTTGTCTCGGCAGAGTATGGTTATGGCCATCGTGCACGCTAGAATCTCGCCGGGGTCTCTGTTTCTTAGAAGCCGAGCTGGAGGAGTAGGAAAGATGAGATCCCTTATTGTCCTGGAGAAGCGGTGACTCCTCACTGGTGTCAGCCTCGGAGTCTGCAAAGGGAGACTCGTCGCCAGCGCCATTCTGACCGGTAGCACAGATATTGGACGATGCAGCTCTACTGGCAGCGATAATTTCCTGTCGGAAGCTGGCGGGGTGAATGCTCATATCCTCAATGCTAGTGAAACGGGAATGGCCTTTGCTCGATCGGCGTTGGTGTTCTCGGCCTCTGGACTGGGCGGACGTTCGACTTGCTCGTGTGTTGGACTCATCCCGACTCGTAGATTCATCTCCGAATTGAATGCGCCTGGTAGTCTCGGGGGTCTCCGTACTAGCTCGACGACCCGATATGACGGCTCTTCTGACAATCACCTCGGGGAGGACGTCACCAACAGCCCCTTCCTCGTCGGCAAAATCTCTACCAGTAAGTTGTCCCTGCTCGGCATCATAGTCGTCGCCATGGGAATGAGCGTGTCCGTGTCCGTGGTCATGGTCGTGTTCATGTTCATGCTCATGATCGTGGTCGTGGTCGTGGTCGTGTCCGTGATCATGTCCGTGGCCCCCCAGGACTACAAAGCCCAGCAAGTTGGAGAATAGGCCGGCACAGCCAACGATCAGAATGAGCTTTGGATTATTGATTTCGGGCGGCTCGACGAAGCGAGTAAGGGCTTCGAGAATGATGGACACGCAGAGCGCGATTAAGAAGACTGCGTTGAAGAAAGCACCAAGGATCTCGGCTCGTACCCACTGCAGGCAAGGGGTGTCAGCTGTGTGTCTGTCCTCTGCATGAAAGTTTCAACTTACGCCAAAGGTAAACTCGTCCGTGGTGGCCTTTTGCGACGCTATTACTGCCCACAGACCGATGGCTAGAGAGATGATATCATTCAACTGTAAGCAGTCAGCATTCCGTAATTGCTCCCTTGGAGTTGACGCCCTCGGATGCGGAAAAGCCCAAGGGATCGCGTAGCATACCATGTGGAAGGCGTCGGCCGTCAGGGCCAGCGAATGCGCCAGGAATCCGCATATCAACTCGAGAAGGAAGAAGGCCGTGTCGATGGCGATCATGACTTTGATGCGGGTGCTCTTGGACCACGCCATTCGGAGAGAGTTTGCCATGGCGAAGAGGAATGCAGCGCCAGAGCCGGCGCGCCTGGTCGGGTGAAGCTGCAGGAAGCGGCGGAGGATTATCGCAAGATGGTATCGAAGAGGAAGCGAAACGATGCTGCAAAGGAGAAGATGAGGGGGAGGGGGAAAATTTGCGACGGCGGTTGGAGGTACGTGTGTTGTGCAATCTCAATTGATGGAGTTGCTCGGAGATCAAATGTTGTTGGTCGCAGGTGGGGTCGCAGCGGCGTCAGACCACTGTAACTGTGAATTACGGCTGCTGGACGGAGTAGGCCGAGACAGGCGCAGAGTTTAACTCGACGCCTGTAGGAACTTAATTAATAGCGCTGGAGACGTGCATGGGCTCCAGCAATGCCGGGCAACAGAAGGGCTGGATTCCGGATTGGCGGTCATGAGCCGTGGGCGAGTGAATCAGCGAGCGCGCACGTGGATGGATTGAGTCGCTGGGTGAATAATGAGAGAACAGAGCAGAAGCATCGCCACTTGGGTGGTTGCTGTAAACTGCCCGGGAGGCAAAAGTTTTTTGGTGTACGGAGCAATTGCAGCACCATTCCCATGACCATTACTACAGAGCAGCCGCGTACTTGTTAAATACCAGTCAGGGCTGAATAAGGCGTGTAGCTCGTATGTACGAGGGCCTGCATTAGCACATGCCGAACAAGTATATCCGCCTGGGGCCAACGCTCGCAAGGTACTTCATCCTCCTGTCCAAGCGTCAAGCGTGGCGCCACCACGCCATCTTGTGCCTGACCAGAAGATGATTGGGTAGTCTTCATAATATTACTCTGTACCTAGAAAGAAATGATAATCTTAACAGCAGTGCTTACAATGCTGAAACTCTACCTGTGCCTGAGTAAATATAGGTATATGCACATGCTCGGCTTTTGCATGCATTCCCGCAATCTTGATACGACTTCATCATACTTGGTCCGATCTCATATCGCCGCCATGCGGATGGGAGCTCGCACACACACACTAACAACTAGGCAGGCGCTTGTCTTGTTTGCAAGGCTATTAGTGGCCAAATCTCAACTCGGGGGCCATCGGCTCGGCTGTGTCTATCCCGTAAACACGACATCATCGCTTTGGGCCAGTGGCAAGATGCTACGTCAACAAGCCAAGATGCATTGGGCTGCCAAATAGGGGGCAGATCTGGATTGAGTGCCGCCCTTTTGGCCGATGGGCTTGTGTAATGTAACCTAGGTAGTTCTAAATGCTTGTTTTATCGACTACTATTCCCTAGGAAACCGAGGCTGTATTCTGCGTTGGGAACTGTGGATGCGGCAATCCAAAGAGCATCATGTGTGCATCTTATTGAGTTTCTCAAAGCATTCAACATTCTGGATCGGATATGCACCAGGTGCTTCAATTACATAAATAAATGAAGGGCGAATCCGTAAACATCCGAGCATTATCTTACAAATATACCAAGTAATTGTGCCGACTACTTGCATGGCATATTGGATGGTATCACAGGGTAGCCATGGTACGGTAGCCGCAGAGCCGTCTGGTATGCCTCATATATTTAGACATTGCACATGGTTGCACAGCATCATCCTGGCGCCTACCATCCCCTCATTTCAATGCACGTATTCGAATTGGGAACAGTGAAATAATCTAGTTACGGCCATGTATCATCCTAGTCGATCCAGTGAAAGAATTCGACAACAGTCCCACTTGAAGAGGTTGACTCTGGATATCTAGGTACCTATGGTCTCATACTTCTTGTAACTATTTCCGGTATCTCACCTCTTGCTCTTGAACCATTTTCTTATGCCCTTGATAGCCTTTGATTCCTTGGCTTCCTTCATCTTTTTCGCCTCTCTTGCCTCCTTTTCTTGTGATTCCCACTTTCGTAGGAATTTTGCAGAGAGCTGTGTAAGACGATGATCTAAACCCAAGATAGCCTCTCTCTTGTCTAAACACTCCTGCGTTAAGCGTACAGCATCGCTATACCGGCCCTGGCAGCTCAATGCAACAGCAACGTCTTGCATAGATTGGAGAGTATCTGGATGATTCTCTCCAAATATCTCTCGCCGAAGTTCCAGTGCTTTGACAGAGATTTCTTCGTCCTCTTTATACCGACCCTGCTTATAATATGTTGCTGCGAGACTTGCCATGCTCCGGATTGTATCTGGATGTTTCTCCCCAAGCATCTTTATCTGGAGATTTAGTGCCTCCAGCTTAAGGGTCTCAGCTTTGTCGTAATGACCCCGTGAGTTGTATGTTACCGCAAGATTTGCTAGGCTCTGAATTGTTTCTGGATGATTCTCTCCGAGTACCTCTTTTCGAAGTTCTAGTACTTTGGCAGAGAGCTTTTCATCCTCGTCATATCGGCGCTGTTCGAAATAAATCGACGCGAGATTTGCCATGCTCCGGATGGTATCTGGATGCTTCTCTCCAAGCACCTGTTGTCGAAGTTTTAAAACCTCCGTCGCAAGGCCCTCGGCTTTATCATAATGGCCCTGCTTATGGTATATCACCGCGAGACTTGACATGCTTCGAATAATATCCGGATGCTGATCATGAAACATCCCCCGTTCCAGGCGTAAAACTTCCTTGGAAAGAGTCTCGGCTTTTTCGTACCAGCCTTGTCCGCAATACGTTATTGCAAGGTTTGACATGGTCCGAGTTGTGAGTGGATGATTCTGCCCAAGCTTCGTCTGCATCAGCCGTAGCGCCCTATCATCCACTGCCTCTTTCTCTGTCCACCGTCCTTGATCATAAAGGTATTTCGACACTCTGCTTAGGAATGATGATGTCTCGATCTGTTTCCCACAAATTTCTGCCCAGTCTCCTACTTTAATAGCATGACTTAGATACTTCTCACATTTTCCCCATGACACCTGCTCTGAGTTTGGGAAAAGCACTGATATCACCTGTAAGGCAATACCCGAGTAGTGTGCCTCGCCAGCCCTTTCCGGTTGCTTCAAAGTGCTTTGTCCTGGGTGTTCCTCAATAGTTTGATTATCTGGGCCTCGTATACTTAACTTATATCGCGTCGCCTCTTGAACAAGCTTATGCATCTCGTAGCTCTGCTCATCTCCATCCTCGACTAGGCGGAATTTAAGAAATGAAAACTCCTTTAACCGCATAATTGCCGCTCTCACATTCGGTTCCTCCAACTGCCCAGTACCCAGCTCATCTAACTGTTCAGTTACATCTTCGCTGCTATACTTAGTAATTGCTGATATCAATTCGTGTGGTAGTTGATTATCTAGATATGCAACAACATGGAGGATTTGGTACGCCATTTCGTTCTCAATTTGGATGCGCTCCATCGTGACCCACCACGTCTCAAGCACACTGCTTGGCATCTCCGATCTTCGATGTCGATTCCACTCATTTCCCTGTTTAAGAGCTTCCAATCGGCGCTTGCTTTGCCCAAGCAAAGACAGATACCCTTCAGTTGTTATCAGCATTCGCCGCATATAAGCACCGGCCTGTAAGATAGCTAGTGGGAACCACTGTAACTCTTCAAGGAGTTTCATAACATTATCGAGGTCTTTGGGGTTTGCTTTTTCATTCCTCGTTGTTTCGAGGAGCGTTATGGCCTCAGCAGTTGTCATAGAGGTCACCTCAATACTTCTCTGTATGTTGACAAGCGTTCCTGCAATCTGTTCATCACGACTCGTCCAGAGCACCGTTCCCTTAGGCCCAATCGGGATATAGCTGTATAGCCCATCTCCCTCGGTGGTCTTGCCAATGCCGAAGAGACTCAGGTCATCAGCGTTATCAACAATAAGCACCCATAATGGCTCTGACGCGATACTATCGCGCACTGTCTCTAGCAACTCTTCACCCTCGAGGGTCTTGTCAATACCAAACTTCTTCGCAATTCTCTTATAGTCGTGTATAAATGCAGCTTCACTATCCGCATGTACCCAGAATACACTGCACTCACAGTCTTCGCCTCGCCGGTACGCGTAGTCAAGCGCGATCTGGGTTTTCCTAGACAACTTGGTTAATACCTGTTGACGTCTATGTATGTGCTGCAACGCGAGCCTACCCTGATCCACCAAGGCCCCAAAGAGCGGCACTATTGGACGTTGCCGTCTGCTTTGACGCCTGCGGAAGAAGCTTATCCAGTTTATCTACCAAATCCTGACGATGGACCACATCCTCATTGCGGGGAAATGGTATAACGTGAATCGCGCCCTCAGCTCGGGCTGGGCGTTGGTAGGAGACATGATAGTGTGTGTCTCCTTGATTGATTGTGGCATTATTACCAAATTGGTTGTGGCTAACGTCACGATGGTGAAGTGCTGACTGGCTCATGGTAATGTGATGTTAAGAATAGCTGAATTCTTTAACATCGCTGTAAATCCTCACAATGAGATTTGTCGTCCTTGGGACGATATGACCAACACGCTGCAGACAACCTGGCCGCTCTCCACATTTCGATAATGTCACATCAAGGCTGCCTTTGCCTGTTATATTTTCGGATGCTGGACAAATTAGCAGCGCACTTCGCCAAAATGGGAAAATTCACTGTATGGAGTAGACACAGCCTTGTTCCATCGCTCTGTGCTGTTGGGTGCTCTGAAATATATCCATGTCACCAAATTCCTCCAACCAGCTTGGCCCATTCTTGCCGCCCAAACCCCTGCTCGCGCAAAGAACGAGTAAGACATGCCCTGAGCCGCCCATTTCCATTTTGTACTCCATATGTATGCCCAACAGCATAACAGTCCACATTAAACCAATGATATTTGATGGTTCTGCCTGATGCCCACCTCTTTGTGTTGCAAACCAAAATGCAGGAAGCCACTAACACCCCAGCCTTTTCCGCACATCATGTGTTGCTGCCTTTCCGCCGGAAGAGGCTGTGCTCTCTATTGCTACCAGGCATATTCTTAGAACTGGAGTTCCTTCTCTGTAATGATAGTTTTATATGAGTTCTTTTCGCTGGTTATAGCCGTTTGCTTCCCACGTGGTCATTCCATTCATATCGCCTTTGTGATGTCTGCTTAGAGAAGCGACATGACCAGCACCAACCTCGATGTGATACAAGCTGTGCCACGAGTAGCAACCCTCATCTACCAAACTCACCAGCTATGGCAAGAGTTCCGGGATGTCCCAGATGGGATTATTGGACTTGTAGAACACCTGAAGGCTCTTGAACCCATATTCGCTGAGATAGAAGATCAGTTCAATCAGGACGATGTTTCCGCATCCTTCAAGAACTGCCTTGAGCTTTCAAAAAAAGCACACGACTCTCTGGGCGTGCTAGTCGCTGAGATGAGAACGCAACTACAAGCGAAGAAGAGTATGAAACGGAAATATGCTGCGGTCAAGATTTTGCTCAATAAATCTGTTTTGACAAGGCTTGAACAGAGGCTGTCCCGATGCATGAATTTTTTGCAGTTGGCAATACAAGCGTATCAGATGTGAGTTCATAGCTTTATAAGCCCCAATTGTATACAAAGCTTCCTCTAACATTGAAGCACTAGGGCAATGCTTCGGAAACTTAGTTCTCAAACTCTTGCAGTACGGATTCAGCCGCAACATCACGTACAAGCCCAACCTCTCCCACAGCAACTAAGCGACAAAATGCCTCAAGAGCAGATTGAACTAGAACAATATCTTCTGGCGACCAGGAACGTGATTGAACGGTCTAAAAAGACAGAAGTATTCTCTTTTACGTTGGCACAATATGCGAGATTTGCCGTAATGTACACGAAAACCACTGGAGCTTGGCAAGCACAGCTACAGCTGCCAAGTTGGTTATCAAAATCGATGTATGAGTTCATTTCTACGCCAGCCATTGCAGGCTGGACGTATAGTTATCGTGTATACAATGTAATACCCGAGGAATCGGAGGTTATTATGAAGATCATGGACGGGGATGTAGTTGGCGTTCGACAGATGTTTGTCGACAGAAGAGCATCTCCCTTTGATAAGAGTATCGGTGGGGAATCTCTATTATTTGTTTGTATATCCTCACTAACTTTGTGGTGCATTGATTGACCTACTTTCCAGTACGCAGCAATGAGTCGACGGTATGAGATATGCCAGCTGTTGCTCAAAATGGGCCTTCAACCTTTATTGGATGATAAGGGAGGAAGATAGTCAGTTTCTTACCTTTCTACCTACCAGTATGAAGCTAACTCAGAGTCAGCAACTCGCCACTTGAACGTATAGCAAACGATATGGCGAAGACGAAGATTCAGAAATGGACTTGGCCAGCCGGTGAAGAACCGGAGAAAATAGCTGAGCTATTTGCATCTTATCTCCAAGAACCTGACTCATTACCCGCCGAAAGGCTGCTCGATTTTATAGGAGAATTCGCGCCCGATGACATAATGGTTTCCAATTTTCAAAGTCTTTTTATGCCAAACTATTACCTGCGTCTGTTGAGGGATCGACTTGAAGCTATTCGACTGGGAGCATTCAATGTTCTTGACGTGAGGACGTTTGAGAGACTTCTTTGTAAGGATAGAGTCATCCCTCTAGACAATGTTAGCCAATCTACCCGCGAGAAGATCTCTCTGGTGCACTCGGTAGCTTTGGCACTTGGCTGTCGATACCCCGAAAAGCTGGTACCGTACCAAAAGCCGCGACCTTGGTTGCATGCATACAGCGAAGGCTGGGGAGACGTTGTAATTAAAGTTGTCTCGGGAGCCACTCTTGAAGACCTTGTCAGTATGGAGACGGTCGTGCCATGGGATGCATACGAGGTTACGGCCTGGGCGGGAACCCCGTTAATATCTCTCATAGGAGGAACGCTCTGCTACCTTTGCCCAAACATAAACTACACGCATTGGGATGGATTATTTCATGGTTGCCTCCGTAAATGGCTTACCTTATTACGATCTGCCGGAGTCGACCTTCTCGAATATGGGAAAAGAGAACGGTCTATTCTTTATGATCTTCACACAAATACCAGAGGCGCATTTGACGCTGACGCAATTGAATCTTCGCGAACCATGCTGCGGCATCCTCTGAAAGGCAGTCTGAAAGAAAAATTATATCATATGGGCCACAAAAATCGTGATCTGGTTTGCATGGACAGGTCTGGGGAGCACTATTGGCTACCATTTCGAATAATAGATCTTGAAGTCGGATCCAGCCCGGATGACTGGAAGTTGAAATGGGCTGTTGAATTTGAATATATGGCTTGTCAGTTTTGGAGACTAATAGAACAGCAGGAAACAACTATGCCTGGCGCTTGGGTTGATTACTGAAATAATGGCTGGTTAATTTCTGAACATGCTGCCTATTATGTCAAAATCCGCGAGATAAGAACAGCAGCGAAGAAAGCTCTTTACAGATTGATAGTGCCTTTATATATATATCGCGCTTGGTTGAAGAGAATGAGAGCTTGAGCAAGTAAATTAGGGAGAATTCCGGTTCTTCACATGCTAAGACTAACTTTCGCGCTGGTGGGCAAGGAACTCAGCTGATTACGTGTATGATAGCAGAGAACGCCCAGTAATTCTTGCCTTGAAACGGGTGATGCTTGCTACTGCTGCGACCCCGCATTACGAGGGCGGGGCAGGTCCGACTCACTCGGGATTGTTACCTGCTCTCTATAAGCATTGGGGTATCAGCAGACCCATGAACTGGATATAATTCTGCAAAATCAAGTTATACCCCTAAGATAATTTACAATGGATACAAGACCAGCTGCAAAGGCGGGCTCGTGGTATAACGGAGATGTTGAAAAGCTGGAGGGAGATCTCAAGAGGTTTTTCACCAAGGTTCCTGAGACTGTTGATGGCTCCTCGCTGCCTATACTAGGGGCTCGAATAATTATTGCGCCGTGAGTAGCCCAAGAAGACCAAGACATTTTACTTCTAACCTAGACGTCCGCGAAGACACGCAGGATATTCTTACTCTGGGGAAACAGCTGCCTGGGCGTACAGCTGTCTGGATCTCAGCAGGGCAAAGCGAGTGTTTATCCTCGGACCATCTCATACTTACGGATTCTCAGGCTGCGCTGTCACAACATTCTCAAAATATGCTACTCCATTTGGTGATTTCACTGTGGATAGAGACATCATTGAGCGGGTGAAAGAGGCTGGGGGAATGAAAGATGCGCCACCTAGGAATGATGTCGCAGAACATTCCCTAGAAATGCATCTGCCATTGCTTTACAAACGATGCGAGCAAACTTTCGCATCCCCGGAAAATTTCCCAAAGGTGGTTCCCATTATTGTCGGAAGTACTAATCGAGCGGATGAGAAGGATATCGGTCGGCTGCTTTTGTCATATCTCAAGGACCCGGAAAACGCTTTCATCATCAGCTCGGACTTTTGTCACTGGGGAACACGATTCGACTATTCCGTTTACACCGCTGACGGAGACATTGGGAGACTGACGACCCTGTATGATCGCAGTCCAAAGCCATCAGGACCACCTATCTATGAAACCATTCGTCTGGTTGATGAAGCGGCTATGGATGCCGTAAAGAGTGGTAGTCATGATGCCTTTGTCGATAATCTTAGGCATACGGGAAACACTGTGTGTGGAAGACACCCAATTGGGATTGCCATGGCTGCACTCGAACTTTATGCCAAGGAGCTCAACGACGAGAACAAAAGTCGCTTCAGAGTTGTGAAATATGATCGTAGCAGTGAAGTTGTGTGGCCCGATGACTCGAGCGTCAGTTATGTCTCCGCCTATGCAGTTGTGTGAGAATGAGGGATTCGTAAGAGATGGAATTATTGACAACCAAAACTTTGGGTATACTGTGAATTACAAAGACGATAGGATTTTAATTATAGATTTCCATTTTTGAAGCTGCTTTGTCAACGCTATAGGTTGGAGCTAATGCTGGCCGGGATGCGAGCTATTCAATCCTACGAGCTCGCTTCATCTAGCATATGCTTGTTGGTTCATGTTGGTTCGTGTTGGAATGAATCGTGACAGGTTGTTTCGCTTGAATGAAAATCCTTCTTCTTGGAGAAAAAAAATGCTCTGCATTATCCGTTTATCCTGAAGGATCGTGCATTGTGCATCTGTTGATGTTGATTAACCCAGATCCGTCGTTGGGCCTCAGCGACTATCCACTGAGCTCGATGGAGGCAGTGTCAAGTTTGTCGCCCAACCGGCCGGTTCTTTTTTTAGAAGCCTGTGTAAATGCTGACCGCAGACCAGACCCCAATTACGAAGTACTCCTACGTATGCCGTGGCGCATGATGGGCTGCGGCGCCATCGTCAGCTCCAGTTAGCTCCTCATCTCGGCCCCTCCAGCGAGAAGCTCGAATCAGCGGCTCTCCTTTAGCATCTGCAGGAGGCGGTTGTCTGATCATCTCCCCAGGTGTCGCCTCCGGCCAGTTCAAACAAGCGCAGCAGTTCAAGAGGAAAATAACAAGAGATGCTGGAACTAGTACGGAACAATAGTCCCTTTCCTACCCTATTAGGCGCTACAGCTGATCCCCGTAGTGCAATCTCTGCGACTCATCAAAATCCTGGCAGGGTCCTGATGCCACCCGCCCACTCAGCCAGGGCAAATCAATGCGCGCCACCGGCCTTTATTTCACTAGCCTGTGCTGTGCTGCATCCGCTGGTCCAATCATGGCGCCTGGTTGTCGAGACCATCTGACATTGGGATGGACGCAGCGGGAGAAGGAAAAAAGCCTTGCCCCGGGTTTGGTGAGGCTCTCTGTCTCTCGGTGGCCATTGTCTGAGATTTCGTGAGGCAGTGATGGAGCATGGAGTACGTATACGAAGCGCTCCTTAGAGCCGCTCCGGGCTGCCTTGTGCCTGTCCATTGGACAATTTAAAGCCAAATTTGTGCTCTGTTTTTTGATTTCGCCTGGACGTCGATCTCCTTGCCTAGCGGCGCTCGCAAGATTACGCTCGTGATAGTATTATTGCAGTGCTATCATTTTTATTAAACCAGGCGCCACGGCGTCGGCGCTTGTACAGGTACCTGCCTCTCGCAATTTGCACCCGCTGCTCCCCTTTTAGTGGCCACACTTGGTACGTACCTGTACCACCACCAGAGGCCTAGTCTTGTAGGGCCGCTCCTTCCTGGTCGGGGCCCCGCTAGTGTGCAGCTGCCCCCTTCTCGCTTTCCTCCATAACCCTTGTCTGGAAACCGGGGCTTGGGCCTCCTGCTCCTGGGCCATTTTACTCTCTTCCGACCTTGAGCTTCAAACTTATTTCTGCAATTAACACATCTTGGCTTGGCTCTCGAAAGCAGAGAGGCCATTGCTTTTTGCGTGTGCTTATTCCCTTTTTTGTCTCTATTTTGGAAAGAAAAGAAAGTCGATTGATAGTCGGCCGGTTTTGGAGCTTGAAGCGATTTGCGGGACTCAGATATCCCTGGATTCCTCCTGGCCGAATCCACCATGAGTGTGAGTGTTTCATCCCGACTCTCCTACGGCTGCTGTTTCAACACGAGCGTCCTGGCAGACAAAAGAAAGCCGTCTGCTTTCGCTCTGTGTTTTGTCCAATCTCCTATTTTCATTTCCCTTTCCTATATACAACCACAGTCACAGTTGACTCCATGATTCCTCGAACAGCTCGCTAACAATGTCACAACAGTACGGGTTAGTAGATTACATATGCGATCGGGCCTTGCATGCGATGCCCCTCAATTCCACATTCCAGTCACTGACAACAATCCCTCTTTAGATACGGCGGGAACCAAAACCCGTACGACCAGCGGGATAACTATGCCGGCGGCGGCTATGACCAAGGCGGCAGTTATGATAACCCCCCTCCAGGCTACAACAATACCCCCTATGGCGCTGGTGGCCGTGGTTACGACCAGAGTGGAGGTATGGGTGACAGTACGCATCCCACCGAAATACAAAGGTTAACCGTAAACTTACAGGTACAGCAGTCGAGATGGCTCCTCTGACGCAAAATGCTGGCGGCATGGCCCGCGAAGACCCCAATGCGATCCGTAACGAATGTCGTGACATTAGCAGCAGTGTCCGACAAGTCGAAGCCAGCCTGGAACAGATCAAAGTGCTCCAAACCCGAGTCCTCAGCGATGTCGACAGCTCCTCGTCCAGCCAGTCTAACCGCCAATTGGATGCTCTGACAACCGAGACCATGGCCACGTACCGCAGTCTTGCCGAGCGTGTGCGTACTGTCAAATCCAAGCGCGAGGGCCAAGATTCTATGAACCGTGGCCATGTGGAACGAGTCGATCGAGAAGTCAAGGCAGTCATTACCAAGTATCAGACTGTCGAGTCTGAATTCCAGGCCGCTGTTAAGCAACAGATGGGTCGACAATATCGCATTGTTCGCCCTGACGCTACGGAAGAGGAGGTCCAAGCTGCAGTTGACGACACCAGCAACGGCCAAATCTTCAGTCAAGCCCTGATGCAAAGCGACCGACAGGGCCGTGCTCGTGCGGCGCTGAGCGCTGTTCAGGACCGCCACAAGGAGCTGCTCAAGATTGAGCAGCAGATGACAGAGCTATTCCAGCTTATGCAGGATCTCGATACCTTGGTCGTCCAGCAAGAGGAGGCCATCGTGGATATTGACCGAAAGGGTGAAGAGATTGTCGAGAATCTCGACAAGGGTAATGAAGAGATAGCGGTGGCTGTCACAACTGCCCGTGCTACCAGGAAGAAGAAGTGGATTTGCCTTGGTATTGTTGGTAAGTTGACCTCTAATTTGCCATACCGGGTGAAGTTTCAAGCTAACGTTTATAGTTGCCATTATTGTCATTGTCATCATCATCGTCCTCATTTACGTGTTCGTCATCCGAGGAACGAACAACAACAAGAAGCGATCTCTACTTGAGGGAGTTGCCATGCCAGTTGTTCGCATCGGGGCCCGTATGCCCGTGGATGATGCATTGGCGTTCAAGATTGGCCGGATAGCAAACGGAAGGCTGCACATGCCTGTCGCTCCTCCACAGTAGTCGTTGCATTTGAAAAGAGACGCTGCCGGAGACGAAGTGAAACTGGAGAAAGAGGAGGAACAAGAGAAGAGGTACAAAGGGATGCACACACACGTTTTGATTCCATTTTCATTGAAGACATTGTATAAAAGTAGCTATCGACATGTGGCAAGGACTTGTGCCTATGTTTCTTTTGTTTAGGCCTTTGGATTTGGGCACCACACATGGGCTGCAGCATTCCGGTGGTTGTTGAAAGGGAATGAGCTCTGAATTTTTTTTATGTCCTCGAAGAAGGGGAGATGGCTGATTGGATTGACTGGATGGATTGTGATTAGACGTCTTTGCGATTGTTTTCGACTACGCTTGTTGGGTTGCTGTTTTCGGGAGGAAATATTTGGAGTTTAGCATTTGAGGCGCTCAGCAGAAAGTTTTTTTTAATCAAATTTTAATCAAAGTATTCTCATTCTTGCCCATTCATGATGTCCATATGAGTATATAACTGTACCGATGTTGGCGTACATAATCTGTTGCCATCTTGATATGAGTGGAGAGGGTTCAAAAGGCCGACATTAGATGACAAATTGAGGAATAGTAAGTATTATTCAATAGTTTAACCAGTTACTAAAGGATCTAAAGAGCGGAGAACATGTCACTCGGCCATGTGAAGGCTCAATAAATCAAGAAAGAGAAGAAGCGCAAAGGAGAACAAAATCCAGATTAATTAAGAAGAGGAGAAAAAAAGAGCCAAATCTAAGCCTGATGCAGGTGGACCGTACGCCAAACAATGCTTTCCAAGGATGCCTTGTGTGTTCTGGCGTGGTAAAGGTTCTGGGTCTGAAGCTGGGTGGCGTTTGTCGTCGACTGCTGATTGCTGTTGTCGGTTGCGGGAGGTCTCTTGCGGGAGTGAAGATGGCGAAGATGAAGACAAAGAGGTATCTTAGACTGAAATGGTAGGGTAGTTTGCGAAGAGGTGTGAATAGTCCCGCTGGGGAGTTCATTCATCCTGTCTCTCCGTCTCCCTCTTCCCATTGGCATCATCTTCCAGAGCTGCCATGTAGTCCCCTGGCTCATCGACGTGCGTCGTCTCCTCATTCGGCTTGCCCAGCGTCTCTCGCCGCCTCTCGCCTTCGTCGACGACCTTCTTGAGCACGCCCATGCGGCGCTTGAATTCCTCCGTGAGGTAGTCCACGTCTTCTCGCCCGACGATGCCGCTGCCCGAGGCGGGGAGGCTGTCTGGCTTCGGGTCGACGGCCTCGCGCTCTACGCCCTCGACGCGGAGCATGACGGACGCCGCTGACCCTGCTTCGGCCTCGGTGCCATCGCCACCGCTGCCGCTGCCGCTGCTACCGTGCTGCTGGAGGGAGAGCTGCGAGGCTGTGATGGCGAAGTCGGGGGTGAGGCTGGAGGCCCAGGAGACGGTCCATTTGCCGTTGGGGGCGGCGGGAGGAGCGAGGTCGACGATGAGGGCGCGGTGGGAGGGGTCTGTTTGCGGGGCGGTGAGGACGGCGGAGGCGTCGTCGTCGCTAAAGAGGTAGTGGACGCGAGGATGGACGGTGGTGTTTGTGGTGTTGTTGGTCAGGAGGGTGAAGATGGGCTCGAACGGCGGGAGGTTGGCCGCGGCGGATTCGTCATGGTTGCGGTCGTCGGGATATTCTGTCTCTTGGCCTGGCAAGGCTGCTGCTGATGTCGCCGCCGCCGCCGCTGGTGGTGATTCTGATTGCTGCTGCTGCTGCTGCTGCGCTACGACTGAAGGAGCCGGCGATGTCGATAAGGACGTGGTGGTGTCATTAATCGCCGCTGCGGTTAGCGGAGCTGGCGGCTCCGCGCAAGACACAGACACCTCCCTATCTGGGCCGGACATGGTGATGGCACTGAACGGTAACGACGCACGTAAGAAAAGACGACTGAGGCCGCATGAGGCGCATCTTCAGGGATCAAGGCAAAGGAGCGTGTGTGCCGTTTTCCCTTGTCCGTCAGCCTGGCTGAGCTGCGCTGAGCCGTGGTTGGCAGGTTTCTTTTCTTGTTTTTTCTCCCTGGGCTGTATGGTTTGGCTGCTGGTTTGGCCTGTCGCCGGGGCGGCTGCCGGGACGGTTTTGAGGCTGCGCGGCTACCGGATGCGTCTAGGTACCAGCTGCTAGAGTTAACCTACCTGGGCAGCAGCTTAGGTGCCAAGGGCGGCGAGTGCCTGGGTAGCTTCTAGTACCCGTGGCGCGCTGTAACGGAGCAGCTCCGTTTTAAGCTTCGAAACTTGCTTCTCCGTTGAAGGTTCCGTAATGCGCCCAGGCCAAAGCTCTCTCTCGGCGTTTTCGAGCGCCAGGGCTCGGTTGATACGAATGATGGAAGCGCCTCCCAATGACGCCCACAAGCAGCAGCAGCAGCAGCATGCGGCTCCGGCCTAATCTTATCACCACGTGAGCCGCATCATGCATGCAAGCATCATACGGCATAGACGCCAAGATGCCAAAACCCTCACCAACTCCCAACCGCCCCATCGAGAAGCTCCAAAAAAGGGCCCCAAAAAGGGCACGAATTCCCATTTTTCTCCATCGTCGGGCAGGATTCGGAGGCGGCGAACCCTTGAATCCAACTTCTAAAAATTGCTAGGCTTGGGCCTGCTTATACGAGTTTGTGTCCGCGTACGTAACTTATGGCGTGGCCATTGGGGAGCTTTTCGTTTCTCCTCCTGGTGAACCCATCCTGCTAGCGTTTGAGCTAATGAGGTGTCCTAAAGCCATTGGGCTTATGCGGAGCACGACATGGAACGTTAGCAGCTTGGACGAAGTACCCCCAAGTACATCTGGAACTTTTCGTAACACGATGACGGAGCTAATTATAGACCTGCTTGGAGGCGCCGTTGGGTCTGTTTGCCAGTTTCCGCTGGGTTGTGAGAAGTTTGCAAAGTCATTGCGCATCGGAATCTCTTCTCACGATGGTGCTCTACTTTGAAAGCTGTTTAATCAATCTATTCAGACAGCTGGGATGAGAGGCGGCGAATGCCAGTGCTCTCGCAGTACAGTTTGGAACCGAAATATGTGTGGCCCCGATACCCCGATTCCATATCAAATTATACACTGGGGGATTTACTTCGGTCTGTCCCCAAGTGTTTCCTTCAGCTTTGATCCCGCTGCCACTTTCGGCTCCTTGACCTTGATAATTACAAGGTGTTCAATTATGATATTACTAAGTGTGGACACGTGATGCACCTTAATTCCATGTTGTCCATCTTCTGAAGGGAGCCATAAATCGGCAATCAGCCCAAGCTCGTCACCTATGCCCTGTTCTCATTGACTTGCCCCATCAGACGATTGTATGCTCTCTGATCAAGACCTTGATTGAATCGTAACACATTTTCATCTTCATCTGAACAGAGGTAGCCTTCGTCAGCGTCCAAGAACGCGTGCCTAAATACCTTTAGTGTTGGGTCTGCCTCCAGCTTCTGGAGGGTATGCTGAAGCACTGGGTCATCATCCATCCACTCAAATTTTTCATCTCTGAACCATGGCATCTTATTGCCTCCAGCTAGTAGCTCACTAAGTGATGTCTTCGCTCTGTAAATCTCATCAAAGAACTCGGCCCAGGGCATATCTTTGCTGAAGCATTCATTTATGTCGAGGGATTTGAGCGCCTGAGCGTGACTCTGGATGAACGAAACCAACTCCGAGCTGATGAAGCAGTTTTCTAATTTGAGGGATTGCAAAAGAGGGAGATCCTCAGGCTTCAAAGCAAGCGGAGTATAAGGTAAGCTGTCGTTGCCGAGACCGAGAGGATCTGACGCCCGGATATGTAAATGTTTCAGCCCCCTCATATGGCGGAAGAATGAAGCATCCAAGTCGATGAGAAATTCCCGACAACCTCTCATTGTATTTGTGCACGCCTCTGAATAATCCTTCATGCCAAAGATGTTGAGCGTCGCAGATTCAAGTTGACCAAGAAACCGGCGAAACGCATCATTATGATATGTAGATGTCCACTTCGGGGGAAGGTCATCGAGGATAAGCTCCCTCACCAAAGAATTGGCCACAAGGGCCTCCCAAGTCTCGTTCAGAAGCGCCCGCCATTTGTCTCGCAGTTCCTCCATGCGGACCTCCTCCGCGTCTTCCACATCTTGGAAAAAACGATGGACCTGATCCTCCTCATTATCAAGGTCAAAATCAAACTTGAGTCTGACCATGTGTAGATTTGGCGTCAAGTCACCTTTCAGGACCTCACAAGCTGCCGGTGGCAGGGACGGTCCCGCCGGCTGATCATCTGGGTCGCATTGGCAAGTAAATTCAATTTCTTTCATATACTGGCCGTGAGCCTTGGCGGCAATGAGCGCAGACGTTGCCGATGCCTCATCAGTGGTGAACCGTAGGGTATTGAATATTTCTGGCACTAATATGGTTCTGTAACGTTTGCATGTTGCGCTTAGGTGGAACTTGTCGCCAATATCCAGGAGGTTGATTATCTGAAGGGATAATTCATAAGGGAGGGCCGAAAGGCACGCCATTTTGCGCCTATTTCAGCTAAGCGCCACTCCAAGTTTGATTAACCAGAGATGTGATCACCATAGATAAATGTCTCGAGTTATCATCATGTGATTGTGAAGGTATCAATCATTGTAGCCGACCTGTTGCCTGCAATGCCTGTTCTACCGCAGTTTCTCGGCAATCGACGAGTTGGGATAGTGCCGACTCCAAGAAGGGTCGTCCTGCTAGGCAATAGCGACTAGTTTATAAACATTATACTGCCTCTCATTAAATAGGCTTTTGCCAAGCGCCGTATAATTAGGAGGGACCAATCGATCACCCAAGTGCACAACCAATCCACGAGAACCTCCCGGATAGAATTCAGCTTCAGAACGTCCGAAATAGGTGCCCAGGAGCAAGACAATGGCCTGGAAGCCAGAGTATTCCGGAGCCCATTCATCAAACTGCAGTGGTGCCCTAATCTGGAGTGTCTTTGTAATGGGATTCGATTCGCACCGTATAATCACGTGCCTCACATATTACTTGAATGATAGAGACAACTCTTGCTGTACCTCCGGGGTACAAATGCAACATTCAAAACTCCCCTCACCTTATTACTAAAACAACTAAGAAAGCGGTAATAGCACTACTAAAGCACCGCTACTACTCAGACAAACCAACAGCTACGTATGCACCCACCGCCTTGCTGCTGTCCAAGTTAGCACGCGTGTGCTACTTTAGCTACTACATACTACTAATTGTGCCCCGTAGGCTCCCCATCGCCAGCTTCACCACTTTGCAGCCTCCTCAGTCATAGCGGCATCGAAACGAGCGGGACGGAGCGAGGCTGGAGTTGGGTTTAGCACCATGGAAGCCCATGAGTTTAGCACCGACCTTAACTGGATTCCACAATTCCCAACATGCCCAAGCATTTCCAGCTCCTCCCCAATCCATCGCCCAGGCCCGAACTCGGCGACAGCCGCTCCGCTCGAGTGCATCTCGACTTTGATTCACTAAACCGTCACCGATCCTGGCTGTTCCATTTCCCAAGCCAAGCCAGTCAAGACACAAGGACCCGGTTTTCTGCGCCGTAAGAAGCTCCACGATGGGGGCTCCAATTTCCAGATGCAGACCCAGACGCTTCTACCCCAGTTGGGCGTCCCGACGTGAAACGCACCACTGCTGAGTGACGTTTTTTCTGCCCGGTGCCACAAAAAATCCTCCTGCCTCTCCGACGTGCCTTTTCTGTACAACCACGACAATGACGCTATGGATAATCATGGACCCGTGGCCAGCTGGCCTGTCAAATGGCGGAGGCATCAAGCTTAGAAGCATTGATTAAACTGAAGCTGCCAAAAAGTGGCGTGTGGGGAGGAGGGTCAATGGAACCTCGCCCCAAAAATTTCAATGGCCAGAAAAAAAAGAAAGAAAGAAAAAACGCCTGCTCCCGTCTATTTGAGGTCTATAAGGGATATCATCGTAAGATATTATTTTCCGTGCGCACCAATGGGTCCTGCGCATCTCCTTCTATTTCCTTTTTTTTTGTTCTTGCTTTGCCCAAGATAAACCGTACCCAAAAGAAAATTCGTCACCGCGTTATGGAACGATGGTTGAAGGGAAAGACGGAATGCTTCCCTCCTTGATTTTTTTGCGACGACGTCCGAGTCATGCAGTACAGCTTTGCACAAGCCAAGCGTCCCCCCTCCCTCCCGTTTGCTGCCATCTGCCAGTAGCGGTAAGGTAAACACGCCAAATTCCGTAGGCGTATGCGTGATGAGAATCTATATGCGCCAGACATGAAAAAAAGTTGTCCCAAAGGAACGCTGCCTCAAGAAGTGTGCAGAGCGCGGAAACCAGCCGCAATCAGACTTCTTGCCTGATCTCGAGAGTCTGCCGGTCCGTTCCAGTAAAAGAGCCCCTGCAATGTAATAAACTTGAGCGTTAGCAAATCCCGTTTCCGTCTATCAGACGTTGGATAAATTGAGCTCCACAAACCCCTAATCCCTTTTGCTTGCAAAATTCCGCCTTAACCTTGACCGTCTCGGGATTGTCGTAGGTGACAAACCCCCCATCACCACCGACACATTGGGCCGCAATATAGCGCCTATCCACAATCTCTTTGCATCCCTTTCGTGGTAGCTCGCTGTACTCAAACGTGCCGTCTTGGCCCCCTACACCGTTGAAATCTTGTCCGGGCCCGTTGGCCTTTAGGAAGCTTCGTCCGTACGTAGGGATCCCAAGCAGAATGCTCTTTGGAGGGAACCCTTGGGCCATGAGATGTGCCACACCAGCCGACGCCGAGGGTTCGTCCTTGTTCATAGTATATAGTTGTGCGTGATGGCCGCTCTTGGATGTCCATGTGCCGAAGAAATCATACGCCACCAGGTTGATGTAGTCAAGGTACTCGGCCGCTGTTTTGAGATCGATGAGTTGGAGGACCTCCTTCGCCGCAGGGAGGACAGCTGTCAAGATGAAGCGGTCATCGGGCAGATGAATCCGGACCGCCGCCAACAGGGCCAGAAAGTCATGGCCATGCTTAGCCTCCGATGGAAACTCCCAAGCAACTATTCCGACGGCGTACGATTGATTAGTTGTGGACTTGGTGTGTGCGAATTGAACGCATATCTCTCTGTTGATTCTCTCTGGTCGTACTCACTGTCAATGCCGTCAAGCCCGGAAGCTTCGACGAGACCAAGGGCGGACCGGGCAAAGTTGTCCCTGAGTAGAGTGCTTGACGCAACAATGGGAAATACCTCTGTAGCGGTGCTGCCGCCAATGGATAAGACAACCTGCAGGTGAGGGTGCCTCTGCTTGAGATGCATCAAGGATCCTAAGCCACCCTGAACGCCATCCACTGGCGCTCTTGCATCGGCCCACTCATCGCCAAGCTGGGCCACACGTCACAAGTCAGCAGGCGAGCAACATCATGCAGGTGAAATATTCTCAACTTTTTCCGAACAATGGCACGGAAAGAAGCCACTTTGGCAATGGTGGCTTCCGGGCGTTGATCAGGACTCACAAACACACTGCCGTCCGCAGTCACACTGGCATAAGCGTAATACACGTGGTTGATGCAGCTGTAATTGAGCATTCCCGGCGAATCACCTTGGTATATTCTGCTGCTAGGGAAATAGACTGCATTGGTGTACATAACTCTGGCCACACTGGTGGCCATGCGTGACTTGCGTGATGCGGCGCTCATGATGTTATCGGTTACGGCGAAGGGAGCCGGAGGAGAACGGCGGTGACGGAGAAGACGGCGACTTCAGGAATAGCCGTAGCCGTTAACGGGGTCATCAATTGGGAGCCGAGTCTGAAGCATAGAGCAATGGCAAGGGATGGCTTCAGGGTTCAAGAGGGGGGGGGGGGGAAGAGACACAAAAGCAGCAGCATGGGACAGTTTTGTAGTAAATCGGCAACATTGTGAAGATCCAACTTCAAAAGCCCTGCCGGAGACGTGCTACTCGGGACGGGGCTAGCTCCGGAAGACCAAACGACCAAGAGAGAAACCCAGGTTAGGCATCAAGGGGGGGAGGGCCTGCTGGGGCTCGATGCCGGCGTGTCGTGTGTTTCTTGGGGGCATGATTGCCAAACACCATTCGCACGCCGCGTGGTACGGAGCACTCACTCATACGAGCATTCACCGATATAGCAGAGAGTCAAAACCCTAGGCCGAACAAAAGACCAGCGGTCCGGGTGTGGGACGGGCAACAGTCGAATAGCAGGTTGCAGTGGGTACGGGGGGGCTTTGAAATGTCTTGGGCACTGAACACAGAGATGGTACAGGTACGGCAAAGAATGCAAATTACGCACAGAAAAAAAAAGAGATGAGGGTCCGAAGAACGCCCTCGGAGTGGCCAGCGTCCAGGGAGAGACGAGGCCATCCACGATGCATGACATAATTGCGGGGAGCCCAACTGCTGACTTGCGTGGAAAAGAAGGGTGACATATATATAGAGAAAAGCAGTGACAGCATGATGCGTGGCATGGCCAGATCCGAAAGCGTTGGCCAGAGATGGTGAATGCTGGTCGTGGCGAGCCACCTCTGGCGGAACAACGTACTATTTTGCCTGAACATATGTAAGACGGATCCTCGGCGAATATGGTTTCCTACGTATCAGCCAGATAAAATTCGTATTTGCCTTTGTCGCATCTGGTCACATTTGCCCATGCTTGGTTATTAGCATAGATGCTAGGCCGTCGGCGATCAAAAGTCGAGTGGAGGGGGGGAGATGAGATGGTGACCCGTTGGGAGGGCTAAGACACAATGGCTGGAGGGCCGAGGGTCAGAGGCTGGATAGCTAGACTGGCAAGGTGGAATCGACCAAAAGGCCCGTCCATCCTAATCCAGATCCCGCTACCGCTCTTGTTGCGAAACACTGCCGCTGCAGCCAATTCCCTTTCTTGTATTGATCGCGGTCTTCCATTGTTGGCTTCTCCATCTTCTTCTCCCTTCTTCTCGTTCTTCCAGTCCCTCTTCTTTCGAATCTTCCTCACTCTCGCCGCACGGACTCTGGGTCCTAAAATTGGGCCACTTTGACCCATGCTTGCCTCTTTAGGCAGATTTCGTGGCTTCACAGAAACTCCTAAGCGCCGTGGCTACATCTCCATCGGTGGACGGCAGAGAAGGCCCGTATTTGCCCTTTTGACCGCCAGCTTCCTCCCTGTTTCGTCACATCTGATTGATAGTCAGGTCGGCAGCCGTGGGATGAGACAGGCTAATGTAATGGCCTGACGCCTCGACGAAAGTTCTCCAATCAGCCCAAGGTTGACGGGGCGAGATGGCGCATCGCAGGCGGTGGTGAGCCGTCCTTGACCGGCGCCCTTGACCGAGACACGCTCTGCACGTCACATTTAATCACGTCAGATTCGCCTCGTGGGTGTGCATCGACGGTGAGACAAGGGCGTGTTGTGACGGCGAGGCCGAAATGAACGTGGAGATGCTCCATAGAAGCCATCATCTCGATCACTGTCAGGCAAATTGTGAAGGGACAAGACACCAAATGGAGCGCGCACTTTTGGAGAGTACTAGAAGGTCTTTTTGCCCAACGGCAAAACCTGGCTGCGATACTATCGTGAAAAGATCACTGTGAGACATAGAGTGTAAGAACTCGGCCACAATATTGAGAGCTAGAAAAATGACGGCATGAAACCGACATGATCTATAATTACCTTGTTGCCCAGTCAAGCCAGGCCCTGCCCGTCATGGAACAGTGCGATTGTGCAAAGATGAAGTGAAGGAGGAGGTCAAGCTGAGGCTCCGAAGAAGGCTGGCAAGGTCACAACACAGCCGGCTGCAGGGTGAGTCAAGGGCCGCCTGCGCGCAAGGCTGTCGAAAAGCGCACGCGAGCAGTGATCCTTTCTTCTCTTGCTTTGGTACCTTCTTCTTCCTCCGTCCTTTCTTTTCTTTTTCTTTTTTGGGGGGTTTAGTCGTCATATGTGTTCAAACCGGAGAGGGTGATGGAAAATGCAATTTCCTTGTGCGGGCTGAAGACCTAAGCGATGAACCTCCGCGGCTGGCCACTATGGAGAATATTATGAAGAGGAGAATGACAATTTCTCCATTCGAGGGAATTTCCCCCCTCTACTGCTCGGCCTCCTCTCCTTCGGGTTGACCAATGAACGGATAGGTAACGTAGAGCATTCACCGTTGAGGGCAAGCCGTGGTCATTATTGTGCTTACGAAGTACAGAAGCTCGCTTGTATACCATGTTTCCCTATAGTCTTTGCATCGGCTGTTTGGGATAAGTAATAGTAATTGCTGGTGTGTTAGCTGCATGTCGCTACAGCCACCCATGCTGCTTGAGCTGAGCTGAACTTTCACATCAAACAGCTTGACCGAGCTGTTTCTCTAAACTTGCGCCATGAAGATGCACAAGATATAGTTTTTGGATCAGACAGCTGGTGACATGCCGATGGATTCAAGGCCTTCCATGCGCCTAGCTCTATCTGCACCTCTTTGGGATCACTATACACGCATCCGTTAGATCTTAGTGGTATCGTTAGAGCAGCCCGAGCTCTTCAGAGATGGACTCTGTTCCCTGTTCGTGGTACGCCCTATGCTTCCGCTCGTCACTCTGCGTCCGTCGCGATGTTTCGGGCCGAGTTTTCACATCTGGCTTATGTTGCATCAGTTGCGATGCCATCCGCTGCACAAGCTGCACAAGCTGTATGCGATGCTGCACAATCATCTGCACTCACCTGCACAAGCCGCCGCGCCAGCCAAAAGAGTTGGATGTACTCCGTACTTCGTACATGGATGGAGAAAACTTGGAGAAAGCTCCGATGACAAGGCGGGATCCTTGCTGTTTGGTGGGCACCGAAAATATCTGATCCAGGAGCCTCTGCACCTTTGACTGGATGCCGTTTGTGACTGCCACGTTTTGATCCCACCACCAGTGAGGGAAAGAAGAGTCGAGACGTGCCTGGTGCTTCCTTCCCGCCGCCATCCCCCATCTGCCATCTTACTACTCCGTACTTGTATGATAGATACTCCGTACTTTGGAGTAGATAGTATACTGATAGCGTATTCAATACTACTACTAGCACTAGTAAAGGCAGGTAAATATGCTTCACTCCCTGGTTACTTGCGCCTAATACCTCTTAAGAGATGCTGGAGAAACGCGCCACATGCAGTTGGTAAGCATCAACTCCTTCGCAACTGATCACTTGACCTCTCGGTACCTAATGGCTTGGCCGGCGAGATATCTATTGTTGAGGCCTGAAAAGTGGCCTTGAAGGATTCACATGTGCCGCTTGGATTCGAGTGTGGATTGAATACTACGAGCTGCCTTATGCCATGCATTATCACCTCTGCTGGCTTTATCTTGGCCGAGGCATTATGCTTGGATTGAAAACCAACAGGGATCGGGCGTATCACTTGCAATCGACTCGACTCGCTTGGACGAGAGGCGCAGCCCTCCCTGGTAGGCTAAAGACATTGCATGTCTCTGGGTATTCTACTGCATCATCGCCGTTTCGGAAGCTGTGATAGGAGGAAAAACGAGACGAAACAGGCCAAACAGCAGCCCTTATGCCACTCTCTTTGCTACTGGTCCTAATCTTCAGACTCCCCCCGCTTGTGTAGCCTCCGTAGCTGCATAGAATGCTGCGTGCCGCTCGGGGAGGATCTCGGATGCTGCCGGGGTGCTTCTGGACCTCACCAGGGCTTGGAGAGTACAAGCACAAGTGTGTGTTGCATCGCGGGCATCAAAATTCCCACGTTAGTACGGAGTAGTCAATGATTGACTATCCAGTGACACACCTTATTGCCAAGCGATGCCACCTCACCTCACCTTCGAAGTGTTTGGGTGCTGTTCTTATGACCAAGAAAAAGCCAATGTCGTCAAGCTGGTCGAAACTGTGCTGGACAGAGTTGAAGCAGCGCACTCCCTCTTGGACAAAAGTGCTGGCAGATGCCCCAGCAGCAATGTGCTGCGTATCCATATTCATATCCACGACACAAAGTAAGCGAGCCAACTACAGATTATCTGCATGGTCGTCTGCGCGCCCGCAGGGCCAATACCACCCTGTTCTTCTGCCCAGTGCCGCGGGTCTGGCTCGTCGGACTGCTGCCTGTTCTTTATGTCGTCTGCAGGGAATTTTTTCTGGAAACTACTCCCCTACACCATGAGAGGATATATCCAGGCATAAAATTTTGAGGGCCTTGGCATCTCAACTCTCGTACAAAGTGCTCCGTGTACGGAGTAGACTACTACCGACTATGAAAAACCAAGGCAGACAGGACTGTCTCACCTAACCGAAGGACAAACCTAGGTATGTACCAAGTGGTACTACTCCGTACCTGGGTACTGCTACGCGCCTAGACGCTCAAAACCTAGCCGACTGCGACCGGTGGTATATCAACCATTGGCTCTAGCTTTGCGAACATCCAGCTCTGCCAATTAGCGTGATGGAGAAAGGGCTCTTGGATCTTTACATACAAGCCACTCATGTTACCCCGAATTGCCAAGATGTAGCTCTTCGCTCTCCGGCAGTTGGACGTCAAAGAAGCTTCTGGGCAACAGCGGAGAATGCAAAAACGAGCAAGCTAATTAGGGGACCCCTCATCTTCACGGACCGGAATATGCCTGCTAGTGTCTGGCAGGGAACTGTAAAGGGACTATCCTACAACGGTGGAGCTTCAAGGTTCCACTTCGGTCCTAACCGTCTCTCTCTTAAGCCAAACAAAGGGTCATGGCTCCGTCTGGAATGAAGTCCAACCCAACTCTTTACCCACACTCTTCCTAGGGCACCATGTATGACGACGATGACACCACGTTTTCGCTGGTGTCGACGGCGTCGGTGACGGATGCGACGAGCATCACCACACGGACGGAACTCGACCACGCCGAGGAAGACGCCGACTTTGCGGGCGTCAGCGATGCCACCAGCGACTTTGAGAGCGGCTGGGAGGTGTCATCAGGGCCGTCCACCTCCGTACCCCCCAGCGTTTACGAAGACGAGATTGCCTATGGTCGGCGGTATCATGGCTTCCGTAGAGGCATCTATCCCATGCCGAATGATGAAGTCGAGCGCCACAGAGAAGAAACTGTCCACGCCCTGTTTCTCCAGCTAATGGTATGTCCCTTTTTCCTCGCGCGCCGGCGAGCGTCACAGACGCCCTCGGCCTGGCCCGGGTCTGCCGAGCACCAGCATCAAGTAGGTAATGGAATACTCAAATGTTTGGGTTATAGGGCGGGCATTTGTTCTATTCCAACATTGGCGACCATCCCCAGAAGATCATTGACATCGGAACCGGCATTGGTGAGTCACTTTGCGAAACTGGCGCGCGACTACGCATATGCTAACAGGCGGACGAACAGGAATCTGGCCCATAGATGGTATGGCAATCCTCTACACCCTTTTGCATGCCATCGCATCGACTCGTCCTTTGGGCGCACGTAACTAACCGACGTCTTTCTGGTAGTGGCCGATCAGCATCCGAGCGCGAGCGTCATTGGCACCGATCTGTCACCAATACAACCATCATGGGTGCCCATCAACGTGCGCATGTTCATCGAAGATAGCGAAGAACCCGAGTGGCTCCATGGCTCAGAGTTCGATCTCGTTCACTTTCGACAAATGACTGACGTCCTGCGGGACCTAAAGAGCCTTCTCACCAAGATATACCCGTTTGTTCACACTACTCCTAATGTCGAAAGCATCTAGCTGTAGAGGAGGTGGCTGATTATTTGAGGACAGACACGTCAAGAACGGCGGCTGGGTCGAATTTCACGAACTCATTACTGAGATCCGGTGCGACGATGGGACAATGAAGGACGACGACCCCCTCCGAGTGTTTATCGAGACGGCGAAAAATGGGTTGCGTGTGTACGGCATCAACGTCCTTGCCATCAACGAGCTTGAGCAAATTCTTCGAGAGACGGGCTTCACCAATGTCCACTGCATTACAAAGAAAGTTCCGATATCGACTTGGCCACGCGACAAGACCCTGCGGGCTCTGGGTGTCTTCATGAAAACGACCATTAATGACTCCCTGGGAGCGATGGCAGCGAAGCCCCTCGCTGCACTGAACCTGTCCCTAGAACAGCGAGTGGCCATGTTGGAAGCCGCACGAGAAAGTTTGGAGGATGCCTCGATTCACCGCTACGTCAACTGCTGCGTCTGCTACGCTCAAAAGAGAGAAGGCCAATACGCCCAGTCTCTCTATTGAACTGAATCGGTGCATATTTGCCTCGTCGTTTCCCTTTACGGTGTTTGCTATGATTGATCACGGAATTTTTTCTACTTGGAACGGAAGTACAACCTTGGCCAGGCCTGAACTCCTGACTGGCACTTATGGAAGTGGATTGATTGTCTTATTTACGCGGAGTTGCAACGGGGGTTCTTCATTAGAGATTGCGTATTAGGGCTTATTGCTGGCATCAAAAAGCTTTGCGATTCTGCGTTCATTCTGACAAGGGTGGTTTTCTCTCTCTCTTTCATTCTTCTGGTTCATCATGCATATTTTGATACTTACGCTGTATTATAATACCCTTGGCATCGCAATGCCGCTTATTCATAGGTTTCATTTCGTCTCATTTTCCGGGGATATTGCTGTGGATGGCTGCTATTTGACGAGCCCTACAAGGCCAACGCGATCAATATAGTTTTGATACTGAGCCAGTCACCAATGTAAATCATAATAATCTTATGGAACCTTCCGTTTAGGTCGTGACTTTATTAGGGTAGTGCTGCCACTTTGATGGCAAATTTCATGGCACCAAGTCTTCTTGATTTGACATTCGCGGGGGAGAATTGCAAGATGGAGGGTGTGGCTGACACATCCGCGCTAGTGGCTGAAGCTTTCGGGTTTCAATTGATCCAAGCACACCTTTTAGCAAGCTTCACTTTTCGTCTCCCATCATTACTTGACACGAACCAACTCAAGGCTGCTTCTTTTCTACCATTGGCCTTTGTTCCAGGATACGTTTTCTTCTGCTCCATTTTCAGGAGATCCTCTTCTACGATTCTACAATCCCGGGCGTTTCTTCCCCCGCCGAAAGAAACAAGTCCTCTCACCTCCCTCCGTTCACAATGGCCGCCGCAACGGGCATCTCGGCCTCGTCCAAAGACCCCGTTACCGCCATCCTCAACCACACCGCGCAGTCGTACAGCTTCCGCTTCTCGCCGTTCCTCCGACAGACATACCAGGTCGGCCTCTCGCCCGACCGGCCGATATGCAAGGCCTTCCAGGCGGGCAGCTGCCCCAACGGCACGCGCTGCGCCGAGCGGCACGTCTCGGACGGGCGGTCCAAGGACGCGCAGCAGCAGCAGCCGTCGGGCGGGCTCAACTCGCTCGTGTGCAAGCACTGGCTGCGCGGCCTGTGCAAGAAGGGCGAGCACTGCGAGTTTTTGCACGAGTACAACCTGCGCAAGATGCCCGAGTGCAACTTCTTCATGCGCAACGGCTACTGCTCCAACGGCGAGGAGTGCCTCTACCTGCACGTCGACCCGCTGTCCAAGCTGCCGCCGTGCCCGCACTACGACATGGGCTTCTGCCCGCTGGGGCCGCTGTGCTCGAAGAAGCACGTCCGGAGGAAGCTCTGCCTGTTTTACCTGGCGGGCTTCTGTCCTGACGGGCCGGAGTGCAAGAGCGCGCACCCCAAGTGGTCCAAGGATCTGGAGAAACCCGTTGCTAAGAGCGCGGAGAAGACGGAGGACGAGCTGAAGCTTGAGGTGCAGCAGCCCAGGGATGACGACGGAGACCGGTTTAGGGAAATGCGCGGAGACCGGGAAGATAGAGGACATGGACGACATGGGCGGGGAGGAGGCGGCAGATGGAGGGGCGGAGGTGGACGAGGGCGGTTCCGGAGCAGGGGACACTGAGAGATGCGGAGCGGTGACGACGGCGTGGAGGAGGAAGAAGAGAGAGGATCAAACGAGTCAGGGCTCATGGCTGTTACGATATATTACACTTTTCGGGTCCTTTATGATACCCTGTTGGGACAGAGGCTATGTTGGGGGGAAACATTTCAAAAAGATGGGCGTTATACGATTTTAGCACACACACAGTCTGCATAGACAGAGATGGGAAATAATCAAGAATCATATGAATGATAAGAGTCAAATTCAGTAAAAGTCGTGAGCGTATCTATGTACCGTTGATGAAATCAATCAGAGTGGTTTCCTTCCATGCATACATAAAACATCCAATCGTTAAATACGGGCTTCCAACATATATACCCATAAAGATCCAGCTCTGGCCATGCTGTTCCGGCAGGCTGCTGCGTCATGAAATCCAAGGAAATAAACTTGAAGTTGAGTATTTTCTTCCTTTTTTCGCCCTTTTTTTCTTTCGTTTTTCTTTCTTCTTTCTTTCATTTGAATCCTCTAAGGAGCAGGAGCATCAGCAGGAGGCTCCTCCCACTTGGCAGTCTCGCCAGAGTTCCAGACGTTGCCTTCAGAGTGGACGGCGATGAACTCCTTGGACTCGGAGATGGATCCTTCTCCGCCCTCCTCGCCGTCGTCGCTGCCATCCTCGGAGCCTTCATATGAGCTCGTCTTCCAGGTGGACAGCTCGTCGACCTTGCGGATGCCCATCATCCATGAGACGATGCTTCGAGGGGCCCATCGCCCAACAAAGCCGTAGATGCTGGCACCAAGGCCGATGCGGACGGTGTCGGACTTGACAGTACCGTCAATGACGTCGAAAACGGTAGCGTGGAGGTGACGAAGAGAGCTGCCCTTTAGGCCACGGATGCGGGCGCCAGAGATGGCAGACGCGGTCTGCGCAACAAAGTTCCGTCCGTAGACGTGTCTGGCTCCATCGGGCCAGATCAGTGTGTCCTCGGGGTTTCCTGCGCTGGTCACCAGGCCCTGGGTTGGCGAGCCGGTGCGGATTGGCACGAAGCCGGAGAAGTCGAATGTGCCGAGCTGCATGTGGGTCACGGGGATGTCGAGAGGTCGCAGTTCGGCCGTCAAGACCTCGGTAAAGGCCGACAGAGCGGAGCAGACGGTGGCTTCGGGGGCGTGGAAGGGCGGGTTGATGGAAGAGATGATTGAGGGGGTGAAGACAAGGACCTTGGGAGGGACCCATTTCTCACCAATGGGACCAAGCCTTGAAGTGAGCAGCGGGAGGAATGTCTGGATGGTGAGAATGGGCTGCAGCAGATGGGTGTTGAAGAGGTCGGCAAAGGCTGATGGAGGGATGGTGGCGATGGGAGAGGTCTGGTAGTGAAGGCTAGGAATGAGGAAGACGGATTTGAGCGTCAGCGGGTTTGGCTTGATGTTGGGTCCCGGAGCCCTTGGGGAAGTGAGGAAGTGAGCGAAGCGCTCGATGGCCAGTCCGGCATTGGGAGGCTAGAATATCGGTGGTTAACACATTTTGCTTTTTCAAGATTTGGGGCTTTGAACGTTCTTTTTAAACTGAGATAGGAGTCAGGATGAAGGAAAAAGAAACTCACATTTGTGGTGTCAATAGTGAGAGGCAGGATGTCTTGGCGAGAAAAGGACTTGACTGCGGCCTCGTCTTCGGGAGCATTGCAGACGATGAAGACGATAAATCCTCGCCTCTCCATGTCCAGAGCCAGCGTCTTGGTCAGCGGCAGTCGAGGCGACCCCGCGATAACGATGACCTCGGAGCGGCCGCCATTCTTGCTTCGCTTGGCCCTCCGTACCTTTCGGACGTACTTGTTCTGCTTGTAGCCCTTGTAGGCGACTGTGCCGGTGAGCACGACGACGGCGCCGATCAAGTACTTGTTCCTTGAGAACCAGCTTTGCAGCTTCTCGACGGTCGACAGGGGCACGACAATGACCTCGGGCTTGGGTGGGGGAAGAGGTTTCACGATGTCAGGGAGCCACTCCACCGTCGCCAGCCTCTCGCGAACGACCTCGGACGCCTTGTCGACGCCTTTGTCGATGAAGTCGGCGGCATTGTCGGTGACTCGACGAAAGTGTCCCGAGATGGTCGAGAGCTAGCGGGAATTTGAAGTTAGCAGCCGCGGCTATATCTCGGCGGGAGAGCGCCTTGAGAGGGAGAGAGGGCGGCTCTTACCACGTCCAGAACCTGCTGGTTGTTGTCGGTCGACATGATGGGGCTCTAGCTTGAAGCGTGGAGAAGGAAAAGAAGGGGGGGGGAGGAGGAGGAGAAGAAGAAGGAGAAAAAGAAGAGGAAAAACAAAGCTTAGTTGGGCTCAGAGCCTGATGACGGTATTCAGAGCAGAGGCTTTCACAAGAGGTGTGGAGACGGCCAGCTGGTCCGGTCCATGGGTCCCGGAGGCGGCTTTAGTGGGTAGAGAGCGCTACAAGGCGCTATAGAGTACGGAGGGGTCCTGTGATTGGTGTTGGCTGCACGGCTAGAGGATAAGACCAGCTCCCTCTAGGGCTAGCGGGCGGCACTCAGCATGGGGAGGAAACAAGAACAAGGGAGATATGGAGAGAAAAAGGGGAGGAATTGTCCCAAGGCATGGACATGTTTGAAGTTATTTGTATGGCATGAAAGAGCTTTTTTTAAGGCATTTATGCATGGGCGATGCTGCGTCCCAAGATGAGGGGAATTGGGTTCGCTGATTCAGAGCAGCTCACACGTGTCACATGTGGGCGCGGGACGGCCAAAAGGCGCTGCAGCTCACCGCTCGAAAAGGGCTCTGGGGCGCCGAGCAGCCCCATTGTAATGCTAACTCACTTGAACCAAGTCATACCTGCATGTGCTGGTGGCATGTGCTGGTGGCAATGGTTTGGCTGTTAATTAATAGGTAGTGCGAGGTGCTGGCACATGTAGGCATTTAGAGGTACCTCTGGGCAATGCTTGTTGACAAGACGAAAACGGGACATGATGCTGCTTCAATTCTTTGTGTCTATTCCGGCTCCGGGTCCCTGAGGAATAACAAAAAGACATTAATCTGTACTTTGTATTACAAAGCGTGACTTTTCAACTCCCCTGTGCCCCTCCAGCTCCCAAGAACCTCCATCCCTGCCTTACATGTACTACCAACCCAGGTCTATATATGTATGTACGGTATATGTTATCTGCATCATCGTCCAGCTCGCATTTCGAAAAACAATGGGGTATCAACGTATGTATGAGTATGCATGTGTCCACTCCCGGCCTAACCCAATCCTAGACAAACGAAACGTACGCAAGCGGGGTGACATATGCAGCGTACGTGCTGGGCTTGAAATACTGCGTCCACGTCAGATAGATGCCATCGTCATACTCGCGCAGCATGTGAGGATGCGCCTGCAAGCTGTACGACGGCAGGTCTCCATCGCCGTTGGGGCCTGAGTAGAGCAGATACGGGTTGATCCAAGGGCCTTCGGGGCTGGGGGCCGTCGTGATATAAAAGTCTGCCCAAATGCTTGGGCTGCCCTGGCCGATCCAGACATACGACTGGGCCCTGTTGGAGTAGTAAAAGGTGCCTTGGCCTGTCGTCCCGGCATTGGTGATTGCGGCAGCCGGGTCGCTGATGGCGGGCTTCGTGCTTGTCCACCTGCCATCCACATAGTACTCGTATTGGCCCTCGTCTTCGATGCTGTCGACGGGAACCCGTGCCAGAGCAACGCCTGTCGGGAACAGCAGCCCATACAGGTAAGCATACTCGCCCTGTACAACGTTGCCGTACGTGCCATATGCAATCTCATACTCTCCCCAGAAGCTGTTGTCCACAGTTGTAACGGTTGGAACGACATCTGGGTCTGAGTCTGGTTGATATGTCATCTTGTAGAGGGTGGTTGAAGGCTGAGGCGTCAAAACCTCGAGGCTGCCGGTGGCAATATGGTTGTTGGACACCCAGGTATATGCCGTGACAGTTCCGTCCTGGGCCGTTTCCGAGACCAGTGGTGGTGAGTCTGGCCAACTCGTCCATCTGGTTGCCCCGTCATCGCATACCCCGGAGTTTGGGCACATGTTGGGGCCTAAAGGATAGAAGACAGGAAGACTTGGTCGCGGGCCCTTCACCAAGAGAACATCATTGGCGCCATCCGACCCTGCTCCTACTGGCCCCCCGGCCTGGATGGCTGGTGCTCCGTCTGGGCGGTTGTCGGTCCAGCCAACTGTGTTTGTAAAGACGAATCCATACTCGCCGGTGCCGGGAATGCGGATAGACGTGTCTCGACAAGTCCAGAGGGTGCGGGAGCCCATCTTCACTGAGCCGCATGAGTCGCGGCTAAGGTCGGGATCCGTCACATTGGCAAGGATGGTTGTGCTCTTGGCTTGGGGCTTATACTGCGATATCAAGGCCGGCTTTTGAGAGATTACGAAAATTTTCTTGTCGTCATATTGAATAGGCAGCGCATGGGCAACCGAGGCGGCCAGGCTCGCCGCCAGGAAGATATTGAAAAGCATCGTCAACGGCTGAGGTCCAACAGGAACGAAAAGAAGCAGGCAACAACGAATTTCGGCAAAAGAGCGAGAGAGAAAAAAAATACCAGAGCCAAAGACTGATAGACTTATAGCCAACGCACAGCGCCAGCCAACAAAGTAGGGCGTCAATAAAGGCGGCCCTAGATGAATGTAACGCGGCGTCTTGGGTTCCAGCCCCAGACAGACCGTGGGATGGGAGGCTCTTCAAGTGAGGAAAGTGCCGAGACCTGCCATCTCAGGACAGAAAAAAACTATCGCCACTCGTAGCGTTGCGTGCTCGCCCAATATATGCGAATGCCACTCACACAGTTATGCGTGTTGGTCGTTCGGCCCCTGCCATTCTTTACCTTTCTCGGACGCCTCTTGATAAGGCAGCGTTGCAGTCTATCTGGAGTCTCGCTTATTGGTTGAACAATACCACTCTGTGAGTCTAGGCTGCCCCCTTGAGCGGCACAGCAATTCCGACTGCCTCACGCGCTCGGAGAGTTCCATTATAAGACGGGCTGGAGAGCGAACTAAACCAATAGTGCGCTGCAGAAGCCGACCAGGAGATTCAAATAGCCCGCAGATAGTGTCTAGTCAGGCCCACATACCGCCGCTTCCCACGATGAGTAGAGGAGGAGAGCGACAGTCATGTCTCCATGGTGAAACCGCTGCTGATCTGGTTTACGGAGACAAAGTCGCGTTATGCCAGGGACAGAGTGGCTGAAGCGCTTGGTAGCCTCATTTCTGTGCAAATCAAGCTGGTCCGTGGACGGAATAATGCACCAACTAGGCAAAGTCGAGGCTGATCTCATTAGCTTTGGAGCTAGGATCTCGCCCTGACATCTGGGGTGTTGTAGCAAGTAATACCATCAACAAGCATGAATACCTACCTATCCTTGCACATTAAACATACTTGTAGATTCGATGGGATAACGGAAGAATCCATTCTATCCTGCGGAATCGTATCTACATCCGCTTATATGCAGCAATTGAATGGAGGGATGGGTGACCAAAATGTTTGGCAACCGCCTGTCCAGATCAACAACCGCCAGCCTACTGAAGAATACGTCGATGTGAATGGCTAGATGGCTGAACTTGTGCTTCGTTCCTGTTCCCGGATTGCTGGAGCCGATGAACCCAAAGTGAGAAAGAAGAACTTTGTTTACACAAGATGTGAGAATAGAATAAGTAAGTTGGGTCACGCCCGTGGAACTGCAAGGCAGGGGTGTATAAAAGTGATTCTTTCAGGCCTAGTATACGTTAAATTACATAGATATATGCACTTGAGGATGCGTGCATTATTTCACAAAGTCAAGCAGAAAGAAAAGTCTGTATTCTTGTTGTACACAATGAATATATTTACCGAATGTGTCTCGCATCCGGTCCCATATGGAGATGGCGGCATATTTGAGTAATGGATAAAGCGGTAAAGCACGTCCTAATGGCATAAATACAAGATACCAGAACTGAAGTGCACCAGGAGCATCGCGTATTATCGCATCTGCAGGTGGAGTGCAAAAAGGTGGCTGTAAAAGGCAAGCTGAAAGAAACCGTGACTATTGCCAATACGCTGAGTCCACTCGACCTCGGTACAGCCAAGCGGTTGGGTTACACGCCTATTTAATGGCCGCCTTTTAGACTATAGGAACTGGCGCTTTAATATTTGGCATGTCACATATGATGCGAACTGTGCTTCATATGCGAGGCGGGATGAAGCGGCTTATACTCCACACTCTTCTTCCAGTAATCTTGCGATTGCCGTTCGCTTGGAGGCCTTCATGTAGATAAGGCGTCTGTTAAATGCTGGTCTACTTCGGACGGCCTCCAATTTGTCAATACGATGGCGGTTTAAGGCAGCCCCGCGTACGAGAAGGATCCTTACCTGCAGATGACTCTCTGTATCACATTCAATAATGTGGTCAAAATCATATTCACGAAGATGACTGGCCGCCGCAGTGCATATCTGACATCAACTGAGAGCTCAGGAATCTTGGCAGCGTGACATGGACAGAAGCGCGTGAAGGCGATGGTGCTGCGGTACTCTGATGGACAGATGAACTGGGGGAAAAAAAGTGAATATAAAGTAGGGCGCTCGCTCGACTGAAGTGTTTGAATAGTCTTCATTTACAGCATTTAGAGTACTGTATTCAATATAAACAATTCATTCTTTGAAAAGAAGTAACAATGGGTGAAGCTTTCCAGGGCGGAAGTGCGCCTATTTCAAAGGGCAATATTACTCTGGGAGAGTATATCTTTGCAGATTGGAAGGATGTCAACATGGATCCAGCCGCTGATGAATGCCATTAACCTAAGCAATGATATCTGATATATACGAATATCTCAGGGAGCATATTATCAGGCTTTGTGATTAGGAGCAACTATGAGAAATAAGACAAAAGTTCAGATAACCAGATATGATCAATCAAATCTATACAGTGACTGCTCGTATATACAATGATTGTATGATAAAACAATCACTACTACGCACTACGTTCCTTTACACTCCACACCTTTTATTGTAATGTTTGTGATACCAGGTTCTTAGAGATACACCCCTTTCGCAGCTGAAACGCACCGCTATAGCCGTAAAATTAAGGATAAGATGAGGGTTCTATTTTATCATCGTTGAATGAGTGTCGAGCCTGTTGGACGGCGAGAGCTGTAAACGGTCAAGCCCTTTTTTTTTTCTCGCCGGAGGGAATCCAACGATACAGGTAGCGGCGTTGTGTGAATGGGATTCTACATGCAGCTTCCCCGACCTATCAATTACCCGTATTATCTTTGGGCGAAATACTTCTGAAAGTATGCTCCATGGGCAGAACTTCTGTACAGCTGGCATGTCGAAGATGTTTATCAGCATTGGTAGCTACTATTAGCATTGGTAGCTACTATCAGCATTGGTAGTTACTATCAGTATTAGTAGCTACTATCAGCATTAGTAGCTAATATTAGCATTGGTAGCTACTATCAGCAATGGTAGCTACTTGCCGGGCGAGAGGCATACGAGAAGGGGTGGTTCGAGTGGTGGGAGGACGCCAAGATTGACTTTCTCGTTACGCCGCTTAATGCGTTGCCGGCTATTCTCACAGTGGAATGCGTGATGCTGAGAGCACTTGTGCGTACATGTTTCTCTTGAATCTGGTGAGCGCCCTTACGTGTTGGCATGCTGCTGTGTGTTGAGTCCTTACTAATGCCAAGTGTTTGCTGATTGACTACTCCGCTGGCGTGATGCCTGTGACTCATTTTGAGGGATAGAATGACCAGTTGCCAAGTACGTTTAATATCAAGGCATTGAAAGGCATCGCTCGAGGTGCCTACAAGTTATACGATGCTAATGACATGCACGGCCTGCTGGTTGGCATCCAGGTCGTGGGGTGGCGATTGGAGGACAAGGTGTTGGCGGCTATGAAGACGGAAAATGATGTATTGGGCGGTGACGAATTTAACCCGTTGGGGGTTAATTGAATAGTTGAATTTCTTGATGTACGGGAGGTGAATGAAGAACATGAATTGGTGGGCTGGCGGCATGGATGTATCAGTTCTTGCGTATGCATTACTGGCTAATGGTCTCTAGTGTGTATCAATTATGAGAATCACAGATCCATACTATGCTAGAATTACAGCCTCGGATTAATTACCTGTGTGTACATTAGTACGTAGCTATAAAGCAAAATGAATCGTCACCTATCAAGATCTCATTACCTCTACAAGCAGATGGCGTGCTGTGCAAATGCTGCTCCTGGGCATCTCATCGCAATACTTGTTTCTCAGCCTCATGAGCAAATACAAAGTATTCGTACTTCATACTGATACCTATTGGATTACATTGCTCGCGATTTTACTGGATTGCCTAACCCCGGCCCCAGGCATAAAACGCTTGATGGTGTCAACCTGTCCGCTCGGCGTCTCCGACACAGTTAGCCACGCTAAACAAGCCCATGCACGTCGAGAGATGTGACACTTTGGAGGCTTAGTCCCTGCAAAATCTCATCCGTTAAGCAAACCAATCATTTCACCAGAAAGCTTCATCTGTCGTGTTCAAATGTGACAGCTCGGGTCGCTAACACCCGAGGTGAAGCTCTCAGCTGTGCGGGCTGCCTCTTGAGTGGTGTCAAGTACTCACGGGTTCCGTACCTATTATGCGAGAGTGCTTATTGACCAATAACACACACTTCTGCGTGTTGTACTTGTTTGTATCTCTTTGTTTCTATCTTTAGTACCTAGGATTCATGGCGCTTTGACTTTGCATATGTGATAGGTACCTATGCAACCTGGGGCGATAAATTTGTAAGCACGGGCTTAATACCAGAATCATACGCCAGACAGAATACAACGAATGCCCAGGAATGGTCTAGATACTTCCAAAGGATTCTTTAAATGATTAATTTCGCTGTATCTTCCACTCAGAATGAAATTAGGCGCCGGAAAGGTTGCCCAAAGGTCATTCCATATCTGCGTCTGGGGCAGAGCTGTTGCGAGCCAACACTCGAATGTATCCAGTGCATGATTCTCCATTTGGCAGTCGGAAGTCGTGTATAAAACGAGAGCTATACAATGTCATTGTTACTTATTCGTTACGATTGTAGAACCTGTTCAAGCTTGGACGCCTTGATAATAGCCTCTCTCCAGTATTCTAGAAGCCATGCCGTAGAGCTACCTAATACAAGTATTAACAGCATCGGATTGGCTCTCTTATTCACCGTCGCCATAAACTACATGTTCCCTGCACATATGCAATAATAATAAATCTCCTTCTATATAGGCCCTTCCTCGAGCCCAACCGCTACTTTACGGAATGCTCGCCCCTAGCAAATCATCTGACTCGGTGCTACTTTGCAGTGAACACCAACAGCGTTCGTCCATTCACCCAACGCAGGGCTTAGTCATCATGGGCCGCGTAGGCTTTGCGCCTTGCACCCGTGATTAGAAAACCGTCAACCCTCAAGTACGATATCGCACTCTCGCCATCGGGGAGATAGAAACGCCAGAGTGCCAAGAGGGGTGCCGCGATTCAAGGCATCTCTTTGTGACGTGGCAAATGTCTAGAAGAATCTCTCGCAAACTAGAAGCCATGTAGAAGCGGTTCTTTTCTTCTTCTTCTTTCTCTGTGTTAGCCAGCAACATCTCTTGATATCTTTCCTTCTTTCAACCCTTTGCGGTTTGTTTTACATCACAGACACGAGTTTGCGGAAACGGAACATCACTGCAGCATCATAGACATAGGCATCTCGACCCTGCAAAGATAGCCAAAATGCCAGAACACGACCCCCTGGTTCTATCATACTCTCATCTCGCGCAGTTTCGCCGAGCTGACGAGGCACTGACCATCTTGAAGAAGGTGGCTTCCCTTGTAAAGCCAATCATGCGCAATCGTGGGTGGAGAGTGAATGAGCTGGCGGAATTCTATCCCAGCCAGCAGAACTTGCTAGGTACGCATGCACTTATCAATAGTTGGCGCCTAGTTTGGTCGACTAACCGATGGACTGACTGGCCATGTTAGGGCTTAATGTTAATCGTGGGATGAAAATATGTTTACGATTACGTTATCCGCAGGACCAGAATCAGTTCCTCCCAACAGAGAGCATTGTTGATACGATGCTGCATGAGCTGTGCCACATTGTACACGGGCCTCATGACGCCAAATTCCACGCTCTTTGGGACCAACTACGTGATGAATGGCAAGGCCTTCTCTTCAAGGGATATACGGGCGAAGGCTTTCTATCCGATGGCCGTCGGCTGGGCGGAAGGCAAACACTGCCGCCTCACGAAGTGCAACGGCTTGCGCGTGCTGCTGCAGAAAAGCGAAAGGCTCACCAACAGTTGACTCATGGATCAGGACAACGCCTTGGCGGAGGGGATATGCCACGGCAGCCAAGGCCGGGCAGGAACCTGCGCCAAGCAGCAGCGGCGGCGGCCGAGAAGCGCAACAAGGCTCTCGAGGGCTGCGCCACCGAAAAGCTGAGCGAAAACGAGATTCGCAACATTGCAGATACAGCGTCCAAGAACGGATTCCGCACACAGGCCGAGGAGGATGAGGCCAACGACCTTGCTATTGCGCAAGCCTTGTGGGAGATGGCCCAGGAAGACGAGATGGCCAATTTGGGCGGTGGTTCATACATAACCTCATCGCCTGCAGAAAAGGCCATGGCAGGGAAAGGGAACACGTCGAACGGCACGACATCAAATTCAGGAATGGCAAGTAGTAGCAGCAGCGGAGGCAGCGGCAGTAGTAAGAGAGCAATACCTCCTCGACCAAACGAAGAACAGTTCTGGATATGTTCGGTATGCACTCTGCATAACCCCCAGGCCTTCTTGTGCTGCGATGCGTGTGGGGTGGAGCGCAGCGAGACGACATTACACGTACCGGTGACGCCGAGACAGCCTGGGTCGAGGCCGGCTGTGATTGACCTAACAAATAGTCCACCAAAGAAGAAGATGAAGCCTCGTGAAGGCTCGCGGATAGTACAGAGACCGTCGGGATCGGCCTCAGTGTCGGGCTCCACGTTGGCTCCGGCTCCAGCACCACCTCCTCCGCCGCCGCCAACTTGGCGCTGCGAGTTTTGCGCGACTGAGATGGAGCGGCGATGGTGGACCTGCTCAAACTGCGGACAGATGAAGTTTAATTCGCGATAGGCTGGCGAGGATGGCGCGATGCTGCCAGCACTATCTCTCGCCTAGGAAAGCCGAGCCGCACGAAACATGGGATGGGAGAGAGAGAGAATGCGGTGAAGTTGCGCATGTCTCTGGCAGCCCCATAATAACTGCTAGATGCAATTTGTTTGTGGCATGGGATGTTTACAAGTACATACGAGCAGTGCTACTACCTAGTGCTACTGCTAGTAAGGAGTACATACGAAGTGCTACTTGCAGGAGCCCGCCCTCCAGGGCAAACAAGGGTCCCGCCTGTGCTATTTTTTTTTTCTGGAGCTGGACGGCATTAGGAAAGGCGCCGATTGGAAAATGGAGGTAAGATCGCCTGGGTGGAGCTGTCGAGGCGTAGCTTTTTGATGCGATTTGCTGTGTTAGTTGAGCTGTGGTTTCGGTTTCGGCGAGCGAAGGAGCCAGCGGTGCTATTTCCTGCAGGTTTATATGTATTTGGGCAACGGCTTATGGTTGCTTGTATTGTATCACGGTTAATAGTGCGCATTGGCTGCATGATGGGGACATGATAGGGAGCAGGAGTTGGGAGTTGGTACGGGCCGCGCCCCGTCTGGTGTTAGTCCAAGTGCCATCTCCATAACCTTCATGTACTACTACTACTACTACTGCCTGCTAGACGCATGTACAAGTATGTAGGTAGCTGTAGTCGGAGAAATGAATTGTGAAGTGTCGCATCTCGGAAAAATGTACAAAGAGATACGACGGATGTACAAGTAAGACAGGAAGAAGCCTGATGGCGCTCCGGATACCGGTACACGTATTTGGTTCCAAGATGTATGCAGCTAGGTTAGTTAGCAACACCAAGATTTCAGCAGCTCTGATGGATGGAGGGCGCACACAGCTTTCTCAGTAAGTCAACGGATGATGACCAGAGTGATGAGCAGCTTAAAATACGAAGCTTAATAATAAAAAAAGGAAAAAAGGAAAAAAAGGAAAATATGTCTCAGGCCACCAAGGCGCGCTGCTGCTTGCGTCCCTCGATCCGGGTCACCAGACTCCAATTCGCAACTCCACCAAGAGCTCTAGAAGCAGCCCTCCGTACTTCGTACTCGACTCCATAACCCGAAGCCGTGTTCTAGACAACGGGTGGATCCGAGCTTTTTGCTCAGCATCGGGAGGACCCTGGTCGCTGCAAACAGGGTTAGCAGGGATGTGGGCGAGGCTTGTCATGCAGCCAAAAAAGCCCAGGCCCTTGCAAGGTTCAAAAAAGCCAGAGAAGAAAAGAAAAAAAGGAAAAAAAATTAGAGAGAGGAGAGAGAGAAAAAAGAAAAAGAAAAAAAAGGGCCTGGCCTGAATGAAATCCACGGATCATCCAATTTTGGGAATAAATGGCCCCGTCTGATAGACCCTGGGCTGGCACACACACAACCATCGCCACCCTCTTCCCAGCTCAGCATCCTTGCCCGGATCGCTCCCATTCGCCGAGCCTTGTCTTTTCCTGCTCGACTTGATCTGGACCGCAGGTACAATCAAGGCACCAGCTTTGACGAGCACCGCTTGTTTCGGTGCTAGCCTTTACCTAAGCCCTGCGGATTGTGCGGCACGTCTAGTCGGGCTTTTGCGCCCGTTGGAAAAGGGCCAAGGAGGAGGATGGAGGACAACAAGCTGGGGGAGGAGGACCCTGGAGTGCAAATGGCCCTTAGCAAGATGACAAGGAACTCTGCTGCTAATTGCGAACCTGCCCTGCTGCCTCAGACTTCGTAGCAGCAGTATTACTTGTTTTTTCTTCTTGCTGATGCTTGCATATCAAGGCCAGCCAGAAACGCTGCAAGATCAGCGTCTCCGCGTCTCCCTGGCCATCGGCTCGGGTCTGCGCTGTACTACTTGTATGTAGCATCCAGCGTCTGAGCAGGAAAAAGCCATTTTAGCTGCAGTAGTGATTTGCATGTCGCAGGCCAAATACTCGAGGGTTGCTTTCCCACACCCCCCAAGGCGAGCTGGGCCTGTACCGAGCCGAGCCAGGTCAAGCCAGTCAGATCGGGAGGGATTGCTGATGGTGGGAGCGGCCGCATTGGCAGTCAGATGTGATAGGACGAGCAATTACAAGCCCCGACTGAGTGCCCTCTTTTTCGGCCTCGAGAGAGCCAAGCATGTGGGAGTGGTTGCCGGCGGAGGTTGGATGGGAAAGTTTGAAAAACAATGGCGGAATTTACGATTCGCAAGGCCCGATAGCAGAGACACACATACAACGCATCTAAGCTCATCGCGGAAGCGTTCATGCTAAACTGCCCTCGTTAGCGTCTTTATCCAGAACAGACGCCACTGCTGATCTTGTCAAGTCCTTGCAGCAGCAAGCTTTCTGGCGCGCTTGATTTCGATTTTGCCACCGCAGTTTTGACATGACTGGAGCCGTTCATTTGTCACGTCCCACCAGCCCAGCGCAGGCTTGTTCTCTGCTTTAAACCTTGCCCTAACCTAACGTGCTAGGCCGTCGGATCAGACAGACAACGCCCTCGAGACAGTGATACAAAGAGATGATGGAGGGATGCCTCGCAGCAAGGACGGGTCACCGGGTATAGGGACAATCTTAGTGTGCCCGCCGCAAGCTAGACAGGCTCGAGTAACGGAGACAAAGGGCGACGCCAACTCCCGGGCTCTCGTCTGCTCCCTCCTTTCGCTGCCTCTTGAGCAAGACCTCGTCTCACCTTGGGCACATGGACACCGAAATCCGACCTCCAGGCTGCGAATTTGCGGTCAGCGTCTGTCTGTCTGTCTGTCTGCCGTGCCATGTTATATGTGATTGCCCGGACCTACTTGTAGGCTGCACGCTACATGGATGCGCATGTATGTTGCATGCGGCTTCTGATCATGTCCCGTACAAGTATGTCTAACGAGTTGCCCGCATCTCCCGCAAGCCGAACCGAACGCCCAGGCGCGCAAGGCGGGATCCCCATTCGCTCGGTGGGTAAATCTAAAAGCCTTTTTGCCGGGCGTAAGAAGGATAGATGGGAAGCAGTAGTAGCACGGAGCATAGCATGGAGGTTGTGCATGTTGGGTACGGAGTAATGTATGAATCCAGGTAATGAAATGTGTGCTGCCACCACCAAGGAAGGCATGGGCGTGATTACCCTCGCTCCATGGTACCTCCCTCCTGGTATGTAGGTACCTTGATGGTACTATGACCCAAGCAGCAGGTGCCAGGTACTCAGTTATCGTTGGTGAATGAAGAGATCAGACACGTCTCGGCTCACCAAAGCGCCGTCGACCAGGTCAATGGCAGCGCCTCCATCTTGCACATGCCGCAAAGACAATGCCGTCCGCCAACCAAGGGTGCTGTCAGCTATTACCTTCTACCTATACACTAGGTACCAGGCCAGTGAGATGGTGCCTATTACTACTATCAGGCAGGCCATGGCAATCAAGGTAGTGTTAGTACCACGGTATGGCACACCTGGGGGAGGCTCGTCGAGAACAAGGGCAGACAGAATAAGAACAAGGCCGCCGACAAAAACCTTGTTCTCGAATCGCCTCACTCTCTTGACCCGGCACTCTCACTCTCACTCTCACGTTCCCCCTGTGCCCTGTTTACTACACACCCGCAGGTCCCTCCCCGCCGTTCCTTATTAACTGTCTCAGCTCAGGGTCCCGTCTATTCTAGTCCCAAGCCATCGCAATCCTAGTCCCAAGCCCCAGTCCCCACGCTGCTGTTCGCGGCCATCGACGGCGACAAGAATAGTGCCATCTTTGCCAAAGCCACAGTCCGCTTCAATTCAACCTCTCGCCGGCGCCTGTTTCAACCGGGCTTGCAGCCATTCCCTCCCCCCGCTTCCGGTCCGCAATTGATCCTAATCCTCCCCAAGTTGAGGCTGCTTGTCTCTGCTTCACCCTTTTACAACCCTCATCGTCGTCCCAGTCATTTTGCAGAACTAGCTCTCCTCCTTCTGCTTCCTTGGGCTCGGGCATTTTTATAAAACGGGCCTGCAAGCTCGGCACTTGACTACCCTCTCCGTCCATGCCTCCGTCTGCCCATCACTTTTAACTTGGTGCCACCGCCCTTCACGACTCCAGAAAAGCCCGTTCATCCATCGAATGGGTGGAGCCGGAGATCTGCAATATCCCACGCCATTGCGATACCGGCATAGCTTCGTCAAGTAAAGCAGCACTAACGCATCGAGTCCTCGTGGGTTGCCGTGCTTCCCTCTCCTTTGTTCCGTAACTCCCATTATTCAGCTTGCCATCAAAACCCTTCCCTCCTGGACCGAGCTCTTCCCTGTCGAGCTGGATTCTGTCGCCTTGTCCTTGCTCCAAGTGAGGCCGGGCCAGCTCCCTTCACATAGCCACCATCCGTGACCTCCTGCTCTCATCACCCGGACACCGTCTCGACAACTCTCTGGGACTTGCCCTTGCGAGAGCTGAACCGCGAATTCGATTCTTGCCTTGGAACGCCCCGTCCGTGACTCTCCCTGTGCGCGTCTCCCTCATGCGTGGAACACCCACGATATGACGTCCCTGGGAGAAGCTCGCGAGAGCAGTCAGACTCGAGCTTCACAATCCACTCCAGCCTCCGCTTCCATAGCCGCTGCTCACGATGCCCCGAGAGGTCCGCCGGATCTTGATCTCGACCTGGTGTCGTCCATGCAGGATTCGGTGCCGTCCAAGCTGACCACGGCAGACATGAATAACCATGTCGAAGGCAGCCCTCGCTCTCTGGGCGGCGGACGCTTCCTCAGAGACCCTGGCGATGGCGTCCGCTCCAAATCTCAAAGCCCATTTCGACTCCCAATGCCGTCAATATCGCCCGGCCAGGTTGCCTTTTCCGCAATGCAGTACCTGCCCGTGCCCGTCATCATCCTCAACAATCTGAAGACGGTGGTGCTTGCCAACGAGGCCATGGGAAGGATGCTCGGAATCATCTCCGATGACCTGGGCGATGAAGACGTGTCGGCAATAATGGAGAAATTGCGGGGTCAGACGCTGTCCCAGGTGGGCATCGATATGATACAGGAAGGCCGCCCGATATGGGTCACATGGGAGGCCTTCCTCGACACCTTGGTCACTGAAGTCGGCGTACGGCCGCCAGCCTCGAATCAACAACGACGACCATCCCACTTTGTGGCCGGTGATGCCACGCCAACCGCTGCCACTGCCTTTTCGAAGGCCGATGAACAAGCCAAGCCTATCGAGCGGCCGACCCAGGACGCGACGGTGGAGGTCATCATCACCAGGAAAGACATCACCAAAACCACCTTTAGCAGCCGGCACAAGGCAAAGGAGTCGGAGTACCATGCGTTTGCCAAGATGATCATCACAATCTGGGAGATTGAGGATAAGCAAGTCTTCTTCACCCTGACCTTTACCAACACTCAGTCTGCTCCAACAGCGCCGGTTAGCGGCCGAAGGGCTATTGCTCGATCCAGCATCCTTGAAGCAGTTGAGAAGAAGTCTATTACAACCTCGAATCCATCCTCTGTCGCCTCCAGCCGAGACTCTAGCTCGCCACTGTTCTATAGCCCGGGCGTCATCATGTCATCGAGCCCGTTCCCTCCGATGGGACCTCCATCCATTGCTTCTCATTCTCAATCGAGCACGCCCTCAATCTTGCAAAAGATTGTTAGGATGAAGGACGCCCTTATAGACAGCACGCAGATGCCCGTCGTCGCCATGTGGAAGGATGGAAGCGTCACATTTCCGAACAAGGCTGCGAGACAGCTCTTCCCCATAGATGCCGATCTCGACTCGTCCGCCGATGGATTGAACTTGCTATATCACTGGAAAGTGTGGAACGAGGATTTCACGAGACAGTTGGATGTTAGCGAGTACCCAATTTCTGTTTTACTCAGAACGGAGAAGCCGTTTGATAGCAGGCGGATCGGCATGTACGGACAAAATGGAAAGAAGGTCATATTCGACGTGTTGGGAGAAGCAATTTACGACGATACTACGCACGAGTTCCTTGCCGGCGTCGTGACTGGCCGTGATGTGACAATGATGACGGAGGAGATTACTCACATCAAGGAGCGCGATGAGGAGCGCTTCAAGATCATATGCGACGCGATGCCGCAGCTAGTTTGGACGGCTCGCCCAGACGGAACGCACGATTTCTTTAATACGAGATGGTACACGTATACCGGCCTGAATCCCGAACAGTGCATTGGCTCGGATTGGCAAGGGGCGTTTCATCCTGACGACATGCCCGAGGCCCGTTCCCGGTGGGCTCGCTCTCTCAAAACTGGAGATCCTTATGTGATGGAGTACCGTTGCCTGAGCAAGGAGGGCGAGTGGCGGTGGTTTCTCGGCCGCGCCCTTGCAGTGCGTGATAAGGAAACGGGCAAAATTGAGAAGTGGTTTGGTATGTTGCATCGCTCGAGAAGAAGAAGAAAATGAGTCAAGCTAACAATTGCACAGGGACTTGCACCGACATCCATGAGAGCATGCAGACGAAATTAAGTGCCAAACGCATGCGTCAGCAGCTATTGAGTGTGATTGCCCACTCGCACGTCACCATCTTCACCGTCGACCCCGAGCGCCGTGTTACGATGCTCGAAGGTGCCCTAATCTGGAACAGCGCTACTGAAGATAATCACGAAAAGAGCAGGTGGTTTATTGGCGAGAACATGTATACTGTTTTCAATCGCCTCGCAGAACGGGTGCCTGACGGAGAACGCCCACTGTGGCTTCAACCCATTGAAGATATCCTTGAGGGAAGAAGCAACGAGGACGTGAAGGAACATGGACTCGGTAAGTCAAGAAATACTGCCCCAGGGAGAAGGTGTGACGAGCTGACGCTGAGAGATAGATGACCGTTGGTATCGAACACGCTTTCACCCAATGCTCGGAAAAAAGACAAAAGACGGCATGGCGACCAAGGAGACCTGTATCGAGGGAGCCATAGGGGTGATAATGGATGTCACAGAGCTTAAGATTAGAGGAGAGGCTTTGCGAGAGCAGTCTAAAGAGAAACGCCGCGCAATGGCGAATGAGGCTGCTGCTAAGGAAGCCACAAGGCTGAAGAGCCAATTCCTGGCCAACATGTCGCACGAAATCAGGACGCCAATCACCGGGGTTCTCGGCATGGCGGAGCTGTTGGGCGATATGGAATTGACCAGCGAGCAGCGTGAATATGTTGACAACATCCAAAGCTCCGCCACCTCCCTGCTCACAGTGATAAACGATATCCTGGACTTCTCAAAGGTGGAATCTGGTCGATTGGACATTGAAGAAGTCCAGTTTTCGCTCTCTCATATTGTGAAGGATGTCAGGAGAATGCTGCAGTTTGCTGTAGAGCGGAAGAACCTGGATTTTCGCTCCGACATTGGAAAGGACATTGCCAACGAGCGGGTAGTAATTGGTGACCCCGGCAGGTTGCGGCAGATCATCACCAATCTTCTCACCAACAGCATCAAGTTCACAAACCAAGGATACGTGAGGTTTTCAGTGGTAAAGGAGCGGGAAACAGCAGAGACAATTGAAGTTCGATTTGTCATTGAGGACTCCGGAATCGGCATTGAGGAAGACGTTCGCAAGAAGCTCTTTAAGCCGTTCAGTCAAGGAGATCCGTCTACGGCAAGGAGATTTGGCGGCACTGGGCTTGGATTGACAATTTGCAAGAACTTGCTGGACTTGATGAATGGCCGCATCAAGTTGGAGTCGAACGTGGGATCCGGCACCAAGGCAACGTTTTGGATTCCCTTTATGAAGCCGACCGGAGCCCGGGCTCCCACCTTGGTGGAACCTGGAGCCATTCCCGACCGGTTGCAGTCCGAATTGAGCCTCTCGTGCAACAGTTCAGAACACGAACAGTTGACAAGCGCTTCCCAGGGGTCGGATGGCATTACGAGTTCCTCTGGGACCAAATCCCGTCGGCGCGCTTCTATACGGACACCCCCTCCGGCTGAGCAAACACTTCCCTTGTCCGAACGATCACGGCTGCATATCTTAGTGGTAGAGGATAAGTAAGTATTCGCTAACCACTGCTTTTATAGTAGTGCTTTCTTGAAGCTGACCTTTTCTCCCTCATAGCCCGGTAAATCAGAAGATCGCTACAAGGACCATTGGCAAACTTGGCTTCCAAGTATCGGCAACATGGAATGGCAAAGAGGCACTGGACTATATGATTGGCGCGTCAAAAGGCCAAAACAAAAAACCAGATATCATCTTGATGGATGTGCAAATGCCCATCATCGATGGCTACAAATGCACCCATCTCCTTCGACATCATCTTCCATATAAAAACCTAGTTCAAGATGTGCCCATCGTGGCCATGACTGCATCGGCAATCCACGGAGATCGCGAGAAATGCACAAGAGCCGGCATGGATGATTACCTGCCGAAGCCAGTGACAATGAAGGTGCTGGAGAAGATGCTCATTAGGTGGTCGCTGACGCGCCGTCGCCCCCAATCGGAACCGCCCGCTTCTGATTGCTCCGAGATGGGGGAGCATTGCGATAATGCGGATATCCCTCATCTGGGCATCGAAGAGAATGATCCATCTCCCCTCTCGGCCTCTGAAGAATTCCACACCAGCCCAATTACACCACGGCCGCTGACGACCAACGGAAGACACGAGCCTTCACCGTTTGACGCGGCCATGGCGATTGAAATGTCGCCTCCGGTCCGCCGTCCTGAAGGCGAGCAGGAATGGTCAAATATGCTTCATGGGACAAAGCTCATTGATGCCGCCGGCGGCGTGCCGGCTGACCTTCCCCTTCCTGAGTCGGGGACGGGCGAGGCTCTGACTGAAGAGAATGTTAATAAGCTCGAAAACGGGAGGGCAATGTGAGCTCTTCCCCCGCCTCTTTTTCCTATTCTTTATTCTTTTTTTTTTTTTTTTTCGTTTTCTTCTATTTTCAATTTGAAGAAAAGTTTTGTTTTTATTTGGTTGAAAGAAGCGCTTGTCTCGTTCATCTATGGGCAGCGCGGATCTATATACGATGCAGAAATCTCACGATTACGACTTTTTGGGTGTGCTTTGATTACGCTATTCTTGTTCCAAAGGAGGCGTTCAATAGGAGGATAGGGTGAAATTCTTTCTTTTCATTTGGGTTGAAACGGATATGGATCGCATACGCGCAAGGCACAGGTCAGTGCCTATTACGAACACACGACCGTGGAATACTACAAGCAAGGGGGGTTCCCGGCCTAGAGATGGGGGTTGGGTTGGATGGCTGTAGACGGTTCTTCTCCTAAGTATTTCTTTATTTTTGCTTTTACTTGCGGAGCGATATGTTTTGATTTTGATTATTTTTTCCAATGATAGAATGGAAGACGGAAAGGCTTTGGGCTTTTGGGAATGGGGTTTACATATATGGAGCTGGGATGTGCACATATGCGCTGGGGGATGGTTGCTGATATATGAAAGGGACTGTGTATCTATGTTTGAAAATACGGTGATAAAATAATAGGCAAATATATATCTACGCTGATATTTCCCAGGGACAGTTTCATTATAGTAATGGTGAGTGAGTGCTTGCAGATTAGATGACCCTCATGCGTCTTATTGAACGTTGAAGAACTACTATTGTGAGGACTGGTCTTCGCCACTTCTCGGATTCGGCTTCTGGCATAGCACTCACCTGGTAAGCTTTAGATATCTCTGAGTCTGAAGAGCTGCCACCGAATAGGCACTTCCTTCTGACCATTCGTATACGAACGTTTATTAGCGAATTGCTCTGGCTTGTGAATACTGCCAATGGTGACGCCTAGTAGAATGACCTGGCGGAGTAGAGATGCTTCTTGGCATGTATAGAGTACATATATTCTACGCACATCTACCAGCATTTTCAAGGTGCTGACAACTTGAATAATTTCTGCCTTGCATATCAGGCCAACTTTCCCATAGCGCAGGCACGGTCTGGTCCAAAGTGACTTTTTTTTTTTTTCAACGCCCAGTGAATTAATTGATTGAGCGGCGCATTCCTAACGAAGCATCACTTGCGACGCTCGCACTTGACTTACTCCCCCGACACTTTGCCTGGTGCAAATTCGGAACCATAAAGACGAGGCCAGATCCCCCCAGATCGGACTTTGATTTCCATCTTTCGAACAACGACAAGGACAGCAAAGCAATCGGCCGCTTCCTTCCTCGCCGCCACCGCAACTTTTTTGTGCTTGTAGCTCGTAACCTGCACATCCCACCCACCGCTGCCCCGCGATTTTGAATCCCGCCTTGAAAGCTCCAAATTTTTTGCCTTCTTTTTTCTCTCCTTCTCCAACTTCATCCCACTCCCCACCAACCCACCGACAACGAGTTCGCAGTCCCACAGGCGCAATGGCTGCTACTGCGACGGAAACGCCAAACATGGACCAGCAGGTCGATCTTTCCACCATCCCCATCTCTCCCACCGGCGACGAGAAGGGGGGCGAGGTCAAGGAGGACGGCAAGCCGGTGACGGTGTTCCACGACAAGGATAACTTCAACGTCAAGCACCCTCTCCAGAACAAGTGGACGCTCTGGTTCACCAAGCCTCCGAGCGGAAAGGTACGCAGCAGCCGAAGGATGCTGTCAATGAAGCAGCCGTGACAGATTTGGTGGAAGATGCCGAGCTAACTTGTCTTGTGTTTCTTGCAGGGTGATAACTGGAACGACCTGCTGAAGGAGGTCATCACCTTTGACTCAGTTGAGGAGTTTTGGGGAGTATATGTACGTCCATCCTGCACCGAGTCCTTGCACATACCGAGGCCCCCCTCCAACTTGATGCCGCGTTTCTGACTGCTGACTTTTGCATTGTGCAGAACAATGTTGCTCCCGTTTCAGAGCTTGCTCTCAAGTCCGACTATCATCTCTTCAAGGCTGGCGTCCGTCCCGAGTGGGAAGACCCCCAGAACAAGCACGGTGGCAAGTGGTCTTACCAGTACAAGGACAAGCGCAACGTCGATGTCGATCGCCTTTGGCTCCAGGTCATGATGGGCGCCATCGGCGAGACGCTCGAGGAGGAGGACGATGGCGAGGTCATGGGCGTTGTTGTCAACGTCCGCAAGGGCTTCTATCGTATCGGTGTCTGGACTCGCACCATAGGAAAAAGCATTCCTGGACGAGGCGATGGAGATGTTGCCGGCGGAAAGGGCCGAAGCGGGGAGAAGGGTAAGGACATTCTTCTGTCTATCGGCCGGAAGTTCAAGGACACCCTCGAGCTCCCCGCCAACGAGCAGGTTGAGTTCTCAGGACACACAGACAGTGCCCACGCTGGTAGCACCAGAGCCAAAGCCAAGTATGTGGTGTAGTCACCTGAGGAGAGGGCTTTTACAGTATTGGACGGGGAGGGTCGCATTAACTACACCTACCCACCACAACCAGATATCCGTAGCATATCCCCGAGACGCATCTCTCTTTGGGGCCTTTCCATCATGGGTTGGGAGGTTAGCCTGAAGGGGTATGTGGTTAGAGACATTACTTACTTTTCCTTTGTCGGATTCGGGTCGGGGTTTGCGCACCGCAAGGCTTGGGCTTGGCTTCTCGGGCAACTAATGACTCTGGGACGATAGCATCTTTCTCACATCACATGACGGCGTTGGCTCAGGAGCTCTCGTTTATTTCTTGAAACTCGTCAAAAAGGCCGCGCGAGATGGCGGATGCGGCCGGCGAGGAACCAAACAGGAACCCCTTCCCCCCCAAAAATAGATGTTTGATGTTTTGGCCAAGAATGCTGTGCTATTTTTCTTAGGCATTTATTTTGTTCTCTATTCAAGATAATTTTATTCCGTCTGATGTACAACTGCTGCTAGAACACATTGTGAGAGATGTCTCGCCGTGCTCCCCATTTTACTCAAAAGTCTAGATGCTTAGGATATTGCCTACGACTATCTATTCCTCCTTCTCTATCCCGCATACGACTGCTCTCACAAGACGAGCAACAAACAGCGTCCAATACAAAAACAGATTGCAGTGCGTAAATAGGCGACAGCGACAACTCATGTCTCATCACCACTGTGCTCATCCGCAAAGACGGCGCTAACAAGCTGCTTCTTGTTGATCTTGCCCATGGCGTTGCGCGGTATGCTGTCGACGACCTTCATGACCTGGGGGATCTTGTAGTTTGCGAGGCGGCTCTTGAGCGCGCGGCGCATCTCCAGGGGTGTCCACTTCTGGGCGACGGCGCGGTCGAGGACGATGACGGCGCCGACCTTTTGGCCCCACGCGCCGCTGGGCACGGCGACGACGGCGGCCTCGGCGACCTGCGGGAGGGAGAGCAGCTCGCGCTCGATCTCGAGGGCGCTGACCTTTTCGCCGCCCGTCTTGATGATGTCGGCGGACTTGCGGCCGTGGATGAAGTACAGGGGGCCCTGGGCCCAGGGCTGGCTGGCCGAGTTGAGGCCCGCGGACGGGACGGGGCGGCGGACGGCGACGTCGCCCGTCTTGAACCAGGGGCCGTGGCCGTCGGAGTCGGGGGCCGTGAACTCCTTTTCCGTCGCGGCCGGGTTGCGCCAGTACTCCTTGAAGATGGTGGGGCCGCGAAGCTGAATCTCGCCAGAGCGCTCGCGGCCCTCGGGGGTGAGCTCCTGGCCGGGGAGGATCACCTCTGCGGTGTCGACATCGACGAGCCGGGCCTGGACGGAGGGCAGGGGCCAGCCAACGGAGGCATCGACGCGGTCTGCGAAGGAGAGGCCGCAGGAGAGGGCCATACCAACCTCGGTCATGCCATAGCGCTCGAGGAGGACGTTGCCGTTGCTGAGAGAGGCCCAGGCCGATTTGATTGGGGTCGGCAGGGCGGCGGAGCCGGAGATGTTGAGGCGCAGGTTGTCCGGAGAGACGGCCTGGCGGGAGGCTTCCTGGACGGCGGGGGGGAGTGACTTGTGAGTGTTGAGGAGGCGGCTGTAGATGGTGGGGACCGCGGTGAAGAAGGTGACTTTGGGCTTGGAGGACTTGGAAGAGGCCGTATCACCGTTGGTGGCGATGCCGTTGGTGGTCTCGGACGCGGGGAGAAAAGGAGCGGCGAGGCGGTTCCAGACGGCGTCGGCGTTGAAGGGGAACATGAACTCGACGGAGGAGCCGGCGATCAGGGGCGTCAAGATGGCGTTGACGACGCCGTGAATGTGGTGGAGGGGGAGAAGATGGAGCAGATGGTCCGAGGGGGAATACTCCCAGGCCTCGTGGAGAGAGCGAGCCTGGGCGGTTAGGACGGACTGGGGGAGCAGGACGCCTTTCTGGAGATGATTCTTAGAAACGAGGTTCGAGAGAGCGTTTCGAGTGTTCAAATTCTTACCGGCTTGTTCGTCGTCCCCGAAGTGTAGAGCATGAGGCCTGCTTGGCCCGGATTGGCATCGTCTTCTAGGGGGACTTGCTCTCTTGCCGCGGCCGCACTCTCAGCGTGCTTGGGCAGCTCCACGTGGGCTGGCTTGGACGCCAAGTCTGCAGCCAAGACCTGCTGGGCCTTGGACGCAAACTTGGGAGAGGAAACGAGCAGAGAGGCCTCGCTATGGTTCAGGACATACTCTAGCTCGGGAATGGGGAATGCTGGAGACAAGGGCACGGCTATTGAGCGCGCGGCCAGGACGGCTAGGAGGGTGACTGTAAGATGTCCCGCAGACAAGGACACGGGGACATGATGATCAGCGAGTCTGCTCATGTATGTATACGCACGCAAACAAGACAAAGCAATACATCGAGGACGCCAGTTTCTCAACGGGGTCGCTCACCTACGTAGTCGTAGCTATTCTCTACCAAAAGGGCAACCCTCTCGCCGTCCAGGTCGTCGCCGGCTGTCTTGCCCCGCGCCTCCAGCAGCCGGCTCCGTGCTCGGCGCACATCGCCAAGAAGCTGGCCGTAGGTGAAACTCCGACCAGACAGCGAGTGGACCACGGCGAGGGCATCGGGATCGTGCCGCGCTACGGCTTCGAAGATGGCCAGACGAGGCAAGGCGGCAGAAGTCGACGCCATCCTGATGCTAGTGGCTGCTGCGGCTGAGGAGGAGAAGAGGGAGAAGAGCGAGGCAGAGGAGAGGGAGTGGGAAGAGGATGCAGGACTGCTGGCCCCGCAGCGACGGCATGAAAGCAGAGAAGAGGGGCCCTGCGAGCGAAGCCGGGAGGAGGAGGCGGCGACCAAGGCGAGGCGTCGCAGGGCTGGCGAGGCAGAGGCGGCGATCATTGATATGGGGGAAATGGGATGGACGAGACTAGGAGTGACGGGAACAGGGCCCCGGGCCTGCAGTGTTTCTGCCGGATTGCAAGCGAGCAGCGCTCTGCAGCCAGTGCTCCGTCGCAGCAGCGGCTTGCTCGAGTATGACTGGACGAAGGACTGCGAGGAGGAGAGAGAAGCAGCAAGACGCAGATGCAGACGGACGCAGACAGAGAGGGGTAGAGAGTCGAGGCCGGCCAGGGGGGGTGGGCGTGGCTTCGTCTGCCGCGGCCTGCTGTGCCGTGCTTTTGCGGCCTCGTTTGCGGCCTTGCCCTGCTGCGTGTGCGAGTCAACAAATCGTCCGCGGCGAACGAGCGATCGGGGTCAGTGCTGATGCTGGCTGTGGTGATGTGATGTTGTTGCTTTGGAGCTCGCCAGGGTTTGCGAGAGGCAGAGGCAAGTTTGGGACTAGGGAGCCAGATGTAGCGGCCGGGGCTCTGATCCGGCCCGCGGGACAAGTCTTGGTTGGACGAGCCGCCGGAAGATCGGGCGATGGGCGCCGTGCCGGGGGCCAGAAGCGCTGTGGCTTGTGAATCAGTACAGTGCAAGTCGGGTTGTGCTCAGGCTTCCAGCGGTCTTCCATTTTAGCGCTGTTTCAGTGCTAGGACGAGGCATCGCCGCTAGGCATGTTGGCATGGAACTTGACGTCGCACAGGTACTCCGTCCAGCAGCAGAAAATGGCCAGTAAGCCGGCAATGGGATTGAGCGAATGTGATTTGGCATCGATCCGTCTCGTCGTTTTCGTGTCCCACCCTGGATGCGCCGTGCTGGGTTTAGCGGGTGCCGAGGCAGTCGGTGGCTGTGACCAGAGACGCAAAAGCAAATAGGCGGGATGAAGCTCGCAAAAAGGCGGAGAGGAAATAAGCAGCAGAGGCCTTTTGCTCCTTTGCCGGGCCTCTCAAGCCCCATGCCCCCATGCCTGAGCCCATACCCGTGCCAGGGAAAAAAACCAGAGCGTGAGCGGGGGCCGCCACTTTTTGGTTGAGAGCAGGGGTGTTGCAAGGCAATAGGGCGGTCACTGAAAGAGGAGGCAGATGGATGAGCCGTAAGAAGCATGGACCAACCAGCATCCCGACTCTTTACATAGATCTGCTGTCAGTCACGTTAGGTTCGGCGATGGTTTTAGTTTAGCGACCCAGCTGGCTGGAGACGTTTGGGAGGGGAGGGGGGAGTGAGGCCAAGGGGGCAGCGAGGAGAGAGTGAGAAAGAGGCAGAGCGAGCGAACGGGCTTCCAGACGTGAGCCTTTTTGGAAGAAGCCATCCAGGCAGTTGAGTTGACGGTGACACACACACACTCACGGAGCGGTGGTTACGAGATGGCATCTCAGACGGGGTGGCATCTATCTGAGACTTGCCACCATCTTGGACGCGGCGTCAAAAGCCATCAATCACATCCGCACTGATTGGAGGGGAAGTGCAGGTCGACTATGTAAGGGAGGCCGCAAGAGAGAGGAAGCGAAATTTGCATCCTCACCCGTACAGACGTTAGTTGCAGAGGCATGGCGCACTCCCTACAAGGGAGTACTATTAATACTTGAACAAGTGTGTGTACCAAGGATGGCGCCTGTAATGTAGTCGAGTGAAGCTGCGTGCGACTTGAGACGCTTCCCAGTCTTGCGCTCTCTTCCGCTTCTTCTTCCTCTTCCTCTTCTCGCTCGTCCGGCCATTCAAAAATTTGCTCCAAGCATGACTGGTGCTTCTTCTTCTCCACCGCGCTCGCGTGGTTGCACCGCCGGAAGCCCCTCCCTTTTTTTTCTTTTTTCTTTTTTTTGACGGGCTGCTCGCATGCCGGGAAGATGCCACCAGATACATCATGACGGCTCGATCGAGACGGTGGACACGAGCTAAAAAGGGCGGTCTCTGATCCCGACCTGCTGGGTGGTGCGTGGCACGCACAGGCTGGCCCAATTGCCGGGCGAGGACACGCAGCAAGCAAGCAGCCCTGCAGCCCCCCCTTGCCGATGCTGGCGGCCTTGGCCTCGGGACGGCTGAGGGGGGCAAGTTGTCTGCGTGAGGGGAGAGAAGAGGAAGAAGAAGCGGAAGAGGAAGAAGAAGCGGAAGAGGAAGAAGAAGAAAAGAGAGGGGGATGATACGAATTGCCCAGTTAAGATAGAACCCATCCAGCTTCTAAGGAGTACTACCTTACCTTGGGCGTATCTAGTTGCACGGATAAGGTGCATTGGGATACATTTTGTACGTGTTGTGAATGGCACCTTCATCTACAAAAGGCTTCCAAGATGGGCTGCTAGTATATTACTACTAGCGAGCAGAAGCAGTAGTGTATACGGAGTAAACATTAGGCTGATGATGCCCGTATTTCCTTGTGCATGCTCCTGACCACCTTCGCCGCAGTAGCAGCTCTTACTGCTGCTACATCTGTCACGACTCCGTACCTCGTACAGCTCCCTGCTTCCAGCCGTGCCTCCAGGTTATCGATCCTCAGTGACCGCCGGCTGCAGCCCACTAGTAATGGTTGCTTGTGAAGGTGCAGTCTCGTGTATATAGACCGACAGAACACTTGTCTTATTGGTACAAGCACTGTACCTGTGCACTGGCATCACATTCTCGACCCTTTTGGCCCCCCAAAAAAGAAAAGAAGGAAAAAATAAAAAGATACAACAGACACACACACACACACAATGCAGCCATTCGGCCGGCGCTGTTGCTGGGGCGTGTGGGAAATCCTTTCAGGGTGCTGCGATGCCCCTTATTCGGCCCCCCCTGGCCGGTGCAACCACTGAGCCATGCAGCGCCATGCAAAGCTGGAACCACGCCCAGCGTCCAGGAACCGCCGCCGCTTCTTTCCCTCGTCACCGCTCCATGGTTCCCGGGGGCCTGTCGCTGGCATGATTGGATCGCCGCCACTCCAGAGGAGTCATGCATGGCGCACTTATTCTCACCGACTTCACCGAATTTCACTTTTGTTTGCGACAGTCGACGACTTATTAGTAGCCGGCCGCTGCTCTCTCCTCTCTACCAGCCAGCTCAAAAGAAGCCCGTTTTTCTTCCCTCTCATCTCCTCCTCTCCCGCCAATTCGCACGCCTTTTTTTGCTCGTCTCGCCTCAGTGCACTCTGTTGCTCAATACTAGTTGGCGTGCATAGCCTAATAGCACTATACGCCCTCTAAAAAAAAAAGCTCAGCCATTCTGCCGGCTCATAATCCGCGACCGCCTCTTTAACGAGCCCAGCTTCGCACCAAGTCTCGTGATTTCCGTCTGGCGCACAGGGACCGCCAGCAGAGCCTCAACCAGCTCCACTAACAACGACCAACCTTTTTATTTTTTCCCACATCCGCCGCCATGTTTCGACGATACGCTCTCGGCTTCTCCAACGTGGGACGTCAATTTTCCACAATGGGCTCAGCAACTCCCCTCGAAGATGCCATCCGCGCCAAGGTTTGTCATTTTTTCTGCTCTGCATTTTGCATCGTATTAGCCTTTTAAAAACGCAATGCCTGTGTCCTTTGCTAACTTTTTTTTTTCTATAGCTGACTGCGGCTCTCAGCCCGCTAACGCTGGAGATCTACAATGACTCGCACCTCCACTCCCACCACAAGGCCATGGCAGGCAACTCGTCCAAGGAGACGCACTTTCGGTATGGCCCCATAAATCAGCTTCATCCCCCAGTTTGCTGCTTCAGAAACGACTAACACTATTTCCAGGCTCATCATCATCTCCGATATGTTTGCGTCCAAGATGCAGCCCGCGCGGCATCGAATGGTGTACGCCCTGCTGCGTGATGAGATGGCCCAAGAGGGAGGCATCCACGCTCTCCAGCTCAAGACTTTGACCCCTGATGAGGAGAAGCGCCTGCAAAAGAAGAAGGCTGCCGAAGCAGCCGCCAAAGAGGAGCGCGCTAAGCAGCGTGACACCGAAAAGGCCGAGTCCAAGACCGAGGTGATTACAGAGGCCTAATTCGGCAGAAAGAAAGAAGAGAGAAAAGGAGCTGAAGCCCGAGGTTGTGAATTCCCTTCAAGCTCCTGGTCTGACGTATCTGTTTCGCTCTCATCGGCGATTCTGAACGTCCCCGCTGTACCCGATATCAACGACAGGCAGTCTGATATCGCAATGGTCCCAGGCGGACACCACCATCCTCTACGACCTTTTAACGCAATGATTGATATGATGATTGCACGACGCCCCACGAAACACTTTTCTACCCATTTCCTTTTTTTCTCTCTCCACCTTATCCGCCATTCGATTTTTTTTTTTTTAAACGCCAGGCATCAACAAACGGAAGAAACAAAAAGATGAAAATCCATACAGGGCCATTGGTGGCTGTGTTATTTTGATTTACCATACACTTGAACATTCGAGATTCAGGAACAAACAAAGAAAACGGAAGAGGAAAAAAAAATCACATCACTGGCGTTGCAATATCGCTGTGTTTTTGTCGGACTTACTATTCACATTCTGGAATGAGACGGATTAGATGGTTCGCTAGTACTCCTCAAGGAGTCGGTTATTTTGTTTCTCTCACTTTATTACCATTTTCTTCTTCTACTCCTTCTACTCTACACCACGGCTTTCTTTTTTTTGACGAAAGTGGATGGATGGGTTTATCATGTTGTTTTTTATATCTTATTAACAAAATTCGCGAATATGCCCGGATTTTTTTTTCTATCTAGTTTTTTTTAAATATGTTACCCATGCATTTTGACGCACTCTGCATGAAATAGACCAGAATTTTGTAAACTGCAGGAACAAAGAAAATAAAACAAAATAATTCTCTCTTTCCCACACAAATGTTTGTTAATTTCATGCGTCAGGGGGTATCATTCATCAATTAGAGCATTCCTCCCCCATTGTTCCAATCTCAACAAACGCCTGATAATATCCAACTTCTCTTGCCGTTATTCTATCTCACACTCGCCGCATGGTATATATACATGTACATCATTAGACTGCTCATCATAACCGCTCTCTCCTTTGTTTTTGTCCATTAACTAGTTTTCAGCCCCACTACCAATAACGCTCGTTGTCGAAGAAGAAGCCTTCTTCCGGAAGTGCTCCTTCAACCGCGCCCGCTCCTCGGCCGATCTCTTGCGCATTTTCGGAATCGGCCGGCCGCTTGAGCTGGGCGCCGAGCGGCTGGTGCCAGAGACTAGGTTTCCGAGATAATCGGCAGAGCCGGGAGAGGATTTGATGTTGGCGGATTTCGGCGGCCGCCTGATTGCAGATGGGAGAGGCGCGGTAGAGGCGGGTGCCGGGACCGGAGCCGGAGCAGGGGCAGAAGCGGGGACTGAGCGGTGACGTCTGGGTGATTGCCGTTCAGGTAGCGTTAGATGCATCTGCGGCTGTGGTTTTCGACGTGGCGTAGATTGAGCATCAGACTGAGGTTGAGGCCGATGCGTTTGTGATCGTGACCGCGACTCCGGTCGTGACTGTGATCGGGGCTGCACATTCGGCAGCGAGGATGGTGGCTTTGGTGGAAGCGGAGGAGAGTCAAAGTCGTCACTCTCCAGCTCTGGAGACGGACGTTGAGGTTGTGGAGGTGGCGGGGCCGGCCGCGACGGCGCTGGCAAAGACGGTGGTTTCCTTATAGGCGGAGGGAGCTTTATAGGAGATGGGGCTCTTGGCTGTTGCTGCGTTTCATTCCGCCTCTCCTCTGCCATGTTGATATCCATAGCACTGTCGCTGTCCAGTAGATCCACGATTTCCGCCCCACGTTCCATTTCGGGCCCCTGTTCATGTCTCGGTTCCAACTGCATTTCTACCTCTGGAATTGGGCTCTCCTCCTGCTCCTTCTCTTGCTGCCTTTCCTGATCAATAATGGCCGTGATCCTTGCGACTTCTTCAGGATATGCCTTCAGAACAGTGTCAATGTTGTCTTTATTCACGCACATACGGTTGAACAGGATGGGGCCCCTTAACATATTGAACCATTCGATAGCAGGAAGCGGTGTTTGGCCGGGGCCCGCGCTTTGGATGTATGTCAAGAACCCGCCTGACCAAGCCCGGATAAAATCATCGTACAGATATTCTCGTATCGCTCTGTCTTCTTGCAATCCCCGTAGAAGGACGCACGCTTGGATAAAGCATTGCCAATTGCCCGAATGAACCATGGCGTAGTCGGGATATGTGGCGGCAAAGGCGCCATAGGGGTCCATGTTACCATCTATGGGCATATCGACCGCCGCTTGTATGTGGTATAGCTGGTTCATGGGCGTTTGGCGGAGAGGAGAGGCTCCTGAGCTGCCGTGCATACTGATCTCGTCAATCCGCCCTGATATCCTATTCCGGGGGGTGGTATCCTTGGCGTAGTCATGAGGCGAAGGTGGCGCTGACGAGCTTTCGTTATAAGAGGATGGGATAACAAAGCGCATAGAAGCCGTGTTCTGGACGCCCGGCCCAAATCCTGGCATGGACGACATGCGCATGACGGGGGCCGGGCCCGTGAAAGGCACTGCTGCTTTTGGGCTGTCTTGGCTAAAGCTAATTGGCTTCATACGTCTTGGCCGGCGATCAATCAGATCGGCTGGCAACACTGATGATTTTGGGGCTTCTGATGAGGTATAGGTTGCAGATGGTACAAGCGGCTGTGCGCATGGAGGTGTATCCGTCGTGGTCGCCATACTTGTCACCATGCTTGTGAGCTCCTGAGGCGATGCTGCCAGATGGGTCTGTGCAGCCGCACGGTTGATTGGGGCCTCGAGGTTTTCCTGAGCTTGAGGGAACTCCATCTCAAGATCCTCGAGCTCACTGACGTTCGAGGGATAGCCAGGAGTTGGCGTGGCGTCAACTTGGTGCAGTGGCGGTTGGGTGAGCGGTGCAAGCCGGGGAGATGTGAATGCCTCGTCAACGGGCGAACCGGGATCAGGCATCTCATCGTGGCCTTCCGGTTCAGCTTGAGACTGCGACCATGACATGGACCTTTCAGGTGAAGATGGGGGCTCAATGCTTGACCTCGCGGGCCTTGAGCCGGGGGAATATCCATTCTGCTCAGCAATGTCATTGACATTAGGAGAGAGATCTGGATCTTCTTCATTTACAGGGTTCTGTCTCTCTTTTTCGTCCTTGAGGCGGACAAAGGCCTCTTTTAACGTCTTCAGAACGTGGTCCGGGACAGTGGCTAGACCGTGCGGTCCATCTTTCAGTTCAACAGCCCACGAGTCTTCCAGCTCGAGCAGTGACCTCTGATCTTTGGGTATGTTGCTCAGATTCCGGCGGCCCATCAGTTTGGTTACATCGTGCGCTGGCGTCGTAACAGGCATGTTGAAGTCGGCGGCGTGGTGTAGCGACTTGTCGGACTTCCTGCGCTGCGATGGCGGCACATTTGCACGAACTCCCCTTGGCGTCGTCAGCAGGGAAGAGAGCGTCAAGTGCTCGCCGTCTCTCTCGTTTCTCGAAGCGGTCGGCAATCGTGAGGTCTATCGGGCAATCAGAATGGTTCGTTGGGCGCCGCTGACAAGGCTTGCGATCCCATGACTCGGATCTTGAGCACCACGCAGCCGAGCGGGACGTCGCAAAACGCGGTCCGGGATTTTTTTCCTGGAGTTGAGGCTTCGAGATCGCGTCGTTGTTTGGCTCTGCTTTTGGTGGGGGCGTCGCACGGGCGCTGGATTGGAGAGCTCCCACAAGCCCGGAGAACTAATGTACGGGGGATGGACAGGCGGCTCTAGCGCATGGCTGGCGCATGACAAGTACCGCGATACAAGCGTTCCAGACCGCGACACCACCGCCGGCGCCTGGATCGCCACCGCTGCCTAAAGTACCCGGGTACTTGCCTGGCCGGCAGCGGCGTCAGGTAGCAAGAGGTACTGAAGCTGTCCTCTAGGACAGCTCGACAAGCTCCACGGGGACGATGCGAGCCTCCAAGAGGTGCTTAGCAGTGACATTGCATTATCCGCGTTATCGGCGGCGATATCAAGCAGAATCAGGAAATATGGAGTCCATACCATCTGCAAGCTGTCGCGCTACCAGGCCTCGTCGGGCATCTGCCAAATCGGGCTGTCCCTCGTTGCCTCCCAATCAGTGACTGACGACATCTGGGCAGCCACCTGTGAGCCCCTCGCAAACGTGATCCTCGCAGGGAACTTTGGGCGCTCTGCCTGCATCCTGCATCTCGTCTGCCTCGCGCCTCCATGCACCCGCTCCGCAGGCCGCCTCTTAAGCCTCTCTGCTCTCTGTCGTCACTCTGTCTCGCATATTCTCACCTGCAGCCTACGCAACCCTACATACATACACAAGCCAAGGTGCTGCAGAGGGTACATGCCTGACGTAGCTCAGCAGCAGCTCCCCGCGGTTGCATCGCAAAGCTTGTGACAAAGCAGACCCTTCCGAAGCGCTGCCCTCAAGACGTCGACGATTTCTTCTCCTCGATAATTCCTACACCATCATGCTGGCGACATTTTGCATGCGCCTTTGCTTGGAAATAGACGTCTAAGCGGCGGCCTGGTGTTTGTACGACATCTCCCTTGCATGCATAGAAAACAGAGCAGGGTATCCAGAGAGACTCTGGCGCCACCTACTTGCCGCCGCCCGCCTTGGCCGTGATATCCAACCATGGCGAGCAACATATCCATCTCGAAACCTCTAGACGGCTCCTCCTTCTCTGGCTCCCTCATCTCTCCTACAACCTCGAGGCACCGCCGTGACTCCATCAACTCCGTCTCTGTGAGCTCCACCTTTGAAAAGGAACAGCTGGCACAGGCCCTCGACCAGATACATACCACAGCCAGCCGCACCGATTCGCTGACTACGTTTAACGACTTTGCCCCTCCTCCGGTCGTCATTCCAGATACTGAGAGCCGCGGGACTGTGCAGCAAGGCCTGAGCGGGCTCTACAGTCGGCTTCGAGAGGCCGTTGGCGCAGGCAGTTCGTCCAAGGCTGCGCAACGAGAGGGCGATGCCGAGAAGCTGGAAATATTGGCCAGAAAGGCATCGACTGGCGGCGAAGGACATGCTTCGAAGCCATCGATTTCTTCTCTGGGCCGTGCCGAAACGGCGACAACCATATCCACCGCAGCATCTCAGCCCGCACCGGCTGAAGTTTCTTCTCCCACTACGGCCACAAGTCCTGCAGACGGCCGGCCGCAAATGCCGGCTACATCCAAGTCCGGAAGCATAAGTTTAATCGGCGGCTCCAAGTCTTATCCATCAGGTCGGCAGAGTCTCCCGACAAACGCCACAAGTACCGTGACTGCTGATCCCACCATCGCCGGCCCCTCCGCGAGAATACGGGATGCTAGTCGTAGTTCTGTCCAGACTGAAGACAGCGGGACCCAGAGTTCGCGACGAAGAAGCACTAGCAGAGCAGATTTTCAGTCGCGCCTCTCTCCCGTCGATTCACCTACCTTGTATGATGCCAAAGAGGGCAGCATTCCTCTCAGGTCACCAAGGGATGATAGCACTTCCAGTATCGAAGGAGGAAGTGTTGAAGCTCCATTAAGTCCAGTCAAGGGGAAGGCGCCTATAATGTCGCCATTGCAAACCCTTCACTCGCGAAGTCCCTCTGCGGCGTCGTCTCTATTGTCCCCAGATGATGTCCGACGGAAACCCGCTGTCATTGATCGTATCAGCCATTCAAATCACTTGAGATATTCGGCTTCGAGAGACTCATCAATCGATCGTGGAACGGCTGAAGCTAGTCCTATTAGCACTTCTGCTCACAATTCAGTACATCATAATTCTTTCTCTCAAGAATCCAACCCCCAGCGCTCGCGATCCGGTGACGTCCGCATCCCAGGCACCACTGCGAGCCATCAGGGGGCCTCTGACCAGATGAATGCCCAGCTGGACAGGATGCGCAGGCAAATATTAAGCAAAGAGTTCTGGATGAAGGACGAGACGGTAAAGGAGTGTTTTCTTTGTCAAGTTCCTTTCACAGCGTTCCGCAGAAAGCACCACTGCCGGACCTGCGGTTTTATTTTCGATTCCAAATGTACTATTGTTATTTCAGGCGAAAGATTTGGCCTTCCTGGCTCTCTGAGGGTTTGTAAGCGCTGTCTTGATGTCATTACTCGACGCTTTGACGCCAGCGCCTCTGAGGACTCTGCAGATGAACAGTCCTTCCTGCCAAGGATATTTGGTACAGATGATCCCAGGAAATCAACTGTAGCCTTTGCACAGCACCTCAAAGAGCCGGAGGGATTTGAGGGCTCAGAGACCTCGAGACCTGTGAATACGCCGATGATGGCAATACCGGCAACCCGTCGCGTGAAGGAGTCAAATAATACCTCCTCTGTTCTGGAAATTGGTGCCCCGCAGCTGAGCCGACCAAGTTCATCTCGCTCTCTCAAATCTCTCTCCTCTGGTCGACCGCACTCATCTGCCGGCCATAAGAGGCACCTTTCAAAACATGGACTGCTAGGTCGAATTAAACCTGATCAGGCTCCTTTCCGAAAAGGTATTCAAGAGGAAAATGCCAAGCGGACAAAATTCCCGGCTTTCCATGACGATAATATTATCGATCCAGAGTTGGCGGATTTCATGTCGGATGATTCGAGTGGGGATGAGCAGCAGGTTGGTAGTATTTTTGCGACGTTGGCATCGGCCGAGATACCTCCTACAAGCTTTGATCAAGACAAATCGAACCTGTCGTCACTCATGAATACCACAAAGAAACACCATCAACACCGTCATAGAGGAGGCGAAAAAAGCATCAGTGGAATGAGCCACTTCAGTCGAAGTGGATTTGGGCTTGATGACTTGGCACCTGGCTTTGCTAGCCACCGCAGATCAACCCGGCGTCGCAATCTCAGCAATGTTAGCGGCAGTGTTCATCACTTTGGGTCTCCACGCCCTAAATCTTCCGTTTACAAGGGACCGTCGGCGTCGTCGGAGATGCTCTTTCCCGTAGATGCCCCAAACATCAGCGGAACCCAGCTGACCAGAAGCAATTCCCTACAAAAGCGCAAAGCTGCTAAAACTAAGCTGAACGAGTCGAGCTTAAAGCACGTCGACAAACTCCTATATCAACTGTTAATTGACGGTGATATACCCAATCCCGAGGCGTGGCAAAAGGCGCTCGTTCCTATCCTTCTTCAAGCCACCGATGATGTGTCGCCTGACGTTGCCAACGGCGAGTCCATGGACATCAGAACCTATGTGAAGCTCAAGAGAATTCCGGGAGGCAAGCCTGGCGACACATCCTACATTTCAGGCATAGTCTTCACTAAGAACCTTGCACTGAAGAGTATGCCACGCAAGATCACAAACCCCAGGATACTACTCGTAGGGTTCCCAATCGAATACCAGAGACATCAGCAGCAATTTATGAGTTTGGAGCCGGTCATTGCGCAGGAGAAAGAATTCCTGAGGATCGTGGTCCAGAGGATCGCAGCCCTTAAACCTCAGGTCCTGCTTGCAGAAAAGACTATTTCTGGTTTGGCTCTCCAGTATCTCTCGGAGGCCAACATTTCGGTAGCGTTCAACGTCAAGCGATCAGTCATTGCGGCCGTCGCCCGTTGCACTGAGACCAAAATTATCGAGTCTCTCGACATGTTGGAAGCTCAAGTTGGGAGGTGCAGCGCCTTTGAAGTCAGGACATTTGTGAACAATGATTACCCAGGCCGAAAGAAGTCTTACATTTTTCTTTCCGGGTGCAGACCCGAGCTGGGCTGTACCATCACGCTTCGAGGAGCCAGCAACGCTCTTCTTGCTAAGATGAAGTATATCACCGACTTCATGGTTTACGTTGTGTATAACCTCAAACTTGAATCGAGCCTTTTGCGGGACGAGTCTGTCGAGCCCCCTGACGGCAACGAAGCCTCGTCAATGTCTAATTCTTTCCAAGCATTGAATGAGAGTGTCAGGTCGCTGAATTCGGGGTGCTATACGACTAACAGCGGTAGGAATGGCCCCATCGTGGTGGTCAATCAACCCTCGAGCGAGAGCGAGCCGCCGTCACAAGCCACCGTAGAAAGCTCGAGCTTTGGAGGCACTGACGAAGCTTTATCACAGCCTCCACAAGAGCAAATGATTGTTGAGCCACCCAAGCTGCTATCGCTGCACGAGTCTCACACTCACGACTCCACATTCGGTCAGGTTCCAGATGATGTGCCGATGCCAACCTTCTACAGCGACATGGTAGCCAAATACGAAACCAAGATTCTATCGGTGTCGCCATATGTGCGGTTCACTCAACCTTATCTTCTCATGAAGGCCCGCGAACAAGAGAGGCGCCTTTTTTACCTCAAGCGCCTTCGAGATCAAGATACGGTTCAAGAAGATTTAGAAAAGACTGATCCTCCAGAGTTTCAACTGATCAAACCAGAGATGGTCGAAGAGCTGGGTCAGAAAGCGCCTCGGCAGATCATGGAAATTCTTCACGCAGTACATGACGCTGAGTACGACAAGGCCCTTTATAATTACCAGACCCAAACTCGCCAGTGGGAGACATATATTCAGGGCAATCTGGACTTGTTTGATCCTTACTCTCACCAGAATATCATCATTTTGTATTCCGTCATCTGCACTGAATCGAAGATTCCCTGCACCGAGCCCAGCTTGGTTGGCATCAATTTCTATGACGAGCAACGTGAAGATTCCAGCATGGACCCAGACTGCACTCTTGGTCAGTACATTGAATATCTGGTAAACAGCAAAGACGAAGTTTGTGATTCAAATGGATGCGATCGCAAAATGTCTCAGCACCATCGTACTTTTGTCCACGACCAATTCCGAATCACCGTGTTTGTAGAGCACCTTCCGAATGCTCCCCCAAGGTCACCCGAGTTAGGTGATGGAATCTCCATGTGGACCTATTGCAAAATCTGCCAGAAGGATTCAGAAGAAACCGCAATGTCAGAGACTACGTTCAAATACTCCTTCGGAAAGTACTTGGAGCTCCTCTACTGGGGTCGTGGCTTGCGAATGAAGGACGCCATGGATTGCCCTCACGATCATCAAAAAGACCATGTTCGCTACTTTAGTCTGCATGATTCTCGAGTTCGAATTCATTGGGACCCGATCGATCTTCTCGAAATTATCGTGCCACGAGCTCGGCTCACGTGGAAAGTGAGCAATGATCTGAAGCTTAAGAATGAAATTTTCACCAAGATTGATGAACGCTGGGCGAAATTCATGGCCTCTGTGAACGCTCGGCTCGAGAGCATCAGGATCGACAGTGTCCTTCCCGAAAAGGCAGATTCTTGCAAAGCAGAGTTGGAACGTCTATCGCAGAAGGCCCAAGAAGAACAAGCTCTCATGGTCCATCGATTACAAGAAATCTATGTGAATTCCAAATATTACGAGGTCGTCCCATTCAACATCCTCGACCGAGAAATGCTGGAGGCTGCTACCGAGTGGGATCAGGTCTTTGCCACGTTTGAGGCTGACTTCTTGGGAGACAAAGATATGCGACAGCTTACAATGTTGCAGCTTAAGAAGATGTTCACCGACAACGAGTCCAAGGAATCTCTAGCATCCAACGAAGGAACCGGGTCTGCTGCGGACAGCGAGGAACGCCCATCGCAAACCTTTTCCGAGGCAGAAGAGAAAACTACTCAGCCGACGGATTTGACCGAAAATAGTCTGGAAGCCAGTGCCACCTCTGCAAAGCTAGCTGGAGAGAAGCTCGAGGTTGTTGAGGATGACGGCCAAATTCAGCCTGCGACAGAGGACGCTATTGAGCGCGTTCAGCCACTAGATTTGGCCAACTCCGCACCTGTTGTCATCAATGATTCCCAATCTACGGTTCGCAGTGAAGATGCCAAAGCCGCTGCCACGGCTCCACCTGATGGAGCTTCAACAACACAGTCACCCGCATCGCCAGTCAGGATGGCTCGGAGTCCCACAAATTCATCCATATCCGGGCAGTCGCTCAGTGAAAGAATTGACGCAAATCGCCGTGAAAAGAATTCTCGGCCGAGAAAATCTGAGGATTCCAACGACCGGCCCGCCGATGCGGAAACACCTAGGCAGGTTTCAGAACAGGGTATCAGACGAAAATCCACCACCAGCACATCGCCGCCAATAGCTAGAGCTATATCTCAGCCCGCGCGGACTTTGGCAAGGCTACAGTCGCTTGGCAAGTCGTCAGCCGGCTCTTCTGAGGCGGTCACGAAGACATCAGAGCCTGTCAGTTCCGATCAACAGTCAGAGACTTCCGTCAAATCGGATAAAAAACTTTCTGATCGATTCGGTTTGACTGTGTTGAAAAATCGAGGCAAGATGGCAGGGTCAAGCATCCCCCGCCTTGTTCATAAGAAGAAGGAATCAAAGGTTACCACTCTGGCGAAACATTTTGAGCAGCTCAGCAGAGAGTTCAGCAGAGAGTTTGAGAAAGAACGCATCCGGGACCGTAAGAAACGCGCAGCAAGCATGCGCAATCCTCGTCCTATGCTACCCAAGACATCAACGCAAGCAATTGTGCAAGTGTACGACAACGTGAACGAAGCGTTTGACGAACCATCTGTGGCAAGTGAACCAAGCACAGAGCAAGATGCCGAATCGCAATCACGGGAGGCACCCTCAACCCAGTTGGAAGGGAAGAGAGAAGGGTCATCCAGAGTTGAGTCGCAGACTGAGCCACCAACTCCTAGTGAGACCACTCTGCCATCAGATGGCCAATCCCGATGGGATGACGATACCACCAACGTGAACACCAGCCAAGGCCTGTCGGATGATGAGGGTGGTACTAGTGATGCTGAGCCTTCAGTGTCTGATGAGTTTATGCCCGACATGAAAGAAATTGCCGATGCCAACGCTGAACTTCCACTTGAGCTTCCAAAGCATCAAAAGATGAGCCTCATGAAATACCTCACCAACTTTTGGGCCGAACGATCCGCCAGCGGGTGGCCTGCGTTGGAGTATCCTGTTAACGCAACAGATCACATCTTTGTTGACTCAGACATCATTGTCCGAGAAGATGAGCCCAGCTCGGTTATCGCGTTGGCCCTAAACAGCGACGATTACAAGGAAAAGTTGGCCAACATCCGGCGAGATGCGCATCAGACCATGCTTCGGGAAGCAGACGGCATTACAGATAATAATCTGGACGAGGGTCTGGACGACAATCTGGATGACAACATCGGTAGCTATCCAAAATCAGCACCAGTGTCGGATAGTGCTGCTGATTGGGCTGCTGACGAAACTGAACTGGAGAAGAGTTTGCTTCGAGCCACTGGCACGCACCTAAAGTATCAGTTCAAGGAAGGCGCCGCGGTCATGACTTGTAAGATTTTTTACGCTGAGCAGTTCGATGCTTTGAGACGAAAATGCGGTGTTGCGGAGCGAATTGTGGAGTCATTGTCACGGTGTCTTCAGTGGGATTCAAAGGGAGGCAAAACAAAGTCTGTCTTTCTGAAAACGCTGGATGATCGGCTCGTCTTAAAGGTAAGAAGAATTTTTGGAGCCTTGCACAGTTTTGGCCTGTACTAATCTTTTTTCGTAGTCACTCTCCACAGTCGAGACATCTGCATTCTTGCGATTTGCCCCTGGATATTTCAGCATCATGGCCGAGGCATTGTTCCATGATTTACCCTCGGTGATTGCAAAGATGATGGGATTCTTCCAAGTCCTTATAAAGAATCCAGTGACGGGAACCGATATCAAGCTGGACCTGCTGGTGACGGAGAATCTCTTCTACGACCGATCCCCGACTAGGATTTTCGATTTGAAGGGTTCCATGCGCAACCGCAAAATCCAGTCGACAGGAGAGCAAAATGAAGTCCTTTTGGACGAAAACATGGTGGAGTATATCTACGAGTCTCCGTTGTTTGCTCGCGAACACTCGAAGAAGCTTCTTAGGGCATCGGTTTGGAACGACACGCTCTTTTTGGCGCGGCAGAATGTAATGGACTACTCATTGATGATTGCGGTTGATGAGAGGAGAAAAGAGCTGGTCGTTGGTATTATCGATTGTATCAGAACGTATACGTGGGACAAGAAGCTTGAAAGCTGGATCAAAGACCGTGGTTTCGCGGGCGGTGGTCGAAATAGACCCACTGTGACAAGTCCTAAGGAATACAAGTCTCGATTCAGAGAGGCCATGGCAAGGTAAGCTTCTTCATAGCCGGTTTTGTTTGGCGGGCATTGGCGACTAACTATTTCATAGATATATTTTGCAAGCTCCCAACTGTTGGCATCTGTTCAATAAGCCTCAGTATAATATGTATTACGGTCGAGCCCGGTTTGAGGACCCAGAGGCTTGAGATTGAGAGAGTTGACTTGAAGCCAAGCGAATAAAATTCATATTGAGCAGTGCGCTGAGAAACACAACAATCTGTCGGCAGATTCTCCTTATTATGGCGTTGGTTTATTGGTACCCGGGGCTTGTCGTTGTACTTTTCTATTACAGAACGAGTCTCCAAGAGTTGTTAATACTCGTTCTTTGCGTGTGGGATAATATGAATGAGGAGCAACGAGATACCCTAAGAGTTTATATCACGGAGTTTAAAGTTTGCTTAGAAAAGACAAAACTGCAAAATGGCTTAATTTCAACTATGTTAGATAATTCTAGAAACAAGAAGAAGCAACTTAACGTATTTCTTTTTTCTAGCAAGGATGAGTTCAGTAGGCTCTCAAGAGAATATAAATTCATCTGCATCTCCAAACCATTGCCTAAAAAACTCACACACTAACCCCACTCAGTGATGCTCACATTACGGAGCGCAATTCCTGGGCTTCCGACTTCGATTCAACAAGTTTTTCTTCTTTCACTCATTCTCAATAATATTGCCAACGCTGCTGTGCAGCTTTAATAACCCGTTTTCAATTGCCAAGTAATTACTGCGCTCTCAAATGTCGATTGATCTCAACTGGGAGACACTAACAAGCGGGCCCGACGGCGATGCGCTGGCCGAGAGCATCAGGACCTTCATCCACAGCAAGTTCCAGACGGTGCAGCTACCGCGGTTCATCAGATCCGTCAACGTGCATGGCTTTGACTTTGGCACTATTCCGCCGGAGCTAGAATTGAAAGACATTACGGACCCGCTGCCGGATTTCTACGAGCAGGATGATGACGAGGATGAGGATGGAGAGAGCGAGGAGGATGAGCAGAGCATCGCTGAGAGGGAGAGGCTGGCGGCCGCGGCGGCCATCATGGAAGCTAGGAAACGTGAGAACGGCCTCCGGGAGGCGCTGAAAAACGAGATGATCGGGCACGATCTGGGGAGGGCGTTTTTGGGGACCTCGACGCCGGGGATACTGGGAGGGCCGGGGAGGAACTATTTCCAGACGCATCTCGGGACGGGCACACATACGCCGCTTGCCGCGGTTGCGGGAGCGCATCTGGGGACCAGCTGGATGGGCTCGACTGTCGGATCGGAGGCCCAGACGCCGCACCACAGCAGGGAGGCTTCGCTGAGTTCCATCGACAACTTCCAGGCGTCTCTTGATCCTGGCCCGGTACCGAGCATGGGCGCCAAATCCGACGTCTCTAGTACTCTAGGCCCGCCCTCGAGGCCGTCTACGAGCCATGGGCCCATCAGCGGCTCTGCAATCGTTGACGATGAGGACGAGAGGGCTCCGGAACAGGGCACGACGTCTCCCAGGAGAGAGCCCAAGGTGGAGGATGTGCAAGCCGTGTTCCGGATACGCTATTCGGGCGACGTGAGGCTGAACCTCACGGCGGAGATCCTGCTGGACTATCCGATGCCGAGCTTTGTGGGGATCCCGCTCAAGCTGAACATTACGGGGCTGACGTTTGACGGGGTGGGCGTTTTGGCGCATATACGGAAGAGGGTGCATTTCTGCTTCCTCAACCCGGATGACGCTCTCGCCGCGGTGGGACCAGAGGCGGATGAGTCGACAGCATCGGCGGCGGCAGCAACCGGAGGCAATGGGGGCGATTTACAGGGAGCTGGGAAGAAGCCGCCTGGCGGTAGATTCGGCGGGCTGCTGCAGGAGATCAAGGTGGAGAGCGAGATTGGGGAGCGGGAGAGCGGGAGGCAGAGCCTGAAGAATGTCGGCAAGGTGGAGAAGTTTGTGCTGGAGCAGGTGAGGAGGATATTTGAGGAGGAGTTTGTGTATCCGAGTTTCTGGACGTTTTTGGTTTGAGGAGGGTGTGTTTGGTGTGATCCTTGGGGATGGTAAGGGCATTGGAGTTTGACAGCGGTGATTGACCTCTCTCTTTGGGCATAAATCTCATATTATTAACATTTACATCATCATGAGCATCTCTATATAGACAGGAATAAATGCTGCTACAGCATGATTTAGGATATTATGTCAATGTTCTTCTAAATCCCTGATACGCCTGCTGAATGTCCATATCTAGCTCCCTCGCCTGCTGTTCGCTAAGTTCATCCGATGCTTTCATCTGATTCAGCGTAATGAGCCACTGCACGATCTTGCCCCTATTATCAAAGTCCTTGTCCGTCACACGATTTACCGATTGAATCACGTCCGAGAGGAGAGGATGCAGTTGATCTTTCGAGAGCAAGCCGAGCTTGACGGCGTCGAGGAATGTGATAAACTCTTGCGTCGCTTCAAGGATCAGCACGCCGCTGGTATTGTTGGCGGCTGCGGCGGGTGCTGGTGCTGGCGCGGCCGAGGATGCGGTGACGGTTGTGGAGGGCATACCGACGCGAAGGCGCTCAGTCGCACGGGGGACGTCGAGCTGTTTGGTGATGCCGGTGTCAGCTGGAGTGCGTCTTGAAAAGTGACCAGGGCTGGATAAAGCATACCTCCCACTTGGCCTTGAAATCTTCCAAGTCCTTGAACTCGTTTGCGATCGTTTCGTCTGCCAGGAGCGCTTTGTACTGCCTCAGCGAGCGCTCGCAGATGTCTGTGTATTCGGCCTCGGGAATCGCATCCTTTAGGAACGCTTTTTCCAGCTCATCCAGCGTAACTATAATACTGAACAATTCTCCAAGAGAGTCTTGGAGATCGCGCTCGGCGCGCGTAGTTGTGAGCTTCACCTCCTGTGCAACAAACTGTTGGTTAGCTATGCAAAGCCAAGCACATGCCGAGAAGCGGGGGAGGGGTCTGACGGGCTCGATATTCTTACTTCATCGAGGTTAATGGTGGCAGAGAGACTGGTATTGGGGACGTAGCTATGGGGAGTTGGCGCATAGCTCTGACGCGTGTTCATGATGGTGGATTGAGGCGAGGCATCGAGGAGGAGCGAAATGATGTTGACTTTGAAGCTTATAAGATGGTGGTGACGGCACTAATAGGCCATCCACAATAAAGCATTGCGCAACTGCAGCACAGCGACAGTCTCCACTGTAGAAACAGGCGCTATGGCGTTTTAGCCGGCAGAATTCCTTGACCGCCCGCATTCTTGCAGTGGAGCTGTTTATCGATAATGGTTGATTTCCGAAAATTTTTGGAAAGTGCAATTGGTACGTCTAGGCGCGACGCTTCTCACCTTGCAAAGCGCCATCATATTTTTTCTTTCTTTCCTTTCTGCCCTTAGAATCTTCAATTCGCAGTCCTCCCAGCGGCTGCAGCAGGTTGCCCAGCATGGGATCCTCCAAGAAGAATTTGAAAGGGACCAAAAAGTTCGAAAAGAAGCATCTGAAGGATGTTCTGGACAAAAGAAAGGCAGGCGCAAAACTGAAGCAGAAGCTGCAGATCAGGGAGAAGCAGAAAGCGAAACGGGCCCAGGATTCCGAATTCATAAAGGGCTCAAAGGAAGGCCAAGATGCAGCCTCCTCTGCTAAGAAGCCTGCTGGAGGCAAGGCGAAGAAGGTCACTGAGATGAGCGTCGACGATTTCTTCCAGGGCGGCTTCGAGGACATCATCGATAACAAGGCCAAGGCTGGCAAACTCGGCAAGCGAAAGCGAAGCGAGGCCAAGGAGGAAGAACCTGAGGCAAGCGAGGGAAGCGATTCTGATGGCTCAATGGGCGGCCAACCTGTTGCAAGCGACAGCGAAGATGGGAGCGACGACGAGGCTACTGGGCCGGGCATGAGCAAAGAAGCCATGAAGGGGCTTGCGGAGAAGGACCCAGAGTTTTACAAGTTTTTGAAGGAAAATGATCCCGAAGCGCTGGATTTCGACGAAAACGCAGATCTGGCCGAGGTGGACGAGCTCAGCGCTGGCGAGGAAGATTCAGACGAAGAGCTGCCAAAGAAGAAGAGAAAGAAGAACAAGGCAGAAGAGGAACCGGCCCAGAGCAATGAGCTTACTCGCAGCACTATCGCAACTTGGAGAAAAGCAATGACCGAAACCAAGTCTCTGCGAGCGACTAGACAAGTGGTGCTCGCATTCCGATGCGCCGCTCGCCTTAACGAGGCCGATGAGGAGGGTCAAGCAGATCAGCGCTGGTCCATCAACAGCCCCGAAGTCTTCAACGATATTCTGCTGCTTGCTTTGAAGGAGGTCCCGCTGGTTATGAACCACCACCTCCCTGTGAAAGAGTCAGCGGCGGGCAAGGTTTATGTACAAACGGAGGGAAAGAAATTCAAGACCTTGTCGCTGCTCCTCAAGTCGTACATCTCCTCCATCATGCACCTCCTCAACACACTTTCAGACGACGGCACAATTACAGTTACTCTTTTGGCCATTGTGGAGATTCTCCCATACCTGCTGTCTTTCAAGAAGCTCATCAAGGCTCTTGCCAAGTCCATGGTCAACCTGTGGGCTCAGGCTGCCGGCTCCCACTCGTCGCGTGTCACTGCTTTCCGCGTGATTCGACGACTAGTCATCATTGGAGACAAGGGTATCCGAGAAACCGTTCTCAAGGCCGTCTATCAGGGCCTTGTTCAGGGCTGCCGAGTCACCAACCACAACACCCTCGCCGGAATCGACATGATGAAGTTTTCAGCCGCCGGGCTCTGGGGCATCGACCCTGCTGTTGGCTACACCACCGCCTTCACTTTCATCCGCCAGCTCGCCATTCACCTCCGCAACAGCATCGTCAACAACAAGAACGACTCGTTCCGCATGGTCTACAACTGGCAGTTTACGCATTCTCTTGATTTCTGGGCACGCGTCCTCGCTGAGCACTGCACGCCGTTAAAGGAAGCCGAGGCCGGCAAGGAGAGTCAGCTGAGACCACTCATCTATCCTCTTGTGCAAGTCACCCTCGGTGCCATGCGCCTCATCCCCACATCACTGTACTTCCCTCTTCGCTTCCACCTCATCCGCTCGCTGCTGGTCCTATCGCAGGCTGCCGACGTCTACATCCCGCTCGCCTCGCCTCTGCTGGAAGTGCTCAACTCTGCCGAGATGAAGAAGCCCCCGAAGGCGTCAACGCTCAAGCCGATGGACTTTGCTGTTTCATACAGAGCTCCCAAGTCATATCTCCGCACACGAGTTTTCCAGGATGGCATCGGAGAAGAGGTCGTCGAACTGATGAGCAGCTTCATGTTCACTTGGTCCACTTCCATCTCCTTCCCCGAACTTGCTCTTCCCGTCATCATCCAGCTCAAGCGATGGCTCAAGCAGATCAGCTCCAAATCCAGCGGCAATAAAAACTCCAAGCTCGTCTCGCAGTTTTCGGTACTCGTGCAGAAGCTCGAGGCAAACGCCAAGTTTATCGAGGAGAAGCGTGCCAGAGTCGACTTTGCACCCAAGCACCGCAGCCAGGTCGACGCCTTCCTGAAGGACTTTGATGCGGCCAAGACGCCGCTGGGTGCGTACGTCGTCGGCCAGGCCGCTGCCCGGGCCGAGCGCGCAAAGGTCCTAGCGGAGGCGAGAAAGGAGGATGAGCGGAAGCGGAAAGAGGACGAAAAGGCGGATTCGCCAAATGAGGACGAGGAATACAGTAGCACGGAGGAGGTGACCATGGATGGCGAGCTCGGTGGGGATGAAGACGAGGAGGAAGAAGAGGAAGATGATGAAGAGTAGACCTTGTATATAGCAGGTAATATGGAGTTTGGTTCCAGAGTTCAAAATAAGAAAGAATTGGTCATTAATACATGCAAATTTACATCACATCACCCATCACTTCATCTCAAGTAGATCAAAACACTTGGTTTAGCCATTGGAAATTGGTCATTCCTCATAGTCGCTAAAAAATAAAAAACATAGACTCGAATCAACCAATTATACAAAGCGGAATGCGCAGGGTATTTGCGCGCCATATCCCAACTCCCTTCCATACAAGATGCAAATGGAAAAAAAGAAAAAAGGAAAAAGGGAATCCAGCCAGCAGAAATTGTAGACGTCCCAGTCTTACAATCAAGTAGTAGAAGCAACAGCATTCATCAATCAAAGCCTGTAAACGCCAATGTCCCTAATCCCAATGCCAGTCATCGTCGCCAATTCAACGGCGACTTGAACGCAATCCTGATATTTTCCCCAAGCCGTACTTGTCCAATCATGGTTGAAAAGAAGCCACCATGACTAGTAATGTCGATCCCTTAAAGAATAGCATTGTTCCTCTCTTAATCGACTTCCCCTTAGGCCTCAACGATGCCTTCCCACGTCCCCTGGTCACTCATATTCGTAACATCTCGGACGGTCATGCCCGTAATGTTCAAGACTGTCATCTCCACCTCCTCTTCAGTCATCTCCTGGCCAGCAGCCTTCTGTCCCTCGAGCACATCGTACAAGCTGTAAATCTGATCACTCTTCGCTTCGACGCGCTTCAGTAGCAAGCGAATTGCTTCAGCCAGCGCCAGTCTCTCTCGACGGCCCATCGACTTGTCACTCCTATTGTATCGAGCTTGCAGGCGCGTCAGCTCCAACTGAAGATGTTGCGACTCATCTTCCAAGCCCTTGATCACAACTGCCAGGGCATAGCCTGGGGAGTGAGCCGGTCGAACGGTGTGGTCACCACCTGCCACCCCACGGTCGCTGACAGGAACGGGTCGTGGTATCGACACACGCTTCTTGCCAACAGCCAGGTCGGTGGAGGAGATGATGCCGGAGTGAGATGTGATGCGAGTGCAGACTGTGCAGTTTTGGCAATTGTGTGCACATAGATCATCCAGAATTCGTCGAGCATTATTCGACAACGAAGGACATATATCTTTATCAGAAATCCTGACGGCTCGCACAGCAGCGTCATTGACCAGCATGGTCTTCTTGGATGCTTGCGATTTGGAATCGATGTGCACAATCTTGGGCGCTGGTTTTCCGACATTCTGACTCCTGGCTTGTTTTGCGGCGCCGTCCTTATGGTCCGTGGTGTTCAAGTTCAGGGAAATAGCCAGGTCCTGAGTGATGTTGTCCACCGACAGCATGCCTGTCGTATCTTCATCGCCAAAGGGATCCAGCTCTGGAACAAACAGTCTGCTTACGCTCCGGCGCTTGCTTCCCTGGTTGGCTACCGTAGACTTGGATCCCTGCAACGGCTTCTCGGCTGCCTTGTCGGGAAGAGCAAAGGCAACCTTCTGGGCGGTTCCAGAGTTCTTTGATGGCGATGACTTGACGCTACTCTTGGATCGGTGTCGTGCATCGGCCTTGTCGCTCTGTGAAGTAGCGTCACGCTTCTGCGTAGTCTGACTCTCTTGTCGTCCCGTTTCGTTGCCGCCAGTCAAGTCATCCGTATGCGATGTCAGCTCAGGCAGATCAGGCATGTCCTTTGTTTCGGTAGCATCGACTGGGCCAGTGTCGTTCGTCTTAATGGTGATGTCGGGAACAAAGAAGGCCGAGGTCATGTTTTCTTCGGTTTCGCCCTCACGCCGCGTGGAGAAGTCGCTCTTACCGGAAGGTCGATAGCGGTCAAATTGCCGTTTCAATGCCTCAAGCTCTTCCTTCAACTTGAGGTTTCTCTCATGCAAATCATGAATGCTGCGCTCGAAGCCAGAGTTCTCCCGACGAAGAATCTTGTTTTCGCTAAAGTACTTCTCGTTGTGGCGAACCAGGCTGTCATTGTCTTCGCGAAGTGACACCTTCTCCCGCTTCAACGATTGGATCTCTCGCTGAAGAGTTTCAATCTCCTCGCGAGCGGCATCAAGCTCATGTTGAACACCATCCAGGTTCTCTCGGAGATCCTCATTCTCTTCCATCAGAGTTCTGTTGTTGGTCCGCAAAGACCTATTTTCGCTGATAAGGGACTGGTGGTCATGTCGACCGCCGTTGCTGTTGGGCCGCAGCGACTCGGCTTCTTCACGGAAGCGCTGCTGCTCACGCCGTAGCGCCTCGAGCTCTGCCCGAAGTGATGCGTTGTCGTGTTCCAGACCGTCTCGGCCTTGCTTTAGCGCCGCAACGTCCCGACGTAGAGTGTCATTGTCCTGGCGGATCTGTTCGGACGATCCCAGCTGTTTGTGAGTAGTTTCGAGCTCTTTCTCTTTAACACTAAGTTTCCGGGTCAACTTGTTGATGTCTTCGCACGCCTCTTGTAGGCGGCTGATGACACGATCACGCTCTTGGGCCAAGGTATCGTTTTCAATATCACTGGTGCTGATCCGGTGTGTCGCCTGGTCTAGCCGCTTCTGAAGAGAAGCCACCTCGGCTTCAAGAGCTGCATATAGGTCAGTAAACAGATGCCATGCAAGAGAGGAATCTCCAATTTACCCTTCTTTTGCGTCAAAACCTGCTCATTGGCGTTGAAGACGTTGAGTCCTCCGTCCACACTCTTACGAGACCTGAGTTGAGACTCGAGTCTTTCTACCTCATGTTGAAGACTACCGGCATAGTCCTGAATTTTGTCATGGTGCTCCTGGAGAGAAACAATTTCTTCACGGATCATATCCATTGAAACGAAGATTTTCTCTTCATCTTCGGGAATCTCAACACCGTCAACCTCTGCATATCGCACACCAAACGGTCTCTCCTTCTGGTCGTGTACTTGGCCGTGTTTAACAAGAATCGGTACACCATTCTTGGTTGATCCGCTGAATCTCAATGTGCCAGTAACAAATTCATCGAGATGCGAAATGTCGGGCATGAAAAATGAGCGGCCATTTGATGCGTCGTGGCCAGGGCTAGACATTAAAGGAGGTGGTGAAGGAGGTACAGCCGTCAAGCTGGACTTGGCAGAGGACATGTTGGGGGAGCTTTGATCGTGAGCTGAGACCCGGCGGTTTTCGTCCCCGGGGTGGGATGATGCCTTGCGAAGTTTCTCCAACGCTTCGTCAATAGAGACCTGTCGTTCCTTTTCGGCGGCCTGATCCCTCGGTGGGGACTGGTTGTGTATTTTTGATAGAGGGCTGGGGTTGTGAGGGGCAGACTTGGTTAGACCATAGGTTGAAAGGTTTCTGATGGCTGGGCGTGAAACGATTTGCGGCAGATCAGGTTCGTTATCGACGCGAGGCTGCATCTCCGAGCGTGTCCTCTTGGAGCCGTTCCACGCGTCCTCGGTGGTATCATCAAGATACTTGGGGATGGTATGCGCTGATTTACTTGAGATTCCATTCAAAGGTTTTGTGTCCGTCTGGTCGTCGAAGATGGGGCGGTTCTTCTTGGGCTGGGCATAAAACTCGGGCCACTTGCGGTGGGCAGCCTCCCAGTTGATGGGCAGTTTCCTGGGCGCAGTGACGCGGGCAATGTCCTCGTTGAGCCTGCGCGTGGACTCGCCGTCGGGATCTGAGAAGACTGAGGATAGCGTGGGGCTGGCCCTACCGGTGGACGAGGGCGGAGAATTAAAGGGATTTTCGCGGTTTGCGTTCATTTCCCTAAGAATGCGCGAACGATATCTGGTAACTGCGTCGGACTCCATCGCTCTGCCACGCGCTGCACGCGATGCTGGAGCCGCAAGAGTCGACGACGGCTATTTCGGGGGCTGGTGAAGAGCGGTAAGCGGATGGGATGCTTGCGCGTCGCGTGTTGCGCTTCTTTGCGAAGGGCGGCGGTTGCGCCAGCCGGTCGGGAGCTGCAGCGGCAAGAACTGGGAATTCGGCTGCAAACGCGTCGGTCCGGAGTCTCGATGGAGCAGTCAGGCGTGAAGGAGCTGCTGTTGCGGCGAAGTCAAGGTTTTGCGTTGTGGGAGGTGAAAGAGCAAGGTCAGGGCTGAAAGTGGAAGCTGAAAATGAGTTTCTTCCCCCCCTAGAGACTATCGTTCCAGGATTGTTTTGGGCGGGTAGAAAGTAAACAAACCCCAAGCCAGATTGGGGGGGCGGGGTTTCGCTTTTGGTGCCCTCCGCCCAAAAGTCAAAAAAAGAGCGGCCCCAGCATATGCAAGTACTTGCGTGCGCTGTGCTCCGTATTTTTGGTACCGCCGCTCCCGTGCCAACCAGCGCTGCAGAAGCGTATTGTTTACCATGTGTTACCTGGCTGCTGGATAGATGCAGTCGATGATTGGAGGAGGAGGAAAACATTGTTTAATCTTGACTTTTTTTTTTTTTTTTTATCTCTCTCCTTTCTCCTTTCTGACAGGCATAGCAGAAGAAGAATCACTGGGCGAATGGAAATGACGCAGTACTGTCAAACCCTGGCATTCGCCAAGCACAGACAAGCGTCTGCACACTCTAAACCTACGTTTACTTGACAACTCAAACGAGTTGATCAAGTACTGTTCGGCAATTTTTCTGACATGTCCCAAGGCAATACCTGTTAAGGAATATTGTTCCAAACTGGATCTCATTCACGTTGATTGGCGCGTTTATAAGTATTCAGTTTACATGTCGCTCCTCGGTTTAATTTATATCAACTAAAGCGCCGACATGTATGCCAGCCGTTAGTGGCAGTCACAAAGCCGGGTACCCAGCAGGCTCTACTTGGTCTGCTCTATGCTCTATCCGGAGCACTAGGGCCGCATTCTGTACCCCAGATCACATCTCAACATACGATTCCACTCCGCATTTTGCTTCAACACATGGCTTTACCATTACTAAATAGGTGACTCATTCCTACTCTCCATCCTAAAAAGGCATCGCAAACACCTGCATCTATACAACCCCCTGTTCCTCCTCATTTTTTGACTGCCGAGCCCGCCAAGCCAAGCGTCGCGGTAGTTGTGGATCTACCCCTCAAAACCGTAAATGCTACCTTAATCTCCACGATCCAATTCCTACGGCTTCACACACACACACGAAATTATGCTGGCTTCAATCCTAATTGCTCAATTTGATTGAGATGATTCGAATTATTCGACTCTCTTCATCTGGAAATTCGCACGGCCTCTGCTTCTCAATGGCCATGGACTCGACAACATAGTTGGCCAGAAACTGCGGAGTACAGGGTATGCCACTCTTGAGATGGTGTCTCTTCAAATAGCCGGCGCAAAGGATAGGATTCAAACCATTAACGCACCACATCACGGGTTCCGAAATCCGCTTCATTTTGATTAATGCCTCATAGATATAGATACAGGTCATTATTAATCGTCCATTAGTACCGACAGGTTCCGCTTCTTGGCACCTGTATTCTTCACTATATGAACCGGTTCCTTCTCTCCGTCTTATTTGCTTCACTACCTACCGGTATCTATTTGCTCGCCTCAGTGCCAGGTAGCCAATCCCTGAACGTATTTCAGCATCTATATCGGAGCTCGAGTGCTGGGGATGGTTCTCTAACCAGAGACCTGAGAGACTGCAACATACTCGCTCTGTCCCACTCTTCCGTCGCTGAACGCACGCGACCTATCCCACCATGACACCCCTTCTCAATGTACACGCCGCCTTTGCTTTTGCTTTTCTGCCTGTCGTGACTGCTGCTCCTGCCTCGTATAAACAAGAATATTGCTCCGTGGTGGCTACCGACCTTGGTAACTGTCGCACGCCGCCAGATAGTTTCCTCCCCTTTGCGGCACAGACTTCTGCCTCCAAGAGCGCCAACACTGAAATTCTAGAAGATGCATACTCAGCGCTCGCAGTACTACAAAACGAATACTACCAGATCGGGAGGGGGACATGGCCGTCAGCGATAGATTGGACCGCCGCGGTCACGGAGACTGTTGTGTCCGGCATGCTGTCAACCTTGACGAAGTCGCTGAGCTTGATCGTTCCTGGAACTACACCAAGGGTCCAGCAAGAGCAAGAAAATCTCATCTCATCAGTCTATGATCAAGTTATTGGATATCTTTTTGAGCAGGATATAGTTGCAATCCGAGATGAGGTATGTCCCCTCTTCATTCACCTTCGAGGGTTCTATCGGCTAAGAATTACCCCCTTCTTTAGGCATTTGATGACATATTGTGGGTGGTGCTCGGTTGGATAGAGGCCACCAACTTTGCTCGAGCTCATGACAGGCTTCACTTTCATCAGACCAACCGGAATCTGAATGATACTTTGCCAACTGACGTTCATGTCGCTTTGGAGTCACTGCCATGGCGTGGCACGGCTTGGATCTCTTCATTCCAGAGCCGAGCCCAGACCTTTTGGCTCCTTGGATCTCAGGGGTGGGACACCACCTTGTGCCACGGCGGCATGATCTGGAACCCCCGTCTAGAGCCTTACAAGAATGCCATTACGAATGAGCTTTACATCTCGGCTTCGGTTTCCATGTATCAGTACCTTGCCAATGGAAGCACTGCTAATCCTGATCCGACATACCTCCAAGCGGCGACGGTTGGCTACCAATGGCTTCTGAACAGCAATATGACCAATCAACAAGGCCTTTTTGTCGATGGCTTTCACGTTGATCATTCAAAGCCTAACAACGTGGAGTGCGATCAACGCGATGAAATGGTCTACACTTACAACCAAGGCGTACTCCTCACAGGCCAACGAGGGCTATGGGACGTGACAGGGACGCCTTCGTACCTGGAGGATGGCCACAATCTCATTCAGTCAGTCATCACCGCCACCGGGTGGGACTTGAGAACGAATAAAGCAATAGACTCGTTCAACTCGTCAGCGGACCTGCCCCCATGGAGAGGCATTGGCCGCGGAGGCATTCTAGAAGATCAGTGTGATGCGAGTGGCACCTGCTCTCAGGACAGCCAGACGTTCAAGGGGATATACTTTCACCACCTGAACGCGTTTTGCCGGCCCCTGGATGGAAATAGCCTAAAGGGTTACGGTTCTGTCAACATGGATAGCTTCAACCGCGTCAAGAAGGCTCATAAAACCGCTTGCCAGGCGTATCTCGGCTGGATCCAGCACAACGCTCAGGCAGCGCTGAACACTCGAGACAGTCGAGGACGCTTTGGCATGTGGTGGGGTCCGGGGCTTTTCGGCAACGTAAACGTATCTCCTTCCACAGATGGAATCAACCACAATGCAGCAAATACAACCGACTATCGTAACCAAGGTACGCCCAAGAACGCCGTCTGGGGTCGAACCTCAAGATGGCTGCCCGGGCCTCAGAAAGGAGGGATGGAGAAGCAAGTTGCTCCAGAGCTTCACGGCTTGATGAAAGCGCAAGCAAGCGACCCCAACGACCGCGGTCGAGGACGCACAGTGGAAACGCAGGTGGGAGGCGTCGCTCTGCTTCGCGCCTATTGGGACATCTCGCAGCTTTCATCGTCATAACTGCGGCTGTGGCTGTGGCTGTGGCGTGGACGGGTACCCTGCAACTTCAATTTCATCTCATTTCATACCATGATCATGATCATGTTATGCTATCGGGATTTCTGCCCGAAACGAGGAGACGGTCGGCACAAGGCATCTTCTCGCTCCGATCCTTTAACCATAAGTCTCTGGCTTAGATTCTGGTCGATTGGAGGTGGAGATGGGCGATGCGGCACCGATGGTGGAGGCACGGGGCCGGAGGGCTGCGGCGCTAAGCCAGATCGAGCAGAACGATTCGAGATCGCCTGCTAGCTGGAGGCCGCGTGTAGGGGCTCAGCCATTGTCCGGCTTTTCGAGCCTGATAGGAGGAGGCGGTGCGAAAGCGTATAATCTCGTCATACGCATCTTGGCCTGGCGATATTTGGAATTTCTACTTGTTAGCGATAGCACCTGTATTGTACTCCGTATAAGAGCCCTCTTTGCCTCTCACTACTAGATGGGTATCCTGCCTACCATTTATTACACACCTTAGCTACTTCCACGACAGTACTACCTCATCCTTTCGCATACTTTGCATACTTCACATCTACCCTCGATTGAGCGCTGCAGTATTGAATTGGTCTCGTCAGATCCCTGCGTAATATTTTCGCCAGGACTTATCCAATACATTTATACCTTTTCGGTCGCCTCGTCGGTTTATTACTCTTAGACTCGGTCAATTATTATAAGCAATGGCCCTGGTTATTGGTCTTGTCGCAGCGGCCGCTCGAGCCATTAGCAACCATGACCACGACCGGCAACATTACAGCAGCAGCAACCCCGGCTACGACAGCCGATACTACAACAACAACGGCTATTCTAGCAACAGCTATAATGCCTCTCCTTATGCCGCTTACCCTTCACAAATGACGGGGAGCCGCCGTGCATGTCGCCGGATGAATAGAAAGATGCGCAAGGCAGAGCGCGAAGCCAGGGAAGCCGACATGGTCATGGCCTTCATGGGCTCTGGTTCGCGTGCCAGCCCCCGCTCAGCAATGCTTGTACCCCCCCAACATGTCGATGGTGGTGTGCCTTACATGAGACACAGCGACAACCTAGGAGCAAGAGCCATGCATCCCCTCGAATCACAAGGGGTCACGGCCGGCTCCCACACAAGCCACATGCCCCCAGGGCCCGAGGGGTATCAATGGCGGGATGCACAGAGTCACGCTCGGCCAGCCAGCCGAGGGGATCGACACGCGGGATTCACATCTACGGAAGGCTTGCCGACATACGAACAGGTAGTTCGCAGGTCTGGTAAACCTTGATCTGAGATGATGGGGGAGGTGACTGGGGAAAGGCGGCTGTAGTTTCGATTCTCTGTATTATTTTCGTATGAATTTTCTTTGCTGTTGAGGCTAGCGCCGACTGATGCTGGTTTACGTGGAATAGATTGGGCGGCATGATGGGATTATCTAAGTTGACAGATAATTCTCCCTAGATACCAAGTTAGTAATGAAGGATTTTGTCCCTTATGACATACACAAAAAAAGACAGCACTAATGATGCGTGCTACTGATGCGAACTGCCCAGGTATTGTAATGAGTATGCTTCGTATGTGCAGACTGACTTATTAATGCGGCCTGATGAGAGGTAAGGTTGGTCAGGAGGGGGCTCCGATATCGATGCGCTGCGCATGCGCCATGTCAAATTGAGTCAGCACTGCTCCCTTGATTGCATGCATTCCCTCGTCGTACCTTGCTGGCGAATGTACCGTCTGGTCTGGACCTCGACAGATTACATCTCGGCTTATTTCACATTCCTCTAGACCATTACTACTAGACATATTGCCAAGGGAGCTTATTTCTCCATACATCCATCATCATATAATGCACGCGGCATACCGGCTGGTGGCTTGAACGTTTGGTGCTAAAGTTCTCATCCCATCAGGGCGGTCGCTAACACACGCCACCTTTTTTTTTCTCCTAAAAAAACTCGGAGGGGTCCGATTTATCGGAGGGCGATCATCCTTCCTTGCGGCAGACTCACCATCTTTGCTTTTTTCTACACCGCACTAAACAACAGACAAGAGGCACAAGAAAGAGAGAAGAAATTATACAGCGACCATCGAAATTGCTTTGAGATGCCGGGCCTCAATGGCACGTCTTTAATGCCCAACGGCGCTGTGGCTGGCGTCAATGGGACTCGCCGGCCATCAACGTCATCGGCCTTCAAAGCCATGGCCTTGACAGAATACAGCGCGAACCCATCACCACCACCCGAAAGGGCCGAAAATGGTGAATCGCTCGTGCCGGAAGAATTCCAACTTCCAGATGGCCACCCCGACGTGAGTAGCATGCAAAGAGGGACTTTTCCTACCAGTAAGCACACAGTTGCAGGATCAAGAGGGCTGACGAACCTTTCTGGAGCAGTATCTGCGCATGATTGCTAGCGCAACGTCACGAGTCTATGAGGCCTGCAAAACGACGCCTCTCACCCAAGCCATTAACCTGAGCAATCGACTAGAATGCAATGTCTTGCTTAAGCGCGAGGACCTGCAGCCCGTGTTTAGCTTCAAGCTTCGCGGGGCATACAACAAGATGGCACATTTGGATCCGGCCGAAAGCTGGAAGGGCGTTGTATGCTGCTCGGCCGGCAACCATGCCCAGGGAGTTGCCTACTCTGCCCGAAAGCTCAAGATTCCGGCCACCATCGTCATGCCGGAGGGCACACCAAGCATCAAGCATTTGAATGTTGCGCGGCTGGGAGGCCATGTCGTGTTACACGGTGCTGATTTCGACGCTGCGAAGGAAGAGTGCGCACGGCGGGCGAAGCACGACGGCCTCATCAACATCCCACCCTTTGATGACCCCTATGTCATCGCCGGACAAGGAACCATTGCCAATGAAATGTTTGCGCAAGTCAACATGGCCAAAGTTGAGGCCATCTTTTGCGGCGTCGGGGGCGGCGGCCTTATTGCAGGAATTGGCTTGTTTGTCAAGAGGATGGCGCCTCATGTCAAGATTATTGGTGTTGAGGCATCCGATGCTAATGCGATGGCGCTATCTTTGAAGCTGGGAAAGAGAGTCATGCTCTCAGAAGTCGGGTTGTTTGCGGATGGCGCAGCCGTCAAGATCCCCGGAGAAGAGACGTTCCGTATCTGCCGCGAGGTTGTCGACGAAGTTGTCGAGGTAACTACCGACGAGATTTGCGCCGCCATCAAGGATATGTACGACGACACTAGATCTGGCTTGGAACCGGCTGGTGCCTTGTCCATTGCCGGGCTGAAGAAATACGTTGCGCAGAGGCCGTCTCAAGACTCCAAGAGGACGCTCATCGCGGTGACCTCGGGCGCCAATATGAACTTTGACCGGCTGAGGTTTGTTGCCGAGCGCGCCACGCTGGGCGAGGGCAAGGAAGTGCTGATGGCCGCCAGCATCCCGGAGCGACCGGGAGCCTTTGCCAAACTCGTCGATACCATCATGCCTCGTCCTGTCACGGAGTTTTCCTACCGCTACTCCCATGGCCAGGTTGCCAATGTTCTCATTGGCCTCTCCATAACTGTGCCGGCAGCACAGAGAGCCGAAGAGGTCCGGACCCTCATGGAACGCATCCGTGCCGAGGGCATGGAGGTTACCGACCTGTCCAACGATGAGCTTGCCAAGAGCCATGTGCGCTATCTCATCGGCGGACGCACAGGCGTGACCAACGAAAGGGTCTTCATGTTCAATTTCCCCGAGCGACCAGGAGCGCTAGAAAAGTTCCTGACAACCCTGAGACCCAAGTTCAACATCAGCCTGTTCCAATACCGTACATACGGCGGCGACGTGGCCAAGGTGCTAGCAGGGATCCAGTGCCCACCGGAAGAGAACGCCGAATTGGAGCAATTCCTTGAGGAGCTCGGATACCCGTCAGAGGAGTGCACGAACTCGGAAGTTTTCAACATGTTCTTGAAAAGCACTGGCCAGTAGGGGCGACAAGGGGAGCGTGTTTTGAGTTACGGAACCACATCCGCGGCGTTGGGTAAATGATTTTTGATCAAGGGAACCCGGTTATTATTTTTAGGGTCTGCGTTTTGGCCGCTGGCAGGGTAAAAGGCCCCGACTGGGAAGCTGCAAAATAGAAACGATGCGATGGTTACATGTGAAGTTGAGGCTATGCTGCTCGAGCCGGGAGATTTCAAGGGTCTGCGGAGGAGACGAGGGAAAACGGTTGGATGCATGTTTGGTGGCTCGGAAATCTCCGAAGTTGTGGGCGTAGCACGTACCTGATGACGATTGATTGATTGATTGACTGACTTATTGGGCTGGCGATGCATTTGTTTCCGAGGACTCCGTTCTCTATGTTCTGAGGCATTCCGTACCACCTTTTATAGAGTACCACTACATTGATAGTAGGTAGGAGAGCTGTGACATTTTTAGTTGAAGTCTATACAAGTAGCTGCTGGGATATTGGTCACCTGGTGGTGAGGCCGAATGACAACGATATGAAGCAATAGGCATCTCCGGACTCGCTGTGCCCCATTTCAGAGGCAACGCTGAAACAGCGATGTGTTTGCTGCATCTGCTGATGATCTGATCGATCCACTTCAGGTGAAATCAAGAGAAGCCAGTGAGAAGCCAGAACAGACAGTAGTAAAGCATGTAACGTTTTGTGACCATGACAAGTGTCGACCGGACTTGTACGGAGTAGGAAGTAGCAAAATATGAAGCCGAAAATTGATAAGCCACAAAACCCCGCCAAACAAAAGAGGCAGGGGCGACCAAACCAGCGTGAGATTGCCGGCAAAATATGAAGAGGCAGGAGGTCTCTAGTCAGCTTGGGGGCCTTTTTTCGTCTTCTTTCCACCCTTTTTCGGTTATTTATGCTGATGCATCAGAGCAGAGAGTTGTGTGGCGTGATGTGACACGATGAGATGTGAAGTGGGAGCAAAAGGATAGGAAGATGAATGGATGGAGAGAGAGAGAGAGACGCCAGCAGTGATGTTGCATGCTGCTCTGAGCCTTACCATGTCAAGATGAGTGTCATTGTGGTGAGACGCAGATCCAGGATTACTGCTTAGTCGTGGCATGGGACCGCCTAAGGCAAGGTACTACCAGATGCGTTAGCACGAATAGCCAATCTGGAGCGTGCCTGATTCGGAGAGTGACGGCGATTACCTACCAAGGCAGAGGACCATTAACGCCGTTGCTCGCGTGTCAGACGGAAATAATACCACCCAAATTTCGCCGCCGAAAAGGCGCATGCCGAGCAGCCAAGTCTGTAGCAATACTACTTACTACGGAGCACTACTAATTTGTTTCCGCCAGTGGATATGCTGATGCCAGAAACCTGTTGCTACTACCCAGGTAGGTAAGGCTGGGCGCTCTATTTATATATCGGCCGAGGCACGGAGTACACATGCACGATTAAGCCCAGTAAGCATCGCTACGGAGCGCTTATCCTAGGTGCATTGATGATACATTAGGACGAGTGTGAGTGAAAATGGGTGCATGCGGCGTGTGCTTGTTTCCATGGAGGAATATGCAAGGCACGCGTAATCTTCAGGCAAGGCACTGTTGATATCTGATTTTCAGGCTCCATCTCCCCTTTTACTTTTATTCGAGCGTTCTGTCTCTTCTCTCTTTTTTCTAGAAGGGAGCGTGCCGTTAGCTGTATCCTTGCCCTTGAGATCGCGCGATAGCTTGCTGCGCGAAAGAGCACATGGATCATGGATTCGAGAAAAAAAGGAAAAAAAACGGTCGTATTGAAGCTAGGGACTCCGTAGGCTTCCAGCAGTCTTCTGTTGCTGTTCTTATTGCTAGGGGCCCCCCTGGTCCCTGCGTTACGGTTAGGCTGCTCAGTTCCATCCCGAGCGCATGGATTGTCTAGCGCCCCGTGCTCGGGAGGAAGGATTCGCAGCAGCTGTACTCCGTACTTTGCAGATGCAGCGGTGCGTGGCCACGGCGGGTTAGGAGCTGGTGGTAGCACCGCCTTAGTCAAGCTGTGTAGTGCAGTAGCCTGAGAATCAATGGAACATAAGACGTGAGAGGCAGCAAATACCGGCCATTAGAAGAGGAATTCGGTTCCGCACGTCAGCCTTGAAGGATCGTGGTGGCGTTTCGTTGGACATCAGATGTGCAAGTACATCTACTTGATACTTGGCGGTATACTCTACCTGGTACGGCTCCGAACAAGGGGGGCCGTTAGATGGATCTCTTTGGGGGGGCATTTTGCGGCCTTGGGACAAGCTTCTGCTGCCAGGTACTGTTATCTGCGTGCTCCGAACAAGGCACGAATGCCTGTAGATCTGCATCTACCTGGGTGGGCATTAGGTACCCAGTACCTGAAATATGTGGTACGTGGATGCGTAGCAGTACATGCACTCCTATCATCAAAGAAGAAGAACGAAGCATCTTTCCCATCAAGAGACGACCAGACTACCCTGTGAAATTTTTTCCTTCTTTATTGCAGAAATGCATGCAAAACCGCAAGCATTGCCACGTTCTCAGGGGACCTCATGTGGAAAGCATTGGCGCCGCTGGCGTCATCCAGATTTCGGCAATAGGCCGGTAGCTCAACTCCAGTCTCCCTTCGGTTAGCCAGCTCGGTACAAAACTGCCAGCAGGGCACTCACTAAGGCAAGGTATTAGGTCATTGTAATAACCCGTAGTGCTAAACATGAGGCTACCCGAGCTACATGGGCACAGCACTGTGCTGCTATGCGGTGAATGACTTGTGCTCTGCAGACCGCGTTCTCCAGGAGCTGGCCATCTCCACAGTGGTTTGGCGAGCAATTCGGACGCAATCTTGCCTTGTGTGCTGAGGGAATTGCCATGGGCTTGAAATTTTCTTCTCCCTCTCCCCTTGCTGGCCTGCATGCATCTGATGTCGCATCTGAACTTGGCAACCTTGCTTGTTTGCCAGAGCCCTGCGTGAGGCTCTAACGGGTACTTTGTACAGGTACAGGTACAGGCACAGGTACAGGTACACCACGGCGCAGCACCCTCAGTCTCATCCTCTCGAATTCAAATCCCATCCATCCAACCATCCATCACGCCCCCTCCAAATCGTGGCTGTCTCGGGGTTGCCGCTGATCGTCCACGGCCCTTTCGGCTGTTGTTTGCTCTGCGCTGCAAGGCCGCTGCAGGGCCGCTGCAAGCTCTCGCTCGCTGGACCGCCAGGACCCGGCTCCAAAGCCGCCCTGCCAGCTCGCCACGGGGCCAACGACCAGAACCCACCCGGTTGAGCTACCCCACGTCAACGTCAAAAAGCTGCAGCATCCATAGCCGGGTCTTATTGTCCACCACCTACCTACTAATGGTGTGTGTGTGTGCATGTGTGTGCGTGTCTCTTGTGGTTTGCGCAATGACCCTCAGCCCTCAGGCCGTCCTTCGACCCTCCTCCCTCATCTTCCCTGAAGCTTCGAGGCCTTGACGCTGTCTGATCTGCTCACTAATCCTCGAGTCCGCAGAGTCGGCCTGGGAGACCCCTTTACGCTTTCGACCCACGGCAGCTCCTGACGATATAACGTTGCTGGTACGCCTTTGCTAGACTCGCCTTGTGGGAAAACTCTCCGCCACTTTGCTGGCCCATCACTTGTTTGCTAAAACTCGGTTTAGGCTGCTGTTGGTTGCTGGTGCGCGACCACTGGACAGAGTCTGGTGACAGCACACGCTGGCCAAGGTCGTGGAGGATTCTTTTTTTATTGATCCTTGTGTCGACCTCAACGCATCAAAAACTTTCCGCGATCCAAGTCTACGCTCCTTACTACGAAAGAGTCGGTGACAGCCGGCACCGCCACCGTCACCGCGACATCCCTGGCCCGATATCGCTTACCCACTGCATAATTTCAAGCCTTTTGCATCATCATTGTCGCTGCTACTGCCCAGACGACTGCTGTTGCAGAGGATCTATACTAAGCTGCTGCTGTATGAGGAACAAGACGCCGGCCGCCAACTTCGCCCGAGAGAGCATGATTCGAGCTTTATCGCGAAACTGTCCGACTCAACAGCGAAACTTTGGTACGAAGCAAGAACGAATCAGTTGAAGGCAGCGTGGGAGACGCTTGCGCCAGTCAACTAAACTCTCTGAGGCTGCTTGGGAACGTGCGGTGCGGGTTAGCCGCAAGACACCAAGACGCCTTGGAAGCTGACATCACAAGGGTGGCCGCGGCCAGAGTTCTCGGCCGAGTATCACAATGAGACGCAGTCGCTCTCCGAGTGCGCCCTCGCACTACCGGGCGCTGGGGCATCAGCATGGCAACGGTGCTGAATCAGATCCAGTCTCGCTCATCCGGTCATTTAACGTCGAGAATAACCCTACACGCCCGATGCGACCATCCCCGCTTACCGCCTCGACCATCAGGGACATGCCATTGGACCTGGTAGATCGCATCAGAAGCTTTCCCCTCTTTCTTTCCGCCTCGGAAGAGTTCTTGGTTGCAATTGGCAACCACCTCAAGCCGCAGGTACACGGGCCCAACGACCACATTATCACGGAGGGGGATGACGCAAAGGCCATGTACTGGCTGGTGCGAGGCGTCGTCGCAGTCACATCTCGGGATGGCGAGGCCGTCTACGCAGAACTCAAAGCGGGCGCCTTCTTTGGGGAGATTGGCGTGCTCATGGACATGCCCAGGACCGCCACCATTGTCGCCCGAACCAAGTGCCTCCTGCTAGTGTTGAAAAAGGAAGACTTGCAGACGGTCATGCCAAAGTTTCCAGAGATGGAGAAGGCGATTCGACAGGAAGGCCAGGAAAGACTAAGCTTGCTCAAGAAAAAGCGGCTGGAGCGCGGCGCAACCCTCAAGTCTCCGAAGAGCGACTTCGTTGCGCGTACTACGACCCCGGGCGAGGTGTCGACCGGAGAGACCGGCGCAATCAAGGATGGCACGGTGATCAAATCCAAGAAGCGGAAATCACCAAGCCCCAGCATCATCGAAGACCCGGCCCTCGGCAGCGCATTAGGCAGCGGCTTTGTCAACATCCGCAAGACGCTCAAAGAGCTTCCTCTCTTCACCTCTCTGCCGCCAGACATCCTCCACTTCCTAGGGTTAAGCGTCCAACCGAAAACGTACCCGCCCTTCACCGACATCGTATGTCAGGGCACCCCTGGCCATGAGATTTTTTTCGTCGTACGAGGAGAAGCGGAAGTGATTCACCACCAGCCCAAGACGGATAGAGAAGCAGAGAGCTTGACCAGATCGATCCAAAAGAGGCCGCGGCTAAAAACGGGGCAATACTTTGGAGAGGTTGCAAGCTTGGGCCTGTCTCGCGGGCGGACGGCAACGGTGAGGTCAATCACGACGGTAGAGTGTTTAATGGTTCCGGGTGAAACCCTAGATGAACTATGGGCTCGCTGTTCCCCAGATATCAAGTTGCAAGTGGAACAGACAGCATGGCATCGCTACAACTACCGCGACGAAGACGTTGACATGACCGACGCAGACCAGCGTGGGAAAACGAGCAAGTCTGACCCTCCAACCCCCAAACTCGCCCGGCTTAGCCTGCCCGACGTCGAGTTTGCGACACCCCTTAAACCGATCTCTGCGAATCCCAGGGATGACTCAGAAGTCATGGAGCCCAAGGACCCTGATCCTTTTCTGAGCGTTGACATGGAGAATTTGAGAAACCGAAGGCGTCATTCAATAGCGCCGCCCACCGCACCGACAGAGGCCTCATCGGCGCCTCCTGCTCGACAGAATGGAGCTCGATCTCCCCTCCCAGAGCCATCATCACCGATTGCGCCAGATTTCGAATTCGATATACCGGCAAAACGCGCCAAGACACTATCACATCGGCCAAACTCCCTTCATCAGTCGACCCTTCATCAGTCGACCGTTTCGGACAACATCCTCGTGAACATCTTGCAGTACGCTGAGATTGGTGAGCTCTTGAGGCTGCGCAGTGTCAGTTCCCACTGGAAAGCCCTCATTACCACATCCCCGAAGCTATGTAGATACGTCGATCTCTCCTACTACAACAGAAGAGTCACCGATCAAGTTATAATCGACACCCTTGCGCCTTTTATCGGAACTCGCGCGCTCGTCATGGACCTGAACAACTGCTTCCACATCACGGACGAAGGATTTTCTGTGCTATGGCGGACTTGTGGCAAGAATGTGCAGACGTGGAGGATGCGCTCTCTGTGGGACGTATCGGCGAATCAGATTCTCGAAATGAGCGAAAACGCCAAGGGGCTCGAGGAAGTCGATTGGAGCAACTGCCGAAAAGTTGGAGATAATCTCCTCGGCCGAGTTGTTGGATGGATCGTGCCCGAGGCCCCCCCGGCGAGCAGCAGCAAAGTAGTAATATCTAGCTCGGGGTCAAAAGCGGCCAAGGCTACGAAGGCGAAAGAGAAGGCCGCCCAGCAACAGTCTCCTGCGACGCCGGCACCGGGAACGGTGATTGGGTGCCCCAAGCTAAACACATTGAACCTCTCATACTGCAAACACATTACCGATCGATCGATGGGCCATCTGGCCGCTCATGCCTCGAGCCGGCTCCAGTCTTTGTCTCTGACTCGCTGTACATCAATTACGGACGCAGGCTTCCAGTCGTGGGCTCAGTTTAAATTCGAGAAGCTGACACAGCTTTGCCTGGCAGACTGCACCTATCTATCTGACAATGCCATTGTGGCACTTGTCAATGCAGCCAAGAACCTGACGCATCTCGATTTGTCCTTTTGCTGCGCGCTTTCCGATACGGCTACAGAAGTCGTTGCCCTTGGTCTCCCCAAGCTGCGCGAGTTAAGGCTGGCCTTCTGCGGTAGTGCTGTGAGCGACGGTAGTTTGGAGAGCGTCGCCCTCCACCTGAACGAGCTTGAGGGCCTCAGTGTTCGAGGATGCGTCCGCGTGACGGGCAAAGGCTTAGAGTATATCCTCAGGGGCTGCACGCGCCTGAAATGGGTCGACGTCAGTCAGTGCCGCAACTTGGAGCCGTGGCTCCGAGCAGGCAGCGTTTCAAAATGGGGGTTTGACAGCCGGGCCGGAAAGCCAGAGCTGGTGTCAGTCAACAGCTGGCCTACGACGGCATTTGACAGCATGCTCGGAGACTTGCCAATGCCAAGGACGATGAGCGTAGCGATGCTTACCACACCAAGCTTCTTCCCAAGGCCTGGTGCCGGGCTTTTAGGCAGGAGAACGAGGCAGGCTGTCAAATTTGTGATTGAAAAGGGAACTGACGGGCTCAGATGACATATGATTCAGTTATTAGCGAGAGCATGATTATCCGTCTTTACGCCATATGCTATTTTGTACAAGGTATACTACAAAACACACACACACACACACACACACACGCATGTATCTTATTTACACATTCATGGGAGGGGCATGACGGGAAGCTTGTATTGGTTGGCGCCAAGATGTCATTTTGAGGGTTATTCAAGGAAAGATACAAATATAGGTAATGCGCCGGGGACCCTTGGGACTGGAGCGTCTGACGATACCTTCCGGTGTTGGTGCGGCTTTCTTTTTAATTCAACGAAGATGGGATGGGGACATGTAATTTTTCTTTTACACACACTTAATTGCATATTGAATGAGCATATGAAAAGGGGAAACTATGACTGAGAAAAAAATAGAAACAAAAGGGAAATGCGGACTTGGCGGAGTATCGAGAATAGAGAGAGCTGAGGCTGTATCACACAACATGCAAAGTATTGCTTCGTATTGCGGCCCGGGCCTCGGCATTAGTAATCTGGATCTCCGAGTTCGTGGCTTGTGCTGAAGTGATTCAGCGCCACTGCCGGAGCCTTCTACAGGCTTCCAACACGTGACGCGGATTTAGGTATGGCAGGTATCCGGCCAACGTCATGCCCGGCTTTACCCTGGCCTAGAGCTGCGGAAGGTACCTGTATATTATTCTGGAGCCCTCGGCGGCAAAGAGTTTCTTACTCATATATTAAACAGGCCAGCAATCTCTCCCCGCATTGGCCTTGCGAACCGATTTCTTCTTCACCAAACCAGAACAACAAAACAAACCATATCGACAGACAGAGACGACTAGTGGCCAGTCATGTCGTTTACGCTGAGCATTCAGCAGGGCCCTGCGCGCATTGCGCAGCAGCGGCTGTTACCTGCGCTCTCGAAATCTGCATTCCGGACGTCCATGCGAAGCTTCCACCAGCAGACTCCCAAGAAGCCAAGCAGCGCCTTCTTCACATCACGCGTGGCATCAGCGACAACTCGCCATGGCTTCGCACGATCGTACTACCAGGAGGCTGCGACCCGACAGCAGGCGGCAGCGAGCGGCACGGGATTGCGCAAGCTGCTTGTCGGCGGCGCCATCTTTGGCGGCACGCTGGTTGCGATCAACGCCGTCTTCAACCGCGAGACGAGAGAGGATGGAGGCATGCCGCTTTTCGAGCGGGAGTATCTGAATAACACTTTTCTGCATACCGGACTCGGTGTTGGTATCATCGGTTTGACGGCGAGACAGATGGTGCAGACTGGCTTTGTGTACCGGCTGATGGTGACAAACCCGTGGGTTGTGGGGTTGGGTGGACTGGCGCTGAGCTTTGCTACAATGATTGGAACTCGGTCTATCAGCCCTGACAAGTAAGTCTTGATGCCCGTTTTACCACAAGAGAAAGTTTTGTGTTTTGCTGACATTTGGAATTATAGCTACGTCCCCAAGTATGCCCTCTGGACCGCTTTCAACGCCACCCAGGCCGCCTTTGTTGCTCCTCTGCTGGCCTTTGTCCCCGGTCCCCTCCTCGCCCGCGCTGGTCTCTACACTATTGCCATGATGGGTGCTCTCTCTGTGGTGGGAGCTACTGCCAAGCAGGAGAAGTACCTTTACATCGGTGGACCCCTTCTGGCCGGCGCTGCTATTGTAGCTGCCTCTGGTCTCGCCCCTCTTGTGATCCCCGCTACTGCTGTCCGAACATTGGCCTTTACTGAGAACATCTGGCTGTATGGTGGTCTCGCCGTCTTCGGTGGCTTCACGCTGTATGATGTGCAAAAGGTGCTGCACCACGCACGCCTTGCGCAGGCTGGCGTGATTAAGCGGGATCCCGTGAACGAGAGTATTTCCCTGGAGCTGGACTTTTTGAACATTTTCATCCGCATGGTGCAGATTCTCATGATGAACCAGAACAGGAGGAAATAAGCTACCAATTGAGAATGTGTGAGAGTCAATATGGAAGGGGCGAAGAGGGTCTGTAATGGAAACATTAAAAGGGATTATGATTTTGCGGTAGACTATCAACTCCGCTCACTGGATGAATTGTCATGAATTTTTTTGGTTTTATTATAGGGAAGCAAGGCGTTCCCTTTGTATCAATAAGTTGGAGAAGAAACAAGAAAAAAATTGAACAAAAATAAGAAAAATATTGTTAAACTGTTAAATTGAGTATATAAACTACATGACCCTTGGTGGTTGAACTTGCAATAGCTGCGCTGTGATGATATATACAATGGGTATATGGTGAAATGTTGAATTGGTTCATAGGCGGGCATCACCCCCCCCCCCCCTTCTTTTTCGTAGACGACATGCCTCCTTTCTCTCTCTCTCTCTCTCTCGTACATCATGCAACCCCCCAAATCACTCCAGGTCCTTGAACGGCCTCAGGAAGTGGCTCGGGCACTCGTAGCCGTCCGGGTTCCTCTCCAGATACAGCTGGTGATACTCCTCGGCGGTCCACCACTGGCCGGCGGGCGCAATCTCGGTGACGACCTTGCCTCCCCACCACTGGGCGTTTGCCTTGTCCGTGACCTCGCGGGCGATGCGCTCCTGCTCCTCGTTGTGGAAGTAGATGGCGGAGCGGTACTGCGGGCCGGTGTCCGGGCCCTGCTGGTTGAGCGTCGTGGGGTCGTGCATGCGGTAGAAGAACTCGATGAGCTGGCGGTAGGAGACCTGGGTTGGGTCAAAGATGAGCTCTGCGGCTTCGGCGTCTGCTTGTAGATGGTGTGGTTAGCTTAGTTTCTTGGTGTTGATTGATTTGGGGTTGAGCTTACGGCCAGTCCTGCCGCCGCAGACGGCGCGGTATGTCGGGTTCTCGAGGTCGCCGCCGATGAAGCCGACCTTTGCGTCGATGAGGCCCTTGCCGGAAAAGTGCCGGCGGTAGAGGTGCTCGGTTCCCCAGTAGCAGCCGGCGGCGACGGTGCAGCGCTGGGCGCCCTCGGGGATGGAAGAGGCAGCTGCTGAGGATTCGGGGGCGACGGAGAGGCGAGAGGCGGTGGTGAAGGGGCGGGCGAGACGTGAGAAGAGGTTGAGGATCATTGTGGCGGTTTTGGTGGTTGTAAGTTGAGTTGTTGGGAGTTGTGGGTTAGTTGTAGGTTGATTGTGAAGATGTATGAGGAGTGCTTGGGAGTTGTAGCGGATCTAAGTTGTGTTTATGAGGATAATACGAGAGTTGCAATGAAAAGAGTCAAACGGGTCGTTAGGCAATTGTTATATAGTTTCATCCATCCGAGCAGGGTCATTCACTCTATTACAAACCAAGGGTCTAGACACACAAAAAAGTCAAAATATGCCAATGAGGGGGCCCAAAAAAAATATTCCTTTCGAGTCGGCTCCAGTTTGTTGCGTTATCGTGACATGACGCAATTGGGACTCCTCGGGCTAACTATCCACCTACTCGGGTGCTATGCTTCGAGCAAAAGGGTAAAAACATGACAAATTTCGGGACCCTGAAGCCGTGCCGTATTCGTAACTGTTTAGCACAGCATAGTGTGCCTTTCTGTTTGGGTGTTAGTGTGGGGAACAGTGGTGGTTTTTTTTCTAGGGCTGAGAGGGGGAAGAGATGAGATTCCAAAAAGGCGTCATGGGTGTATGCACCCCATATTTGCTTAGCACTTCCGTCGATTTGGATTCAAGTTCTCTTTTGGTGCTGTGGCTGAGGGGCACGGGTATGAAGCATGAAATAGTTGAGATTTGTGGTTTTGTATGGATTTTATGCAGGGAAACTCTGTAATTACAAGCCACCTCCTCAGTGCCTACTGAATACTTGGAAATTAATGCAGCTCCAAATTAAAGGAAATTAATGCCATGCTGAATCATCGTCGTCCAGAGGTTACTATGTTTATTGCAGTGCTGTGGTTGGAAGGGAGAGACGGAAAGGGAGATGAATGAATCCCTCGAAACCCCTTATCGTGGATTCCTTATCAGAGCCAGTCGAACTATTCGCACTTGTCCCAAGAGCCAATTCGTCTGGGTGAATATATCTTGGGCTCAGCCGTCGAGAAAACCAGGCACTAGTCCCATTTCGCAGTTGGCAGCAGTCCAGTTGCTCCAACAACAGCGTCCAGCAGCCATCTTCAGCGCTCTCCAGCACCCCTCCAGCGCCTTCACAGGCCTCCAACCCCTCGCTCGACCCCTGTGAGCACCGCTTCCCCACCGCTGACGTTCGCCCGTCAGCAGCCGCTTCAGCCCCATCCGCGCGGGCCTCTCCCCCTCGCTGGTCATTATCAGCAGCCATCCGATTCCAAAGTCCCAATTCCAAATCCAGATCCAGATCCAGCGTCACCTGCAGTTCCACAATCGCGGCTCGAGCATCAATTCACGATTCCAACCCCCTCTCAAGCACCATCACCATCGTCATCCCTTCGTCACCGTCGCTGCATTGCCGTCGCCTTCCCTGCCGTCGCCGCCGCTGGACTCTCCAGCCTCGCTGCGCTGGTGCAAAACATGTCTTGGAACCTGACCAAAAGTAAGTTTGCCGGTTTGCCTTGCTTGCATCTTCATCATCGTCCGTCCTTTAATTGTCTGCGCTCTATTTGATTCTCTCTTGATCGTCTATTCTCTCATCATGCGCTTCAACCCTTCCTCGACGCTCTCTGCGCGCAAAGGCTGGTCGGCTTGGCTCAACTGGGCCTGGGCCTGATCCGAAAATATCATCAGCCTCGGCCATCAGCCAGTCAGCCACTGAATCCACCAATCCACATGCTGCCTCTCGGATGACCCGACTATTGTATTTGCTGACAATTGTATTCTATCAGAGCTCAAAGAAACCCATCTGGGCTTCTCGAAATCTTCGACGCCCTCCTCCGGCAAGGAAAAGACCAAGGACAAGAGCGGCACCTCGACCCCGTCTGACGTCAACAGCATTTCCGATGCGAACGGTGCTTGTATGTTGCGCAACAGCATTCTGCCTCCTTTCGCCATCAGTCTCTAACGTACATCATCTAGCCACCATAGAAGCCCTCACGCAGGCGCCCGTCGTGAAGCCACCGAAACCTGGCATCCTCGTCATCACCCTCTACGAAGCCCGCGGCCTCTCCCTCCCCGAAGCATACCAAGATGTCCTGTCAGCGGGCCATTCGACTGGCGCTCACTCTGCTGGAGATGCGCTAGCTGCCCGTACGGGTGCGTCTACTCGAAATCCTTCTGCCTTCTCCGGCAGCCTCGACAGACCGCAGTCTGCCTCTGTGTCGGGCTTCAAGGGCATCCCGACCAATCACGGCCGTGTGTCGGGCAAGTACATGCCGTATGCGCTGGTGGATTTTGACAAGAACCAAATCTTCGTCAACTCCGTTGACGGAAACCCCGAGAACCCTGTTTGGGCTGGTTCCAATACTCAATACAAGTTTGATGTATCTCGTGCTGGCGAGGTGACCGTCCAGCTCTTTATGAGAAACCCAACTGCTTCTGCGGGCAGTGGCAGAACCCAAGATATATTCCTGGGCTCCATCCGTGTAAACCCCAGGTTTGAATCTGCGTCTGACGCCGCGCCGTCTGGCAAGAAGGGCCAGAGTGACCGACCACAGCCCCAGGGCCACAGCGGGCTAGGCTGGTTTGAGTTACAGAACGGAACAGGCAAGCTTCAGATAGGTGTTGATTTCGTCGAAAACCGGGTCGGCAAGCTCACCATTGACGACTTTGACCTCCTCACGCTTGTCGGCAGGGGTAGCTTCGGAAAGGTGATGCAGGTCCGGAAGAAGGATACCGGTCGTATCTACGCCATCAAGACCATCCGAAAGGCCAAGATCATTTCGCGCTCCGAAGTGACGCACACCCTCGCCGAACGCTCCGTTCTCGCTCAGATTAACAATCCTTTTATTGTCCCACTAAAGTTCAGCTTCCAATCGCCCGAAAAGCTCTACTTTGTGCTGGCATTTGTCAACGGCGGAGAGCTGTTCTTCCATTTGTCTAAAGAAGGGCGCTTCGACATCAACCGCTCCCGGTTCTACACGGCCGAGCTGCTCTGCGCGCTTGAATGTCTGCACGGCTTCAATGTTATTTACCGAGACTTGAAGCCCGAAAACATCCTTCTGGACTACCAGGGTCACATCGCCCTTTGCGACTTTGGCCTTTGCAAGCTGGAGATGAAGGATGAGGACTCCACCAAGACGTTTGTCGGCACACCCGAATATCTAGCACCAGAGCTGCTGAAGGGCGAGGGCTACGGCAAGACGGTGGATTGGTGGACGCTGGGCGTGCTGCTTTACGAAATGCTGACGGGCCTGCCGCCCTTTTATGACGAAAACACAAACGAAATGTACCGCAAGATCTTGACCGCCCCCTTGAACTTCCCCGGCTACGACATTGTGCCCCCGGCGGCGAGGGACCTCCTGACCAAGCTCCTGGATCGAGATCCCACCAAGAGATTGGGAGTCAACGGCTCTACTGAGATCAAGTCGCACCCCTTCTTCCACGGCATCGACTGGAAGAAGCTTCTGCAGCGCAAATACGAACCGACATTCAAGCCCAACGTCGTAAGTCTCGAGTGCTTTGCTTTTCTTTTCTTTTCTTATTTTAGCTCTGGAAACCATCACGTATTCGCTTGCGCCAAAAAATGAATGAACTAACAGTATACGAATTAGGCTAACGCTCTCGACACGGCCAACTTCTCCGAGGAGTTCACAGAACAACCCGCCCAAGACTCTCTCCCCGATGACTTCGTGCTGTCAAAGACGATGCAGGACCAGTTTGTCAACTTCAGCTACAACAGGCCGGTCGCGGGATTGGACGACGCAGGCGGAAGCATCAAGGATCCGTCCTTTTTGGAGGCGTCCGAGTCGCGAGGACGAAGATAGAGAAACACTGTGGGAAATCATGTAAAGGTTTGGAGATGAAAGCGGGGTTTTTCTTTTTTGTGCTCAAGTCTTTATGGGAAACGGCGCGTAGACGTGTCGACAAACGCATCGAGCATGGAATGTTTTCGGTCGCATTAGGTGGAAACTTTGGGAGTAAAGGCGATTTCGTTGCATTTGTACGAACAACTGTGACTGTTTTTTTTTATACATACATACATATATATATATATATATATACATCATTGTTTTCTTTGATGAACACTGCGGAGGGTGCGTATAGCATACTGAAATATGTTTCTGCTGAACAGCTAGGGTGTTTTCGAAAGCTTGTGCCTGCTCACTTGCAATCTGTGAAGATCAAAGGAAAAGAACCAAAAGACGAGTAAATGCCATGCTTCATTTGCCGTTGAATCATCTAATCATGATTTTCATTCAAAACAACACGGGGAATCATAAACGAAGAAGAAAAGGGGAGCCGGCATCCGAGCGGACAAGACAAGAACCCCCTCAGGCCAAACCATCAATCGTGACATGCCACATTGCCGTCGGGTCAAATGATCCAAGGAGGGGGAAGGAGGTCCCATGAGATGCCAGAACAAGAAATCAATTCATTCTCCATCACGCGGACGATCAACGGATTGTCCGACGATAGTAGGTGCCCAGTACCATCACGAAAGGTCGTCGAGCGAGCAGGAAATATTGCTAATAGCTCGCTAGGCTAGCGCGGAGCTGACTGAAGCGACACTCCCCGACGCAATCAGCGGTCACTGCATCGCGGTCCAAGTCTCTTTTTTTTACGTGTACGGAGTAATACAACACCGTCAGAAAAAAAAAAACTCCGTTACTCGACGCCACCAACACGGGATGCTACGACGATTTTGCCAAGAGAAGGCGATAAAAGTTGGGGAATGCTGGATAAAAACGTTGGCATGTTGTACTCCCGTACCCAGAACCCAGAAGCCGGCTCGTCGCTCTCACACTCTCTCTCCTGGGCGCGTATATATGTCCGTTTCTGTAATCGTAAGGCGAGAAAGCCATGTCGGCGTTTGATGCATTACAACCCTATGACATGTGCTCGCGTCGTATTGCACCGGTTTCAAAACAAAAAGAAGAAGAACGGAGACTCGGGGCCCTAATCTTGATAAATTGAGAAAAATGGTAGTCATTAAAATGAGAATAGTCCATGGTTAAACCAAGATAAAAGATAAAAATAAAACAAAATGGTATCGCTTTTCGGGGTCATTCATGCCGAGCCAATGCAAGCTCGCGCTCCAGCGTTGATCTCCAGTGTATCAAGTCTCTGTCTTCATCCTCCCAATAGGCCAGCATGCCGACGGTCTTGTAAACAGAGTCCTCCCAGTCAGTGGGCATCGTGCAGCCGGCCCGGGCAGCCGCTAGCAAGACTAAGGCGCTTCTTGTGCAGGCTCGTATCATGAACATGCTGCCGTGATGCCGGTGGTGGAAGCCCGGTTTATTCACGTGTACCTGGTGCATGTGCGTCTCCAGCCCTCTCTTGGCAAACTCCGCCACGGCAGGCTTGACGGGACGCCTCGCGACGTGGGCACTGATGCTGGCCATGACGAAGGGCCAGTATATCTGCTCAAACAAGTTGATCATCCGGCCCCGGAGGACCGACCGGCATATGCCGTCCTCCTCGACTGGAGTGTGGATGGAGAGGTCGGCAGGCAGGCTCTCGGACCATTCTCGAACCTGGGCCTCATACTCGGGCATCATGTCCAAGAGCATGTCGAGCAGCACAGTGTCAGAGGCGTAGCGCTGGCGAAGGTCCAAGGCCTCCCTGGAGAGGCGGCTGGTGAGGCGGCGGAGCGAGATCTCAGCTAGGTAGAAGAGCCAGGCGGCACGGGCGCGCTGCGTCTCGGAATCGGGGCCGTCCGGAGATTCCGCCGGGGCAACCGGCGGTGCGGGGAAGAAGGGCGGATACAGTGTGCTCCCGGAATGGAGGATGTCGAAATCAGGAAGGTCCAGCTCCTGACGCAGCTCTCTCTCCGACTTCCAAGCCGACCAATAGACAGCCTGCTCTTGGGTGTCTTGGCGGCCCATCTCCATGGAGTCGAGGGAGACGTTGAGGTTCTGGGCCCGGGCCAAGAAGGGGAAGTGCTGGCAGGCGGCCAAGGCCTGAGAGAAGAAGCGCCAGGCGTAGACGGGCTGGAAGACCATCATCAGGTAGACGCCGGACAGGAACAAGCACTGGGCGCCCACGATATCCGACCGCACGAGCAGGATACCGATGCGCTTCTGGGCGGCCTGGAAGAAGATTTGGGAGTCGTTGTAGGTTTGAGTGCCCAGCTTGGTCTCGCCGCTGGGGCCAAAGGGCGTGGCGATGCAGCCCAGGGCACATATGATGAGGGCCAGGCAGGAGGCGGGAGACCAGTCTATGCCGTCCAGAAAGGCGTTGAGAACCATGCGGCGGGCCAGCACCTCGTCCAGGATTGGGTTTTTGCAATGGATATGTAGGAAGAAGTTGTCCAGGAGCCGGTATATGCGGTGGGAGTCCATGTCGATGAGGCCGGCCAACGAGGCCGAGCCTGAGGGTGGTGTTGAGATGGCATCAGGAGGGGCGCGGTACGAGGCTGGCGAATGGTGGTGCGAGCCGGAGTTCTGGAAACTGGGCCACTGCAGGATGTGATCCACACGCTGCGGCAGCAGGCTGCTAATGTCAACATCTTCGTCTGCTTGTCTGAGACCTGAGACACTGCTGACGCTTGAGCTCTGGCCGTGGACGCCGTCGAAGCCCCTGGGTCGCGAGAGTGGCGGCAGCCGCTGCTGCCCGGATGCTGGAGCCGGAGCGAGAGCCGACGGTGGCGCCGCAGCATCGGAGCCCGGCATGGGGACGGCATGCCGCAGCAGACGCTCCAGCTCGTCGATACGATCGAGGATCTTGAGACTGGCGGGGTCGAAGCTTGACAGGTCCACTGGCGACTGGATGCACGTGGCGCCGACGCTGACGCAGTAGCTGCACGCGGGCTTCTTGTTGTCGCACTTGGTCTTGCGGGCTCGGCACACCTGGCAGGCGGTGTTGGCGCGCTTCCGCGGGTAGAAGGCCGTGCCCCGGGCGGCCGGGCGCTTCCCCGGACGCCGGTTGGCGATGCCGGCCGTGTCTGTGGGGGACGGAACCCCGTTGGCGTTGATGTCGCCGTCAGCGTCGACTTCGACGTCTGGGCCAACGGCTGCGGTGGACGTGGATGCTGACGAGGCCAACGACAGCGAGGCATGGCGCGCCATGGCGTTGGCGACGCCGTCAGAACCATTGATGGAGAAGCTGCCTAGACCAATGCCAGCACCGGCACCGGGACCAGCGCCATGGCTGCCAGAACCAGGTCCAGAGGCGCCCGGGTATGCGAGGGCCGTGGCGAGGAAGGGCGGCGGCTGGTGGGCTGAGGCCGAAGCTGACTGAGACGGCGGCATTGCAGGTGGTGGCGGCGGCATGCACTGGGCCGCGGAGGGCCACTCAGGCCGGCGATGGTCGAGGCTGGGCGACGAGGCCGAGGCGAGGCGTCGACAGATGGCGATAACGCGGATGAGGGGAGGAGAGTTGGCTCGCTCGGGGAGTCTCGGTGGTGAGGATGGACGTGATGCTGGCCGGCGCGATCGATGCTACCGGCTGTCAGGTGGCTCCTTGTCCTTTATGATGCGTGAGTTAGCCGCCCTCGCTCTGGGGGAGCCCTAAAGCACGTTAGCGGCTCGACAGGGCTCGACAGGGCACGGCAGACCGTGGAGCAGCGCCACGGCCGAAAAGGAGGGCAGGATTCTGGGGCGCTCTGGGGCAGTCCGGGGCAGTCTAGGGCTTTTCTGGGGGGGACTCTGCAGCGTCTGGGGGGCTCTAGAGGTGCGCTGGGGCTCAAGAGGTGCGCTGGGGCTTGTGTAGGGGGCGCCAAGCAGCCACTACTCCTGGGCCGATCGATATTCAACCGAATGGCGCACCGCGCCGCAACGGTTCGTTTCGACTCGAGATGCAGGCCATGCTTCGAGATGCCGTGTCTGCTGGAGTAGCGCCGAGCCCAACAACGGCGGTGTCGGCCGCTTTGCTGTCGCTGTGCTGGTGCTGCCGTGAGTGCGTGTGGGATTGATGAGATGCAATCAACGAATGGGTCGAGCTTCTCCGTAGATGCTCCGGATGATGCCTTGGATGCCTGAGCACGCAGGAGGAGGGGGTACCTGGCAAGTAAGAGCCAGTCCCCGGCAGCCTAGGTGGCAACAGGTAAGACCTGATGCTGGGAGCAGAGTTTTTTCCTCTACGGAGCACTTCTCCCTCTCTTGAGCCGTCCCCCGGCCGTTTTGTGCCCATTTTTGTTTCCTGAAGCTTTCTATTCCGATTCGCCCTCCTGCTCACCGTTTCAGCGCCTGACTCAGCCTAATTCAGGTCTCACCGTCCCATGATGGCGACTTAATTGCAGTACCACCGTTCCATCCCGTCTCTCTCCAGGGAACGGAATGCTACCGCTACTAGCCACCCATGCCGGCGCCTCACGGGCCACGATGGAACCGGCGGGCGCACACGCACACACGCAGCAGCCGGGAGATTTTGTTATTGATATGTACATTCGATACGAAGGATGGCGATGATGATCCTCATCACCAACGGCTGTATGTATGTGCTACGCAGACTGAGGGAGATGCAGCGAGGGACGGCACCAGCAAGCAAGGTGGTAGCATCTCGTATCTCCAAGTACCCAATACGTCGTATCTGACTCAAGCAGCCCATCCATCTGGCCATTGTGCGCCCACCCAATCAAGCCATATCCCCTCGCCTCACCCCCGCATCGCAGCAACTCCATCTTGAGCCGAGCTCTAGTCTAGCTCTGCCCTCGTTTTTTTTCTTTTTTCTTTTTTACCCCACGGGAACGCACACAAGCGTGACAGACCAGACGCCACCGCGCGCATCAAGGGGAAGCAGCCAATCGTTTCCTATACGCAGCGCCATCTGGTGTGTCCGATGCGCCTCTTGTATCGCAGCAACTGCCGGGGAGCGTCGCCCTCCACACTTTGGCCTCAGTCTTCGCCTTCGTCTTCCCCATCTTTTGCTCCCCCTGCCTGCTGCAAGTCTCGACGCCTGCCTGTAGTAGCATTTGTAGCTCGCTAATACCCCAGACTTTGCTCGCCAAATTCACAGGCTGCAAACCCCATTCGCTAGGGGGGAGCCACCTGCGCCGCTTGGGCCGCTGGCTATGGTCGGCGTCCCAGAGCTTCCAAACCGGTTGTCCTGCCTCGACTCTCCGACCAAGTCCATACGTGCGCTTCATCTGCCACTAGCCCCAGGCCCTATTGTTTCTTCTTTAGCCGCTGCCAATCACGGAATCGGTCCGAACTCTCCACTCCCACGAACAGGCACCTTGTTGGGTTCGAGCAAGCACAAGCATGGGCTGAAGCATGGGCTGCAGCATGGGCCGGGCTTTGGCCACGGGCTGGCAAACCGGATAGGATGCATCAACACCATCGACTGAGTAAAGCCAATTGTCTCACACCACGCCGTGCCAAGTATATGAACCTCCAGCCACCGCTTCCGATTCCATCTTTCGCCGTCAGCCATCCCATAGTCTCTCGGTGCTTCTGCCCCTGAGACTGCTGCGAATAGCGTCCTTCCCCTGTCCTGGTGGTGAACAGATAGAAAGACCGAGGAAAAAAAGAACGTCGCCGCCATGGGCTCCTCAGATGACGAAAAGCGGGTTGGCGTAGCGCTGGAAACCCACGTCTCCGGCATTGACGACGCCAACCCCAAGGATGATACCGTTCGCGTCGATCTCCAGCTGGAGCACCAATTGACCGTCAAGGAGGTCTTTATCAAGCACCCTGCCCTGGTTTTCTGGGCCTTTTACTGGGCCATGGCCGGAGTTGGCTGGTGAGTTTATCTATTCGTCGACACATCATCCTCGATCCTCCCAAGACACAAAGCCAGCCCATGGAAAGAGAGTAGAAGAGAGACAGAGGGATGTGGGAGGAAACACTCGAATCATGAGGCCCTCAATGCTAACTCTGCATCTTCCATAGGGGCTTCGACGCTCAGGTCAACGGCGGCATGCTCTCCGTCCAGTCCTTCCGCCGTGACTTTGGCTACATGTACCAGGGCGAGTACGTCCTCCCTGCCGACTGGCAGAGCGCCTTCAACACCATCAGCAGTGTCGGCCAATTCTTCGGCGGTTTCCTCTGCTCCTGGGTTGCCGACCGCTGGGGCCGCAAGGCCGCTCTCCTCGCCGGCGTCCTCATCGTCACCGGCGGCATCTTTGGCGAGATGTTCTCCACCGTCAACGGCGCGTTCCTCGTCTCCAAGCTCATCCTCGGCTTTGGCCTGGGCTTCTACCTGACCCTGTCGCCGCTCGCTTCCTCCGAGTGTGCCCCCGTCGCCTTCCGTGGTATCGCCACGGCCGGTGTCCAGTTCGGCATCGGCTCCGGCCAGCTGCTTTCCAACGCCGTCATCAAAGGCTTTGGCAACCGTGACGACCGCTGGGCCTATCGGGGCCCGTTCGCCATCCAGCTCTTCTTCTGCTTCTTCCTCATCGTCTTGCTCCCATTCGCCCCCGAGACGCCCTGGCATCTCGCCCGCGTGGGCAAGCGTGACCAGGCCCGCAAGTCTCTCCGCCAGCTTTACGGATCGAGCGTCGACATTGATGCAAAGCTCGCCACCCTTGAGGCAACCATTGCCGAGGAGGAAGCCTCCGGATCCGAGCAGGGCTCCTTCATCCAGTGCTTCAAGGGCACCGACCGGGTCCGAACCTTCATCAGCATGGGAGTCTTTGTGTGCCAGCACTTCACCGGCATCATCTTCGTCATGGGCTTCTCCACATACTTCTTCCAGCTCGCCGGGTTTCCTCCCGAGAAGAGCTTCGATCTTGGCATCGGCGTTACGGCCTGTGGCTTGGGCGGCAACATCCTCAGCTGGGTCATCATGAACTCCTTCGGTCGTCGCAGGATCTTCGTCATGTGCATGTGCATCCTCACCACCATCCTCATCCTCATCGGCATCATGGACGTCGTGCCCACCAGTGGAGCCAAGTGGGTGCAGGCCTCCCTCACCGTCGTCTACGCCTTCTTCTACTACGTCGGCCTCGGCGCCATGGCCTTTGCCATCCTGGGAGAGGCGAGCAGCACGTCTCTCCGAGCCCCGACCATTGCCCTCGCGACCGCCACCCAGGCCGTCATGGGCATCATCTTCAACTTCGTCATCCCCTACCTGGTCAACCCCGACGAGGCCAACCTCAAGGGCAAGGTGGGCTTCATCTTTGGCGGCCTGGCCCTCATCGCCACCACCTGGAGCTACTTTTACGTCCCCGAGCTCAAGGGCCGCACCTTTGATGAGATTGACCGCATGTTCCAGGCCAAGGTGCCCCCGAGGAAGATGGGATCTCATCAGCTGACCCCTTACTGATTGCTCCCTTTTGTTTTGTTGTGGGGAGAATTTCATGAATGCTACGCTATGGCAACGATTTGATGAGATATTGATTGAAACCCAAGTTTGTTGTTTTATGGGAAATTTTATTTCACTTGTACTATATACCCTCTGTGTGTGTCCATGGCTTGACGTTTTCGTATCTTTGAATAGTTTAAAAAAGCAAAATAAAAGATACAAGTATGGCGACTAAATCAACGAGTACATTATTATTGTGACAGATTTGTATTTTTTTTTTAAATCACCTATTATTATACATGTTGAATTGGCCCTCATATTAACTACAGTATAAACAGGAATGTTGGCTTTTTCCTGTCTCTATATATACAATCCCCCAAAGCATTTATCCAACACGCCCACGCCATAGACTCTCACAAAAAACTGGCTTGAAATAACAACGCTCTTGAGTAAAAAATAAAAACAGATCAAACACAACATGCTGTTGAAATCTCACGGATACTTCGTCTCAAACCGCTGCGTATTCACCTGCACACCTTCGCCGCTGCCCGGATCCGCAGACGGCGATCTTTCTAGCGACTCTGCCTCTGCGTCGTGCTGCGGGTCCAGCTTTGCCTTCCATCCCATGTACCACGGGCCCGAGAAGAGCTCGCCCATTCTCTCGATCGGGACCCCCTTTGTCTCAGGAGCCCAGAGGCCGAGAATCACCAGGCCGATGAAGCAGATGCAAGCCCAGAACACGTACGCGCCCCAAACGTCGAGCTTGTCAAACATGGGAGGCGCGGCGCGCACGACGGCAAACTGGAAGAACCAGTGGACAGTCATGTTTGTTGCGTAGCACACGCTTCGGATGCGCGTGGGCAAGATCTCGGTGCCGTACAGGTACTGGATCGTGCACAGTCCAATGGACCAGCCCACGGCGTAGATGAACACAGACGCAATGGCCGCACTGGACGCAGATTTGTTGTGGCCGTCAATCCAAATGCCCATGTAGATGGCCATGTAGACGTGCGTGGCGCCTTGAAGGAACAGGCCGCTCATGAAACAGAATCGCCTGCCGAGCACGTCGATGAGACCCCATGTGAATATCATGGTGAAGACAAGCTTGAGCGCACCATATGCGCCAGAGTTGATCAAGGAGATATCCTCGCCACGGACACCGGCATATCGGAAAATCATGGGTATGTAGTATGTTATACCATTACCACCAGTCCATTGGGCGATTGTCTGCATCACAAGTCCCAACAGAAATCGTTTACGATAGCTGGGGACCGTGGCAACTTCCTTGATAATCATCCAGGTCGTTGTGTCAGACAGTCTCTGCTCCGTAGCTCGCACTTGTTCAATAATCTCTGCATATTCTTTCTTGACCGCCGCATCATCAGGAGGCGCCTTTCGTAGCCTGGATAGCACCAAGAGAGCCTCCTCGTTGCGGCCCTTGGACGCGAGCCAGCGAGGAGTATCCTTGATAAAGAATGAAAATATTAAAGCAATGCCTGTAGGGATCAAAGGCACGCATAGGACGATGCGATATTGTGCCCTGGATGGGCGTAGAGACTTTCTAGCGCCATAGCTTATGAAGAAGCCTGTAATCGTTAGTGTCAGATATGCATAAACTATTACGTGTAACAATCTTAGGACCACCAACCAAACATGAGAAATGATAGCAGGAGCACCATATAAATAGACACCACCATCCCTCGGGTCTTGGTCCGAGCGATCTCTGTAAGATAGAGAGGGGCCACAACCGTAAGGCCGCCAGCACCGAGGCCGGATAGCAGCCGTGAGAACAGCAACAGCCCCAATCTTCCAGACGCAAACGTGGTGATCAAGAAGCCGGACATCCATATAGCCAAAAAGGTCCGCCATGTCGGAAGGCGTCCGAACCGGTCTGTGATGGCTAATGCAAGGATGGCGCCAAAAGCCGCACCAAGGACGCCAAACGACGTGATATTGGCTCTCGTCGCGACGAGCTCGTGCTTCTCGCCCGCCCATTGTCTTCCTAAAAGGCCATAGTCATGCAGGAAGGAGGGCATGTCTGCCACTGCAGCAAATCCACCTTCATCGTAACCTGCACAACAGTTAGCCATTCTGTTGCTAGGCCATGCAAAAGGGGGTAATGATCGACGGAGAAAAAAAATAGGCCTTTCATGAACGCAACTCTGACAGTAGTTGAAGAGACAATTAGGGAAAGGAGATTTGTCTCACCTTTAGGAATAGACCCGCTGGCGATGATTATCACCGTCAGGGCGTAAAAGAGATTGATCCCGGCCATGATCGGCCAGCGTTGGGTCTCCCGGTGACCCTCCTCCCCAGATCCGATTTGCTGCCCCGTCCGCGTAAGGCTGCCCACTCAGGACGGCCAGATATGCACAACAGCAGCCCCCAATCTTCGCCACGATTGCCTTCAACAACCGCTTAGATTATATGTCGATGCCGCCGTCAAATGCCGCGCCAATCCTCGCAATCAGCCCCAGCGAATCGCGCGCTCACCCACCTTAGTCGGCAGATCTGCTTGCAAGCCGCTAACGCGTGGGATCGGGGACTGGATGGTACGGAGCGGAGTGGCTCTTCCGGTGGACACGGTTATCTTGCTCAGCCCGCTCTTCCATGCGGCTTCTCGATCCTTTGGGCCGTCGACTCAACTTGGCAGCTGAATTGGGGTCGGGGGGGGGGGGCCGAAAAGCGTCTCCCCAAGTTGCGAATTACCCTCTCACCAAAACTGCGCGAGACGAAACATTGTCGCGATGAAAAGGGTTCAGCGCCGAGGCACTTAGCAGCTCTTCCCAACTCGGATTCGTTCTCACAGGCCATGCAGTTCTGACCCCGCTCCCATGTGGTAGGTGGAGGTCCATGCGACACCCATTGTTAAAGTAGATGTACTGTAATTTACCATACAAACGACAAGCCTTTTCAGGTATTCAGTACCATACAAAGTTTAGCCGACATTCAACCTTCTATGACGCCTCCCAGTCCAAGCCCAATTGAGCAATGCCCTTCTGCCTGAGGCTCGAAACTGATAATTAAACAGACGAGCCAAGGGGAAATGACGCCCTATTTGGGTTGTCGTGCCTCTGTCAGAAGCATATCCAGAGCACGCGTCGCGACGCTCCAAGAAGCATCACCAACCCCAAATCATGGTGTTGCAGAACGCCGGACGCACGAGACGCCCCTTGTGTAAAATAGAATGGAGCTCACGGCAGTTCATCTGCCCGTTAGATGCGAATTCGTGGGGGGGGACCATCGGCCAACTTCCGAATCCTCCGATCCGTAATGCCCAAGCTTTTTTTTATTCCAGTCCCACAACAGCTGTGAGGCTCCATGATGCTGCTAGTAAACGGCGGCCTCCATGTTATGCCACCCCGACGGATGACAAAGGCGATCATGTTCCACAATCTAATTCACCCAACGGACCAATACGGCTGCTCCCGTTCACCCCGTCATTTCCAGTTTGCGTAAGTCTCGCGCCCAGATGGCAGGAGAAACATTATTCGAACGCGCGCCATGGATCTAGTTTGTAGTATGACCCCCCTAGCGGGGCAACCCTTGGTAAGATCTCCTCATTGTGCAAATATCACTCATTGTCGTTATCATACTCCGTGGAATGCATTTCCGCAATTGCACAAGTACGGACCAGTGCTTGTTCCATCTCGATTTGTTATGCCTCGTACGCCTCCATCACCAATGCCTTCCTGCCTCATCCTTTTTTGGTCTTCCCCCTGAACTCAGTCGATGCTCCATCCAGGGTGTAAAGTTTTTTTTTCCTGGCGGCTCTTTCTTTATAACTACTCTTAAAAATTTGAATGTAGACAAGCATTCGTTCCGGCCGATGAAGATACATTCCATTTTGTAGGCACCGGTGAAAGGGACACCTAGCTTCTTGTTGCGGTCAGCGCCAGTTACATCGATGACAGCAATCAGGGGGCGGGTATAAGCCGACCCAAGACTGTTTCCTTTGTGCGCGTGCTCCGTGCTGCCTTATGCCAATGTAGATTTGCAACTGCCGAGACAGCTTGCCATTCAACAGCTCATGATCCCGGCCGCCGGAGAAGAAGGTTTCTGCAAGCTCATCCGCCGCATAGCATATCTTACCCCTTCCAGTGTAACTGTCTGTATCTGGGAATAATTCCACGAATGAAAAGACAACCGTTTCGTTATGGGGTAAAGGTCCCCTAGTTGCTTTCGTAGACCGCATCCATCGCTTCCCATTCCGTTGCTCGCATATGCATGAATACGAAAGTGATCAGTCAATGGAGGCTTTCTCTACTCCAATTGCACTGGACTCTGAGCTTCGACAAAGGTTATCTGCCCGTGAGTGAGTGACAGCTGCGTATCTGTGGGTCACTTATCTCACCCAAGCGGAGTAAAAACTCTCATCGGCCACAGAACAAAGCGGCAGATCGCTGGCCCAAAGAAAATGTATTCCTGAACCGGGCCTGCGGAAGCCTCACGAGTCAAGATATGCGCCAGCGTTTTGGCCATCCTCACAGTGACGAGAGTGTGGAGCTTGCGGAAAGCAAATAAGGTAACAATGAGCAGTAAATGGATGATGCTATCCATTCTCTGATGGTGATATTTTCCAGCGTGCGTGCAGTGCTACTCACAGTTCAGGCAAATTCCTATCCTATCCAAGACCCCGCAGTCAACGTATTACTATTTCCACGTATTGCCTGCAGCCGAGAGCCGCAACGGGGTATCTAAGGCCATTATCCATAGTCTTTCGGCCAACTTCCGCCCGAGTGCCATCTTGCACCATGGCATTCTCTTTTTGTCGACAAGTCGACTCCATCCGGAGCATTGCCGAAGGATTGATACAGTAAGTAGCTAGGGACACCGCCCCGCAACATTCCAACCTGAGCACTGATATATAAGGCCACTCCCGAGCAGTGATGTGATTCCCTTGGGTTGGACCCTTATTGAAGCAATCCGTCTGCGATACGAGTCCTTCACTACACAACAGGAGATTGGGTTTCGGTTCGAACCAGGCCACGTGGACAGCAATGAGATGATGAAGTGGTCATAAATCGTACTATTATTTTTGGTCTAGCGAATACAACCCTAAAATGAGACAAAATCAGCCCGACGTTCGAACCAACGCCTGGATAAAACCACTCGCGAGATAACTGCTATGGATTACGAGGGGGGTCATACCAGGCTATGCCTAAGGGTTGGAATGAGCTGATCTGGCCTCCTACGGCGGCACGATCTAGCCCTTGCTTATGTCGAGCTACGATAAGATTTATTCTTTTAAGCGTCTCGACTACTCTCCAAGGATGCCTATCCAAGGATGAGACGGCTGGCTATCGACACACGCCATCTCGCTGACTAGAAAGGATTTGGGTTTTCAGTGTTTGGAAGGGCACCGACCCGGACACTGAGCGGCTCCAAAGATGACATGGCCTCGAAGATGCCTGGATCCATGGCCATATTATGGGTGCTATAGCTTTGAGTTGAGGGAACTTGAAAGAGTGGATGAGCAGGCTGAGGTTGCGAAGAAGGTATCCCGACCGGTTGATACATGGGACTTTGCTGGTGAAAGTCAGGGGCGGGAGCCGAAGGGGGCTGATAGTGCTCTTGTACGTCCAACGAGATGCCGATTGCCGAAAGCTCCTTATTCAATAAATCTATAGCGCTGCCGATGACTGAGAAGAGTCAGAACAGTTTGGGCTAGGAAGGTTCAAGGTGAAGAAGAGAAACGGGAAGTGAAGCGATGTGAAAGAAGGAAAAATTGCACAGTGCGTCTAGGCCCACGACTTACCAGGGCTAAAAGTTTTGACTTGTTTCAAGGCTTGGATGCAATAGTTCAGGCGCCCCAAGGCCTGTCCATCATCCGGAGCAGCTTGAACCTGGAGGAGGAATATCGATGAAGCAATGTAGAGGCTGTATGCAAGAGACAGCACGCAGTAGTTCATGGTGAATGTTCGGCAAAAGAGATCAAAAATAGCAATGATGGCGGTGGCGGATGTTACACATTCAACGAGGTAGCGCTTATGAGATGCCACGTCGTCTTCAAGGTTTCTCCGCGTGAGCATTGGGCGATAGAGAAGCACTTTGAACGTATGATAAAGACAGCTGTTGAGCCTGTTAGCGAATCGCGAAACCGGCGCCTCATGAGATTGGGGCTTACTTCGTGGTGACAATATGAGATGGTGGGGCCAGAGCCGGCAAGGCCATGGGATCCAGCTTCAGATATGGTGCCAATTCGTCCCACCATTGCTGTAAGGCCGGTTCCTGAGCAATCAAGCACTCTTGCACCTCTGATTCTGTATTTTGCATGAGTGGGTCGTACATGTGAATCAAGATCTCATTGAAAATGACTGATAACCGACACATGCTCAGGAAACATGACGCTGAATGAGCTGTGGAAGGTGGGTACTTCCAAGGTGCAGTTTGAAGTTGAGGCGCCCCAAAGGGGACCCACAGCTCGTTTTCAGCAGAGTCGTCGACTTATAGTAGCAGTATTAGCAGTCAGATACCAGGACATTGACGGGGAAAACTCCAGACTTACACATTATCTGGGGCGGAGATACAGTGGTATGTTTTAGCGACGGTGACCGGCCAAGATAGAGACTTATGATTTTATCCCAGAAATAGCATGACCAAAACACTCGATGCCGGATTTCTACTTCTTCGTCACTGAACTGGACCGAACCAGGATAGCGTTCTCCATCAACGCAGATGCCCAGGTGGTCAATCAGTCGAAACGCCAGGCCGCTATATGTCCAGGCCTGGGTTGTATTCCCAAGGCTGCATTCCTGCGCGCTTAAGAGCAGCAAGGTTTGAACGGTCGGAATCGTGCAAACACCCCTGCTCAGCTCGTCAAACAGCATGCTGCGTGCATGCTTACCAAAAACCGCGCCTCCGTCATACGATTCATCGAGAATGCGTTTCGTATTGGGATCACTCTTCGCCCACCGTATTGAATGTGAAAGAACAGCGTTGAGAAGCGTATGGGAGTAATACGGACCCAAGGATTGCATGTCGCCTACAAACTTGTAAATATCACAGAAAACAAAAATGTCAACGGCAAGCAAAGCTACAAGGGTGCATACGAGTAAAGGCGGGTCGGTAGATGAAGTTGAAAAGGGGCTGTATCCAGCACCAGTGAACATTCAGAAGTGTTTGGAACGGTTCCTGCAAAAAGAGATATGAGACTAATGCTATCAATAAAGAAAGCCATAACATCACACGTACGGGAATCCCTGAATGCTCCTCCAAGACGCGCTGCTGCCAAGCATTTGAGACAAGCCGCTCTCTCCGCTGACTTTCGATATCGGCTGCGGTGGCGTGTAAGTCGACGGCTACGGCTGCGGAGCTGCGCTCACTGGGGAGGTTGAAAAAGCTCGTAGTCCCGTGGTACGTGATACCGCCTTTGTCATCGATCTTGAGTCCGCGGAAACTTCGGCTTATGCTGTCGTCAACTTGATGCCGAGCATCGTGCTGAGTGCCTCCAAAGGGCGAGGGGCTTGAGTGAGTTGAGGCGGGAGATTTGCTGTCGGCGGCCGTAGGGGGTGTTGCTGCGGTGGCTTTGGCAAGTTGCTCCTCCAGATCCTTGATGCGGTCTTCAAGCCGCTGCGTGTACGACAGCGTCGGGTTCCTACAAGCGGGTCAGCCACGATGATGGGGGCTATAAGCCAAAGTCGGATGAAATCTCAAGTCACACAGTTTGTATATGCACTCATCGTTACGAGCAGCACAACGTTGACACATGGGCTGCTCGCCGCCGCACTTGACCTAACGCCACCAATTCAAGTCAGCTCACAACACCGGACCAATCTCTGCTACCGTCGGGCTGCACAGCCTGGTGCAGCGGAAGCCAGAGAGACAGATGAGACAACTAAACGCGGCCAAAGCTCACCTTACGCCTGCGACACGGCTCGCAGGAGAACGCGCTCTTCTTGGTGGCTTTTGCAGACGACATGGCGAGCTGCTGGGCACCGCGAACACGGCTGGCTGAGAAGGAGATATTTGCTGGAGATCGCACAAAAAGAACCCTGCGCTTGGCTCGCAGACAATTGGGGGTCTAAGCTCAAGCACTGCCCCGCGTCTCATGCAATTTGATCCCCGCTCCCTGTCCCGAGCGGAAGGCCCTGAAAAGCCAACCGCCGCCTCTGTAGAAAGCCACAGCTGGACGCTCTGATTGGCGTGCTTGGGCGGTGGCAAACGAGCGAAAATCAGGCACAATTGGCGCTGCCGCGAGTCCCAGATCCAGATGCCAAGAAGTTCGAAATCGGTATGTGGTGATGCAGTAAGACAAATGCCGGGTTAATTTTGGCCATCAGCGTCTTTGGTGCTGATCAGGTGACCAGCCATCGAGCTCCTGCCCAAAACTCAAAACTCTCGCATACACGGGGGTACCAAGGAGGCAAAACGTCGGGCGATTGAAACAAATAGGCAGTCCGTTTTGGGGGGCGTTTTCTGAGACGCGGAGACTTATGCGAATGAGTTGTCATTTACCTGACAAATGATGGACATATTGAACGCCGGTATCCGGTTTCGCAAACCGGAGTATTTACGGAGCTGCCCGTGTTTCTTCTCAATAATTTGCTGGCTTTGGATGAGTAATCGGAACGAGCCGGCAGTAGTACTCCGTAGCTTCATCGGCAATGGGCCAATAGCAGCTACAAAGCCAGCTCCCCATTGCCGAAGACGAGCAGCTTTGTGACTCGTAAGAAGCAGCGCGTTATACTAAAATTCCTAGCTTCAGTAGACGACTGAATTCGGTAATCAGGATTTCTAGAAGCTTGCACCGAATAGAGAGACCTAGAAAGCATTGCAATTCGTATTCGGATGGTGCAGCGCCATTAGCACGACTAACAACCCTCCATCACTATTCGGCAAATTGCAAGTCTCCGATCATCAATGCCGAGTAGCTCATCTCACCAGCTCTCATTAGAATTGATTTCGAATGCTTATTAAACAAAAAGAAGAAGAAAAAAACCCCGAATCCTTGTACCTATTCGAATATCCTCGGATTCATCATTACCATTAAGGACGGCATCCCGAAAGGTCTACGGGCCGGGCCGGCTGTGGGGCTGGTAAGGCGGTTGTGCCGTAAGGCTGATTGCATCATTGATATTTAAATAGCAACGGCTCCAGATCTCAAGGGCGCGGGTTACATAAACGTGGCAGAGGGTCTCGGATGGGGCCAATTGTCATGCAATACATTGACTTGAAATGGAATGATACGTTGGCATGGTTTAAGACATACGTCTCTCGGAACCCCCCCGCATCACATAAGCATATGACAAAGACATGGGCAGGCTACGCAGTGCGTGGTTCTGTATCAATTTGTGTAAATTTTAGACCGTTAGTTGGTATATATACATTATATCATCATTTCATTTAAGCAGAGCAGAGGCCGTTGTGGACAGAAGGAGGGTTGGAAGAAGCATCGCCCCAGTTGAGGCTGCCCAAAAGCTGGCCCAAAGCAGTTGAGCCATCGGCACGAAGGTAATCGGCTGCGAATCGTTAGCGGGCCGCAATAAACAATAATATCGTTTGTCAAGATCCCATAGGTATTTTACTTACATGCGACGGGGAAGTACCACCAATCTTGGCTTCGGAAGGCATTGTTATCAAGCTGAGAAAGAGGATCGTTCCAGCCCTGTTGTATTTAGCGAGTTAGAGGCAGTTCAAAAGGTTCCAACAGGATTTGTCAGTCTTACAGTGTTACGGTCATTGTAGTTGGCGTGCTTGCTCCAAGCAACGTAAACCTGGCCCCGGGTCAGTAAATATACTTTGGAAAAAGGGGGGCCTTTCTTCAGGTCAGAAACTCGAAGTGGAAGACGTACCTTGGGGTGGTCAAGGTTTTGGCGTCCGTTGGAACCTCCGATCTGCTGAGATCCGTCCGCAGTGTTGAGCGTGTTCTGGATACTGGACCAGGCCCGGTTATCATAACCAGAGTGCTGGGAAAGCAGGAGCCTGCTCTGCGTCCAGTTTCCATCTGAGCCCTTTGCCCACTCAACAATGACACGCTCCCAATCGCTTGATGCTGTTAGTAAATCGAATTGGTTAATGTCTAAGTCGGCGAGCACTTACTAAGGGTGGCCCAAAATGCCCTGAGGAGTTGTTCTGAATTGGATGCAGTTAGTATTGTAAAGCTTTACATATGAACCAAGATCGGCTTCAGAAAGGCTAAATTACCCGTCTTTCTCGTAGAACAATGAGTATTGGACTCGAATGGTGGTATCAGTGCACTTCTGGTAGCTGTAATACGTGGGGAATGAAGGCGCCGGGTTCACAATGCCGACACCGGGCTGGCGGCAGTTGCAGCCAACGTTGGGATAGGCGCATAGAGCAGCAGAGGGTGTCTGCGAGTTGTCGGGTCGCGTCGCAAAAGTTGGGATGCACGGGGGCTGGTTCATGGCCTGGCCGAAGAACCACATGGGCTGGGCCCTCATGGCGAGCTCGACACCTCCGGCGTTGAGGAGGTTGTTCATGTCGGAGTCGGAGATGGGAGTGACGGCAGCGGCCATCGAGACGAGGCCAGTGCCGGCGAGGAGGCTCTTGAGAGAGGACTTCATCTTGTCTGATTGATGAGGCAGATGCTAATGGTATACCTGGGGATGTTTGGTATAGTACAGAGAGAGCAGCGGCTGCGATGCGAAGAAATAGGGACAGCCGCTTCATTATATATCACCTCTCAACTACCAACTTCCGTCCCCACGCTCAATAGCGACAGCCAAGATGCTCGTGATGGAGCCGTTGATAGTCGACCAGCCCATGTCTCAATATGCCGCCGACCTTGACCTGCCTATTCCATTGAAATAACGGATCTCGGCATTCACTAATTGGTTCAGGAGCAGTCGGGCAGACCTTGTGTAGCTTCGAGACCGAGTCCTCCGTAGGCCCTTTTGGGCTTGTTCGACCGAAGACGCTTTGTGGATGCACCGAGCAGTGGCGCTCGAGGTTGATACAATTTGGCAGGTCTGTGGACGGCCAACCGCGGCTGACCCTGAGTCCAGTGCTTACACTGTCACATTAGGCTGTCACATCATTCATGCGAGCAACTTCTAGCCCCTGGCTAGATCGATGGGGCGCTTCTAAACCAAGTGCCAATTTAGGATGGGGTGGAAACTCGCGGGGAGGTGGAGAGCGTAACGTCTCGTGGAGATAGTACTGAGCCTCGCAAGACCAAAGCAGAATGCTACCCAAATGTCATTCGGCTCTGGGCTATGATCAGGACAAAAGGTTCAATTACATACAACGCCGTGCGTCTGGTTGCCGTCTGAGTGGCGGCGTAAATGGATGACCCGGGCTCATATGCGATCTCGTTCACATGATATTTCACTAAGCGGTATGACTCTGCCATGAGAGACCTTGTACGCCGCATTTTCACCTGAGTAAGGCCGCAAGTGATCAGCGACGCACGTATCCCAGGGCCCGCTTAGTGGTGTTGTCTATTCAGCTGACCGGTGTGCATTCCATGCCGTCTTTTCCACCTATTAGATCGTCTTGAGGACATCGACCACTCGGCTCTTTGGCTCTAGCGATGCGGGCTACTCCGTACACCGTAAATGCTTTTTTTTGTTCTTCTAAAGAGTGACAGCTCCTCTCGTATTGACGCCCGAAAAGGCATAACATAGAGGTGAAGAGGGAGAATTAAGAGTCTACTAGTCTCTGAAGTGGGAAACCGGAAATGCCAATCTTGGAAATATGGCCGATAAGCATTTAGTAGGGCACTATATATTCATGGTTATTTAACCATGTCCGGATATGCTGCTCCAGCTTGTGATCGTATGCATACGTGCTAAAACCTCTCCGGCTACACGGCTTCGGTATCCAAATGGTTCAAGAAAGCTTTTTGAATGCAGCTATTTAACCCTCGTGGCCGCTCTATAGGATGTCAATTGTCCAACACGAATACAATGGAGAAAAACACTGGAGCGCGGTATGCGCGTGTCCGCAGAATGCCCATGAGCGCTTGCAATTAAACCGCGCCCAGGTGCTCAATGGGCAAGGCAGGATTGGCCATCATGAATCACTCATCATTTACTTTCCACAATCGAGAAACAAGCCTGGGATGAAATCAAAAGACTACAAACGGCCGCCCTTAAGCGGGCTCTAAGCGATGCGAGATCCACAGAGAAGCATCAAGGGTGCTTACAAAGGAAGCTAAAGCTTCTGTGACGGGGATGTTTGCACTGACTCGCTTTTCCGTCTTTTCAACGCAAATGCTTTAGAATCTCGATCGCGCCAAGTTGTTTTTGTGTTCGCCCATCCGTTACACGACACGGTTCTTCTTCACGCACTGCGGATCAGCGGAAAGAAAAAGTGCCATACGGAGAACTAAGGGGCCGTATTTTCTATGATCCCGGATACTGTACACCGCAACTAGGATTCGGATTCGGCATATGCAGGGATCATATTAAATTCCTCGACGCTCTGGACGCCGCACGGATTGCATGTGAGCGATTAGAGCAAGTACAGGGAGCATCGGGATCAAACTATGTGAAATAGTGCAGCTATATCAGGTTGCACCACGGGACACGGAGTATGAATGTGATACAGCTAAGCCACGATGCAGTATATGAGGTTTAAGCCAAGATGTAGCCGTGCTGGAAGGGACGAGATTCCACAACAAGGAAAGTTCAAAACTACCGGTCAATGGCCTATACCGCCATATCATATTAACAATGGAACAAAAGTTCAATATTTAGAGGGCTACACAAGGCGAGACATTGGCAACCATCCCTGCTAATTATAGTAGGACGACCCATCGTAAAGGATATTTGTCTAGGTTTGGTATATCATGGATGATGACACTCACATGGAATTCTGGACTACTTCTCACACCACTTGTACAAACAACCCCAGGCTCAAGTTCATTATATCTGTGTTATGACACTGCGCCTTTGTTTCAGTGCTGCTTGTAAGCTCAAACGACAGGCACGCAAGGCATCCTGAGAATATTGAAATAAACGAGACGCAAACAAGCGTTGATCATAATGCAGGCTCTACTTATTAGGCAAGTCGATCACCCAGGGGCTGTCCTGCAATCCAGGCCTCCAAATCCTTGGCAGCCTGCTCATAGAAGCCGTTGATGGCCATCTCTTCAACATAGCCCGTATGGGGGGTGACTAATAAATGGCTCCTCCCATTCTTACCCCAGTCAGGATTCCTCCACTCACTATCAGCGGGAAGAGGTTCCTGCCAAAACACATCGAGCGCCGCGCCTCGAATCTTGCCGGCCTTGAGAGTGTCGAGTAGATCTTGCTCAACGACGAGAGGGCCTCTAGAACTGTTGACGAAGAAAGCCGATGGCTTCATCAGGTCAAAATCTTTTGTTGTGATGAGCCCTCGGGTGCGATCCGAGAGCACAACATGCAAGCTGACAACATCGGCAGTTCTGAAGAGCTCTTCTCGACTAACGGCCTTGAAGGTCTTTTCTCCGTCGGCATTTGTAACTGGCAACTTGAAGTGCGCTGCTTGTTCATCGGCAGATTCCTGTGTCAAGTTTTGGCTCCAAGCAATGATCTTCATGCCAAAAGCGACATGAAAGATCCGAGCTGCAGCGCCGCCCAGACGCCCAAGTCCAATGATGCCCAGAGTCTTTCCCGACAAGGAGGTGCAGAGACCGCTTTGCCAGATTCCTGACTTCACACCAGCATCGTCCTCTGCAATATTACGCGCAAGTGCCAGGATCATGGTTACGATGTGCTCGGTTGTGCTCTCGACAGTGTTCTCCCCACTGGCCTGAACGTGGATTGCTGTGACGACGGGAATGCCCCGCGCCTTGAAGGCATCAAGATCCAATGACAAATTCCGACGGCCTTGTGTCAGGAGAAGCTGTAGGTTGGGCAACCGATTCACCAGTTCTGCGGGAAATGGCGTCCGCTCTCTCACAGTACCTTGATGCACTTAGCATGAATACTATGACTGGAATGAGAATCTGCCATGGTTACATACTTATGACGTTGAACGGTTCAAGTCTCTTGACTAGAGCATCCTTCACTGACTGCGGGGTGTCTGCGCCGTTATATGGCAATAAGGTGTCTGGGAAATAGGCAATGTCATGATGGTCCTTGAACTTTGCAAGATGTGGTTCTGAAGCCCTTTGGTAATCGTCTAAGACGGCGATGTTGAGTCGCTTGGCAGCCATAGTTGACAAGCTGGTTACTTTTACTGAGAAACAAATACAGAACAGAGCCTCACTGTTAGAGAAGAACAATGTTTGGCGAGATTACGATTGCAATTGCGACATCGCTTTGTCTGTTGGTGGAGCAGACCACTGCGTCTAATACATTTAGCAGGCTATGCATTTACCCTTCGGTTTGTAAGCTTTATATCCGCGTACAGTTACCGATTGCGTAATAGTACGGTTTGGTCTCCTCCGCATCTGATATGCATCGGCTCTCGTCACGGCAATGTTTCTTGCGCGAAATTCGACTTGAGAATATGAACAGGGCGGTTTAACTGTATAATGGCCCATGCCATGAGTTGATTGCGGTAAAAGCTGCCCAGGCTGTCAACGGGATCCAGCAGAAGCGCGCCCACCAGAACCAAATTCCCGCCACAATATTCGCCATTGTATAACGAAATTCGGAGGGCGGGCTTGGTGCTAATACTGCAAGCCTGTGAAATCCAGGAGAGAAAAGTCTTGTGAACTGAGGCAAAACATTCCTCCGTCGAGCATAGCCGTGGAGTTTCCAGAAGGCTAGGTTCAGGAAGTAGAGCTCCGGGAAAAGCAGCTTTGTAACTAGCCAAAGATAGCGCACGAGGATCAGAGCCTGTATTCCTAGACAATGCCACAGTGAATCCTGGCGCAGAGGATAATATTCTTGTTGCAAACGAATAAAAATCCTCTTGCGAGCCTCTCTTGGTGTCATACTAACGCAGGCCCGGGCATGTTGGAAGATGAGGCCGAAAATGATATGCCGGCGGAGTGAAGCCCATGAGCTGTAAAGGTCGGATATGGGAATTGGCGTATTGGCAGGCCATCTAGTGATGCTCGTGAGATGCTCCATTCAACCAGAATGCTTGTATGGCGTTTAAATAAATTCACATCTCCCAGAGCATGGATTTAGACACATGCTATCGCGTTGTACCTCGAGAGAGCAACAATAAGCTGGATATCGAAGATTGCATCAAGTATTCCATACCGCATACTCGTACAACAAAGGTAAGGCGTGCTGAATTGAAGGAACGGGCACCCATCGTTGAATCCTTTCCATATTGGCGTGGACTATTTTGGTGCGTAAGAGTTGAGAACACATACTGTATGCGCACACTGTATTGCTTTCAAAGAATAGTATAGCATGCGTTCCATAAGTCGTTTACATGGACCTTGTATTCAATGCACGATATATTCGATTTGTCTAGGAAGAATATTGGGTGATTTGTTTACTGAGCGATTTCATTGTTCGGGGAAACAGCGTAGCCTTGGTTTTCGTGGTGACATTTCTTGTCGGGAATGAATAAACTCCGCGTTCCCGCGTTATGGAAACGAGAATACCGAGAGAACATGTCGCGGTTCGGCATTTATGGTCAAGGTTGCAGAAAGTTATGGATGAGATGAGCAAACCTGATCTACTGAGCGGCTTAGTATAATAGTTTCTGCATTTCGCAGTATAAAGAAAGATATGAATCGACAGTTGTCGCAAATTTGAACATCGACTCCAAAGAGAGCAGACTGTCCGGTCTGTAGGTGAGCAGCATCATATGCGGAATTGATCCCCGCTATTGCAAGGCATAGGTACGGTCAGAATCTGACCAGTTGGGGAATCTGTGACAAACTGCAACCTCTTCTTGGATATATCTAAAAACAACTGGGAGTCTTCAAAGTGATTGGTTCGCGAAGAGCTTCCAAGTGCTCTGTAATAACCTTTAAACTTTTTATTCAAGTCTTTGTCAACTAGCACTGGCCCCTTTCGACCAATGCGGGTGGTTGCGGAATTACGGCGGCGAAATTGTCAGCAAATATCCCCATATGCGGCGTATTTCCGACGCCCTCTCATTAACACGGCACTGAATAGGATATCGATAAAGGCATGAAGCAATTGTATTTATTGGTCTCTCTATCTCCTAATTCCGTGCTCCGCCATTGGACGCGATTGTCGATCCTGCATTATTCTGCCGGCAGAACATAGTCTGCCGAAGTACCAATTACAGTACCGCACCGAGCAGTTCACGGCGGTTATGTGGGTTCAATGTTTGGCTGCTTGAGCCTTGTGAACCTCAAAGCTGACAAATGCAGTTTTCTGTTGCCTTTCAGACAGTCAAAACACTGCGGAATGTCCATTTAATAGTATTGGCTGTTATTCCGTTGCTCGGACACGAGAAACGAGAGAAACTCTCAACGTCGGCGTTGCTGCGTTGTGAATCCCGGATTTCCCGTTCCCCGTTGTCCCCGTTCCCGCTGGCCGATTGACCGGCCTCTGCTGCCCTTTAATTGTTTAGTCGTCCTCTCGACGAATCCCGGATGAGATGACCAACATCGGGAAAGCCTGCGAGGCATGTCGGGTCCGGAAAACGAGGTGTGACGGCAAGGAGCCATGTGCCCGGTGTCTCAACCGGAGCGTCTCCTGCATCTACCGTTCGCGGACCAGGAATCGGCCTCGCAAGTCCCAAACTCCGGCGACAGCAACGGTTGTTTCCTCCGGTGCTAGTAACTCGGACGAGACCTCTGGGCCTATCAGCACGGCTCAGGAGTCGCAGGTCGACAAGCCCAAGGATGACAACAGCTGGGGCTTCCATGTACACAGCGTAGCAGCGATAACAACATCGCCCTCATCCATTATTCAGCTACACTATGGGCCGTCGTCCAACTTTTCTATGCTACACTCCATCTACCGACTGATCACAGGCATCCAGACACCACTAACGCGGCGCGAGGAGGTCGCCCAGGTCGGCCCGGGGCTGGACCTGTTTCAGAACCGACAGCTCTTCTTTGGAGACTTGGCAGACGGCAAGTCAAAGACGATATCCAACGACTACTCCGCCATGTTCCTAGATAAAGAGCTGTGCAACCGCGTCCTAGAACGTTACCTGTCCAGTTACTGGCACATGTTGCCCATCCTAACCAAAGATGACTTTCGTCGCCGTGCTGAGCTGCTGTACACGTCGCCAGGGCTCTTCTCTTTCGATGCCCCCGATGTCGTCGTCGTCATGTTGGCCATGGCCATCGGCGCGTCCATTCTCGAAGAAGAGGCCATGGCACAGTTCCTTTTCCAGCGAGCATCCCAGGGAGCGGACAAGCTAGACGAGCTGGTCAACATCCAAGCGATCCACATTCCGTTGCTCCAGGCCCAGTTCCAACTCGAGAGGTCACGGCCGCACTCTGCATTTCTATACGTCGGTGTGGCCTCAAGAAAGGCCGTCGCAGCAGGTCTGCATAGGGGTATCAGCATTCGGGGGCAGATGCGAGACTGTTTACAACGCCGCCTAACATTTTGGAGTCTATTCATCATGGAAACGTACGCATGCCCTCTTCCCCATTTCCAATCAGTTTCGAGTTGAGATGATACATTTGCTGACCTGCATTCTATAGCTGGGTATGCTTCTGCCTCGGACGCCCGACATCAATATCAGACCCGGGCGGCGGAGTCCCTGTCCCAGCCGAAGAAAAGTTCATCCAGGCGCTTGTGAGGCTAGCACGGCTCGTCTCAAAGTGTGCGGCGCGCATCTACAACCAGCATCACGAATCACTACTACACATGTGGAACGCGGCAACGGAGCTTCGTCACGAGCTCCAGTCATATGCGGAGGAGCAATTGTTCGACATCCACCTCGATATTCAGGGAGAGCCGGGCACGGGAGAATGCGGATTTTGCAAAACCATAATCGCCTCCAGTATGTTGAGACCTTCTCGGGTCACTTGATGTGACATGGAGACTAATCAGATTTTGTTTTGCAGTGTATCACCACGTCCAGCTATTAATGTTCCGACCATTTCTTGTCCTTCGAGGAAAACTAAGAACTCCGGCGCCGCAGATTGGAGCTGAGTCCTCCGACAAACTCAGGGAACTTACGTGGTTGGATACTGCGTGCGAGTACTGCCTCGAGCCGGCTCGGCAGATTATCAAATACATCAACAAATCGTGCGAGATAAACCACTTTTGCAAGGTATGTGTGCACTCATTACGTAGCAATGCGACGGAGAGAATGAGCTGACGCCGTAATGACAGGAAACGAAATACTTCTCTTTCTTCCTTGAAGGTGCCTGCTACGTCCTGGGATTCGACATGCTTCAGGACAAAAGTAAGGTGGAAGCTCACTTACCGTGGCTGCATGTTGCTCTCGACTGCCTATCCACCATGTCTCCCACAAATGAATCTTCTCCGTCACAAATCCAGATTCTCATCAAAGCCATCAACCGCATCCTCTGCACCGTCGTCCCCAACTACCCTTGCGGCGCAATCGAAAGCCTTTGCGGAACGCCGCAGTGTACCGAGGGTGCGCTCCCGATGCACGCCAATACCCTGATGACGCCCTCCGATACGTCCCCCTCCGGATACCCGCCGTCCGTGCCGTCCATGTCCCTGACCTACTATGCCCCGAACAGCTCCCGGGCATCTGCTGTGCCGTTTCTCTCCACGGAGAACCGGGCCGCCGCCATGAGCATCCCTGGAGCTCAAGATCCAGACTTTGACTGGAGAATGTTTGACGTGGAGACGCTCATGTCTATCGACCCATTTGAATTTATCCTGAACGCAAAAATGAACGAGGAAGGCCAACCAGGCTTGTAAAACAAACTGAAACTGAAACTTTCGCTGCATGTATTTTTACAGATTGAACATTTAATACTCATGTACGCTATCCATATGGTTTATTAGGGGAGGGGTAGTTTTGGCGTTTGGATTGGAAATTGCTACTCTGGTTTTTTTCTTCTATGAAATTGCATGGGCGGAGTAATTTATTCAAGATATAATTCAATCTAGCCATTGAGGGCGGAAAATTATTTTGCGCGAGCTTGGCTTGTCTTTTTATGTTTCCATGATCCCGTCTGCTGCGCTTTTCTCTTCCAAGTAAATGATGTAACGTAATTTTCAAGGCAGCAAGTAACAACTGCAAAAGCTAGGTCACTTATATAAGTGAAGGTTCAATATCTTGATCAATCAGGATGACCTTGATGGCTTTGATCAGATGGATGGCGTTGATCTAGTAGCTGACCTTGTATGAGATCAGATGGCCTTGTTCAATCTAGCTGCTGTAGATAACCTTGATCTAACTATGCTATCTAAGCCAATGATTTGAGCTAGATAGATCAAGGTCATCCAGTTAGATCAAGGTTAGGTTAGTATCTGATCAAAGTCATCAATCCATTCAGATCAAGATATTGAACCTTCACCATGATAGTGCTATAATATATAAATACAGTAACAATACCGTGAATGCACTGTATGCCGTTTTGTTTTCTGATCTTCCGGTTTGGCAACAATTGGGACTATTACACGAGTGCAAAGTCTATCTAAGAGACCGCTGTAGATGTAGAAGAATGGTTATTTTCCTTCTCAAGTAGGCTCCGCTGATAGAACATCCTTCTATAACAAGAAACCACTGTTGAATTTCGTTCAAACTGTTATCGTGCAGAGTCGTCAATTGTGATTCATCACACCACCTCTCCCCGCTTAAATACAGAAAGCCAAGATGGCGGAAATACGGAATTAAGCTTAAACGCCATGCCGTATTACATCATCACTCAATTCAAGCGCCTCCAAACGCAGCTCATCGCGCGCGCTTCTTACTCTATGCACCGAGCACATTCTATTTAATAAATTTCAGCCTCATAATAACGTTATTGAGAGCCGCTTTGCTTTGGAATCACAAGGCTGCATGTCAGTCTGACCATTGCGTTGCCTGGCGCCATAATTTGATAACACACCTGGTTCCTAATTGGGTAGTGGCATGGATCTTCGACTGTCTCGGTTGAGCCAATATAGCCGATAGTTGCCCATTATTACACTATACATGGAATCGTTGAGATGGGCTTACAAATTGGTGAGTGGGGTAGAGCTATTCTGATGGTTGATAATATCGTGAATTGAAGATGAGATCGGAAGGAAGTGGGCAAGTCGTATAAAACAACGGAATATGTCTAAAGCAGAAGATTGACAGAAGAACAGTATTGTAGTATATAGCTTCATCAAGAGGAACAACCTTAAGAACAGCACCATCAATAACTCCACCAAGCAACTCCACAACCATCACAACAATGGCTACCCAGAAAGGCATCGCCCTCATCCTCGGCGCCGGCTCAAACACCGGCCGCGCCCTCTCCGACACATTCTCCCAAGCCGGCTACAAGGTCGCCCTCGTCTCCCGCTCCGCCAAGGAATCATCCTCAGATAAGCAGATTAGCATCGCAGCCGACCTCACCAAACTGGAAACCATCCCCTCCATCTTTGACACCGTCCGCCAGAAGCTTGGCGCGGATCCCAACATTGTTGTTTACAACGCCGCCGCTTTGACGTTCCCTTCCGATAAGACGAACCCTTTTAGCATCGATGTTACTGCTTTTGAGTTGAATTTGCGTCTGATGAACACGGCGGCTTATGTTGCGGCGAGGGAGTCCGTTGCGGGCTTCGACAAACTGCCCAAGGCTCTGTCAAAAGCCTTTATATACACCGGCAACTGGCTGAATGCCGTCATCTCGCCAAATGTCAATTACGTGACGCTCGCCAGCGGCAAGAGTGCGGCGGCGCCCTGGATCGGCACTGCGAGCGTGCATTATAAAGAAAAGGGATATGGGTAAGTCTCGATTCGAAAGCGGCTGGTCCTACCTTTTATCCGCTCTCCCGGCTAACATGCGATTTCTGAAGCTTCTACTTCGCGGATGAGCGCACTCCTGAGGGGAGACCAGTCGGCAATGACATTTCGGGTCCGGCCCACGCAGAATTCTATCTGCAATTGGCTGAGCACAAGGTTGATGCGCCGTGGCACGCGACCTTTGTTGCGGGCAAGGGCCTTGTCGACTTTCCCGAGACCCGACAGACTTACATTGACTTATAAGCATCGTTCACATGAAACATTTCTAAAAAGCTGCTGTTATATATCAAATGTAGCGATAGTATCATTTTAACAATCTAAATAACCGTCCTTTACGGAGTAATAATGACATACTGTCCCGGTCCTGCGTTCTCCCTTGCAGCCGTGAAAGCCCGATCCCACTCTTCGAGGCCAAACTTGCCCTCAACGCGAGCCCCAATCTTCTCCCCCAACCCCAGGATACCCGACTCCACCATCTTGATTAGCATTCTGACGTCCTTCCTTTCGTACATGAATTTTCCGTGGAGCTTCAAGTCGTTAAACATGATTGCCCCGTATGGGATCACCGTGTCCCCTGCAATGCCGCCCATGAGACTGACTCTGCCGGAGTGAGCGAGCGAGAGTATGCCGCTCTTGATGTGAGTCGACGACGCGGCCATCGGAGGCGAAATGTCAAAGAATACGTCAATCGGGCCGTGCTTTCTAATAGATGCCGTGTCTTTCTCGGCATTTCCAGTAATCTGGACAGTCTTTATCTTGTCGCTCGTAGCGGCAAGCTTCTCTAGCACCTGGGCGTTTCTCCCCATCGCAACCACATTCGCTCCTAAAGCGAGAGCAAGATTCACAGCAGCAGTACCATAAGGCCCTGTTGCGGGACCGATGAGAACCGTCTCGCCAACCTTGACATCGACGTCTCTGAATCCTCCAAAGGGGACAAGCATTCGGTGTATGTAAGACAGGTCATCAATGGAGTAGCCCAAGCCGCCACTGGCAGGATCTCCAAGAAGTCGGGCCTCATTGAGAGCATAGCAGTTTTCCACAGGGATTTTTGCATACTCGGCATACGTCGCATCTCGCCACTCATCAGTAGCGAGTTTCACAGACGCGCTTGAGAATCCGTTGTGTATGCCCATCAGGTAACTCACCGAGGTGTCGTCCCTGGCACGAGTCATGATATCCACGAGGACAAGCTGTCCTGGAGCGAAGACGGTAGAGTCTGGTCCCACGGCAGCTATCCTTCCGATAGCACTGCCACCGGGGATATATGGCTTTGGGTAGGGATATGGGCGAGTGCCGTCGAGGATCTCGCGGCCGTAGGACAAGACGTTTGCTGCGAGCACTCGGACGACGACATTTCCCGAGGTTGCTTGTGGTGTTGGGGGATGTTCGACTTTTAGAGGGGAGTCGAGTGAATGCAGCACAAGAGCTCGATGGGTAAGAGGAAGAGATGACTCTGAAGCCATTGCTGAGAAGACGTATAAGTTATATATGTGTATGTATGTGCTTATAAAAATTCTAAGAATTTTGTAGTAAAACCTTGGCCATGGACAGAGGAGAATGGCTTCATAAATGCCATTTTATATGTTCATCTCGTACCCTTTTTATAAACATTCCCATCTCTACTTCATACGCCCTTCAATCTCATGTTGCTCTCCAAGTTCCCATGAGGCTACGGAGTTTGCTATCCCCAGACCTATATCCGGAAACGTGCAGAGGCGTTCCGAGCCTAATTTTAGTCCCGCGGGATTCCATCGAATTACCCCTGACTTTTTTAATCCCCGCTCAGCCTCATGTCGGAAGCTCGATGCCGACTTTACCATTTATGGAAAATGTCTAACTTTTTCGCTGCCTTTTCAGTGACGAACCCGATAGGATCGCTAGTTGCCTCTATAGTGGAAATCCTTGCATAACGACCCGGAGACAGCAAAAAAGTCCGACAAAGCGCGGTTAAGCCGTTGAAAGGCGGCTGCTGTGCTTCTTATTTATCAATATACGGATTAAACTACATTATACAGCACTAATAGAAATAATCTAGCTGCGCATTCCCAAATATCGCGTCGTAAACACCGTGCTCTTAGCAGCGCCTGTCACACGGATCGGAACCTCCTCTCCCGGAACAAGATCAATCAGGTTGTCGTCAAACTTTACCGTTTCATCTTCGCATTCCACAGCAACACCCTTGACTGGCATATCCGAACTTAGAATAACAGAATTTCCATCTTCGGAGAGCTTCAGCTTCAGGTTCTGGGGCTGTTGCAGGTGTACATGTTTGAGCGGCTGCGGCCAATCAACATATCGAGCAACCAGATTTCCGTCCCGATACAAATATGCTGCAACAACGGTACGGCCCTCTAGTCCAGTATTTGGAGTCTTTACAGGAAAATCTATGGCTGTCAGCTCAGTAGTTTGGTTACCAGACAGCTGCTGTGATGTTGCGAGAGTCTCGCTAAAGACTTGTTCCGCTGTCTCCACGTCCCATCCCTTGAGGACGCAGTCGATCTTGACATCATCAAGTGTAAAGTTGGAAGCCCAAACCTCAAGCTTAGTCTTCACTTCGATATCAACTCTTGTGTATTTATCCTTGGGGTGGCGGTGTTCACTGCGCTTTATTCCGACAGTGATGGGATTCAGCTCTCGTTTCACGGTGTAGTAGGCAAGCTTTGGTCGCAGGTAGTAGTCACAGATGGCCCATGATGTTACGGGCCAGCAGTCATTCAGCTGCCAGACGAGAGCTCCGCTGCAGTACTCTCGCCCAGGGCCTTTCCATTCGCGGCGCCAGAGTCGGTATGCAGACGACAGGCATTCTGCCTGCATTAGCTGTGTAGAGTAGACGTATTGCTCCAGTGGGTTTATCGGATAGGTAATATTCTCTGCGAGATAGAGAGCAATCCGGCGCTCGTGGCCGGTTGCCTTGTTATGGAAATCCACAATGTCAGACTGTGGGTGTCGATCTGGGTCGTCTTTGCCTTTCGGCAAGAAAGCATCAATGGTTCGCACCGATGGGAAAGCCTCCATGCCGAATTCAGAAACAAATCTTCCTCCTAGCTTGTCAAAATCCTGGTACCTCTCTTGAGTGCCATGCCACACATTCCATTGATGAATATCTCCTACAGTTGGATCTCCCGACGTCTTTCCGCCCCATGGGCTTCCGTAGTGATAAAACGTCTCGGGCACCAAGTCTTGGCAAACTTGTGGGAGGAGATGCTCGTAGATATAGCGGGCCGGAAAATCTGACTTGAGCCAGCTCTGCGGATCTTTGTCTTCGACGTTACAAGTGAGTCCCTCGCTCTCTTGATATTGATAATCCTCATTATTACCAGCGTAGATGACGATACTAGGGTGGTGCCGCAAAATCTTAACGTTCTCTCTGGCTTCTCTTTCGATGGATTGCAGCATCTCTGGCCAGCAAGGATAGTTTCCACAGGCAAACGGAAAGTCGACCCAAACAAGGATTCCTTGTTCGTCGCACGCATCAAGCAAGTTTTCATCCTCGTAAACGCCACCACCCCAAATACGCAACATGGATTGATTACCTTCAACCATAAGCTTGATCCAGTCTTGGTACTTCTCCTTGGTAATTCGTGGCGTGAAATTATCCGCAGGGATCCAATTGCTGCCACCGCAAAATATCGGTATATTGTTCACCTGGAAAAAGAATGACGTTCCTGGCTGATCCTTGAGTGGCTTCTGGACAAGCTCTACCTTTCGGATTCCTATTCTCTTCGACACAGAATCCACTTCGTCCTTGCCATCCAGAAGCGTTGCTGTAATCGTATACAGTGGTTGTTTGCCATACCGGAGAGGGTACCACAGCTCTGGGTTGTCAAGATTGAAGGTAGCTACCGCATTGCCTTCTTTTGTAACGTCCACAGTATCGCTTACAACCGTCTGATTTAGCGAGAGATTAAACCGCACCTTGGACGCCTTTCCCTCGGTAGCTGCATGAAGGACAACTTTGGCGCTGGCAAGCGACTCGTCCACGGTAACGCTCGCATATAGGTCAACTAGTCGTGATTCATAGATCTCGAGGTTGATAGGCTTCCATGGCCCGCATGTCAAGAGTGCTGGGCCCCAGTCCCAGCCCCAGTGATACTGTGCTTTTCGAACTGCCAGTCTCGAGCTGTCTCCATTCCAGACGCCCCATTTATGATCAGGATATTGTTCAACACGCTTCCATCCTCTCAAATACGCACTGTCAAAGGTGATGACCAGTTGGTTGTCTGTTTCTTTGAGAAGCGCGGTGACGTCCACCCGCTCGGGTATGAACATGTTGTCTGTTTCGAGAATCTGCTTGCCGTTCAGAAGCACCTCTGCAAAAGTATCCAGCCCATCAAAAGCAAGAATAGCCTTTTCCTGACTCCCTACCTTGGGAGCCTTGAATGATGTGCGGTACTGCCACGCCTTCACCTCGCCCACCCATTGCACATCCAGCTCATTCTTCCCGATGAAAGGATCGGGAATGAGGTTGTGGTGCAACAGATCAAGATGGACATTGGTGGGAAACTGGGAGACGGGCAAGAATGAAGATCCTTGGACATCTGCTCTCCCAAACTGCCAGTCCGCATCGATGGGGATGATCTTTCGAGGTGCCATTGCGGGGAATCGGGCGGCAAGTCGGTTGATAGTAAGACTTTACTCTCTCCTCTGGAAAGCTGTCCGCCCTAAGGAAAAGAAGAGGTGATGACTATATAGTGGAAATGGAAGAAGAGGATATAGACCGACATTCCCCGTAAGTAACGTCGATACTTATACTTACACGCGTGAAGCCTATACGGAGGCTACGTGACGGAAGGGCAACCTCCGCAGCTTGAAGAGGCAAGGCGGGGTTTGGGGATCAACACGGTGCAGAAGCCGCAGCGCAGCCGGAGATGCGAACTGCTGCAGGCAATTCAAATACAAATTAAACGGTACGTGGCGCAAAGTGGTGCGCTGTGCCTTATTTGGCAAAATATCGATGCAGAGCGACTCGTCAGCATCGGTTTCATTAATCGAGGAAGTACAGCCTCGTAAGTGAGAGGCACTTGACTTGATACATGTACACTGAGAGGATTCACATACACCAAAACAATGAAGAGAATATTTCAAAACAAAGCAACACAATATTTTGACAGCTAATCAGGAATAATAGACGAGACCAAAGGAAATTTTAAGAAAGAAATCTTGTAGCCAATACAAAGGCTGGCTTCAAGTTCTATACGCCCCCAAACGCCAATATTGCTTGCTGCCATTGATGTCTCAAAGCTCATTTTTGCATTAACAAAACACACAGGGGCTGATTATGCGTATTATCCTTCAACAGTTTCCTCTCATCTTGTCGAGCGCGCATATGAAAGTAAACATGGTCAAGCTTAAAATCAAGGAGGGAAAGAAAGAAAGAAAACGGTCGTGATTGATGGTCGTGATCATCAGCAACAGCCTCTGCCCCTTCGGCGGCTGCTGAGCGTAAAGACTTCTTCCCATTCTCTCAGGTTCCAGTTCTGGGTTCGATTTTTTCCTCGCCTGCGCCTCCGTGGGCCACTCAAACTCTCGTCCATCGTGCCGCCGGTAATGGAGCTTTTGATGCTGCCTCCATCGCTGGCAGTATTCCAGCCACCGCCATCTCCGTATTGAATGCCGCTCATGGGGTCATCCGGATCAATTTCGCCCAACTCAATCTTTGTCAAGATCATTCTGGCCAGTCGGTTGAAGATCTCGTCCACTCCTTCGCCATTAAGTGCGCTTGCTTCCGTCACCACCGGAATGCCCACAGTGCTAGCCCATCGACTCGCCTCGGCAGACGATATCTCGCGACCCTCTGGCGCTTCCGTCGCTCTTTGCTGAGTGCCGGCTCCAATAGAAGCGGAGTGATCCCTATATGACGAAGCCGCGCCGTTGAGGCCCGTTGTGATGGTCGCCATGGAGCTCACACTGCTGGGAGTTGGTGGAGGCAAGCTTGTATCAATGAGGTTCTCGGAAGCCAAATCCAACTTATTTCCCACCAGCATGACGCTCAGATTAGGAGACGCTAGCGCCCGCGCATCGTTAAGAAACGGCTGTAGCCCTCGGAAAGATATATGCGATGCGATGTCGTACACCAATATTGCTCCCGCGGCTCCACGATAATATGACCTCGAAACGGATCGAAAGCGTTCGGTTCCTGCCGTGTCCCATAACTGTGAAGAGAAACCAATATTAGCAACATTGATCCCTGTGATAGATGACGAGGGGCTGAAATACTTGGAGTTTTATCCGCTTTCGTCGCGCCCCGCTCCCAACCTTGATGATTTTGGTTGCGAACTCGACGCCTATAGTCTGTGACGATAACACTCTCCATTCGTTCTTCACAAATCGATGAAGCAGACATGACCTGTGTGCGCAAGACACAATCCAGTTAGCCATCTATCCATTCGGAGCAGCAGCTTGATTGTTCAGATGCTGCCTCGTCCGTAGCGCCACTTACTTTCCCGAACCACTAGGTCCCAGCAATATGACCTTGGCCAAGTAGTCGTACATGCTCCCGAGTTCCTATTCCATCGTTTGCTCAGCATACATTGTTATATCAGCCTTGTCTCGAGCTTTCTCACCTGCTCGGGGCGAGCTGTCCCAGTGCTAGATTCGCTCGCCCCGGACGACCGCCTGGGTCTCATCATGGACGGGCGCGAACTCGTTCGGCGTATGTGATTCAAAAGTAAAGGGAACTATCGTCGCTGGTGTTGTTGAAAATCCAGCAACCGAATCCCGGGGGAACCGACCGTCGTCAGAGCAAAGCACAAAGATCGAGAAAGATGGCTTTGTGGAAGCAGAGATTACGGATGTGTGATTTGAAGCGACATCACTAAAGTGGCTCGGCATGCAGGGATGGTGTCACTGCTTTTTAGTGCACGGGCCCCCTCTATCGCTCGCTATAAAAGGCGAACCCCCACTGAACCGCTCACTGCCTATCGCTGAGCGCAGCCCAATGACTAAGCTATCGCTGGGCATGAATGGAGACTTGGAAGCCACATGACAATGTTTCAGTGGGTTCATGATGCCCGCCAGAGAACGGGCTGTTTTTCTTGATCCAACGTGGGGAGAAGGCGGGTTAAACTATTATATATACATCTTTTGTCTTTATCGAGGATTAGTATCCGTAGGCATTGTTACACTCATCATTGCATTCCAGCCTGATTAGGCACTTTACATACTGAAACAAAATCCCCTAACGGGACATGTACGATCGCTAGAGCAGCCACGCCTAGTGCTTAGCAGTTGTAGCACCTGTAGACATTCAGGGAGCTTCTGAGCCTCGGCACGGCGGGCTGCTATAACCGCTACGGCTGACTGATGTGAGCACCACATATTAATACCAACATGGATAATCTTCCAACTCTCTTCTGTGAAATGTTTCATTCTCACGTATAGTAACCGAGTCATCACATTGTAATCCATCAAAGCCATGAAGATCCAAGACCGCACATTCATCATATCCGGCGGCGCATCCGGCCTGGGCAAAGGCTCGGCAGTCGAAATCATCAAAGCGGGAGGCTACGTCGCAATCCTAGACCTATCCGATGAAGAGACAGGTCAAGCTCTAGAAAAGGAGCTGGGACCAGCGGCCAAGTTCTTTCACTGTAATGTGTTACAAACCGAGAGCATTGCAAAGGCAGTGCAAGGCACGGTGGATTGGGTCAAGGAGACTGGAAAGCCACTTGGCGGCGTGATTCCAGCGGCCGGCGTTGGACTTCCTGCAGCTGTAGGCCATCTCATTAAAAGACCTATTTGCAGAACTCTTGTTGCTAAACTACCTGATGAATAGGTTCTGAATAAAAAAGGCGATGCTTTCAACCTGGATGACGTCGATTTCGTTCTGGGCGTCAACCTCAGAGGCACCATCGATCTCATCCGGCAATCCGCATTTCATCTTGCCAAAGTCGACCCCGAAGGTCCGGATGGTGAGCGTGGCGTCATCATCATGGTCAGCAGCTCGAGCGCCTTTGACGGCCAGTACGGCCAAGTCAGCTACGCAGCCAGCAAGGGGGCCGTCGCATCAATGGCGCTGCCCATGTCTCGAGATCTGGCGCGTCACGGCATCCGCGTCGTTGCTGTTGCTCCCAACTTGTTCGTGTCCGGCATGACGGCCGTGATGAGCGAAAGGGTCCGGAAGAATATAGAGGCCACATTCGTCTTTCCGAAGCGGGCAGGCAACCCTCCCGAGTTCGCCATCTTGGTGAGTTTTTGTTTTCTCATATGCATGCATACATGTCCCCATGAACCCTTTCGGAGATTAACAAGGTGCGCCCCATAGGTCAAGCACATCATTGAGAACCCCATGTTGAATGGGGCCGTGATCCGATTGGATGGCGCATCAAGACTGAGCAAGATGTAAGCAGCTGATGTATACACGCACTGCTGGTCATCTAGTTTTGCGATCATGTGCCGCCGAGATTCTCAGCGGGATATGGTGTAATTCATTCATGTCCTCTATAATAAAAAGAGTGGAATCAATGCTATTAGGCCTATCAGTAATACAAGGCAACATCGCCGTATTAGCGGAGGCACTCTGCGAATGATGAGCGTTCCCGTCCTGAGGCTCTTTCGCTACATGCGAGCTTATAACGTCATGACCTTCGCCAGTCACTACAGTCTCGACCTAATCTAATGACGTGGATGAAATACAAATATTTTCAGGATTCGATATTCTATTAGTCATTTATATCACTATAGTCTAAGCTAAAGATCATGACAAGAGACGAGCTTTGGAACACTAGAGGGCAGGTATTGTGTATGCATCTGATTAATACATTGTAAAAATGGTGTGGGAGAAAACAAATTAGGAGAAAAAGGTCGTGGAACCAAAAAAAATTCGCCGATAGAAACATGCATTAGAGAAGCCGATAGATCCAGATAGCTAGCAAACCATGCTGCTTCTATGGCAGCAGCGCCATGGCATCAATGGCTGACCGTTACAGAATTGAGCACCCAATGTATCCGTTTTTTGCAGATGACAGCTTGTTGGGCGATAGATCTCTAGAAGCTGGCGCCGCTGACACACTGCTGAAAATGTGTAAATGCGGTTCGACATCAACTATTGGCAGCCCACCATACACTGCTTGTTTATATGCATAAAATGTCGCTAATTCTTCGCAATCCTGTTTGCCGACTTGGAGTTTGCTCGGATGATCAGAATAATTCATGACTGATAAGTCATTCTCACTTCCAAAAAGTACAGAGCGATTATCCTTTTCTTTCTCCGCGGCAAATTCATGTCGCAGGCCCAAAATATGGCCCAATTCGTGGGCTAGAATATTGTCCAAGTAATCGGCCCTGTCCAGGGCATCTTGGTAAACGACCAGTTCACCCGGCGAGTCCTGCGGAAAGAATGATCTGGCATAAACACGTCTTCGCCTACTCCGAAAACCGCAGTACTTGATAGCAAATGCGGCTGGCTCGTCGCGTGCAACTTGCTTGAAATATACGCCAACGTTGGGCCACATGGAAATCGCTCTTGCTGTTGCATCCGCCACAGAGGCCGCCACGTCGAGGGATTCGAAGCTTTCTGCACAAAGGACGTATCTGAGCTCCGAACCCTTACACCAGCGGGGTATCTCATCGCCGCACCCAATGCGCACTTCATCACACCCATGCATGCTGGTGCCACATCTGTATCTGGCAACGGCTCCGCAATCTAACCTGCGAAGAACGTCGGATCCTTGGTGAGTGGATATGTATTGTGCAGTATCGCCTGCTTCAGTACGGGTATGGAGTGAGAGGGTCTCAGCTTCATTTCCATCATCTGCTATCTCCAACGCAGACGCATAGCATGGGACCCTTTTGTGATGGATTGGTGCAGGATGCCAGACAAAGATGCACATGTCTTCGGAAGGAGCTAGGCTTGATCGGCAACTCTGCTCATCGATACTGCCGCGCGCGGCATTGATGCTTGTGATGCTCGTCCCATCACTTGAATCTGCATTAATTGGGGGGTCACCCTGGTCAGTAGCAGAGAGGGACACTTGGGCGTCGGCTTCTGAGCGTGAACAGCTGCTCTCGAAGAGTGATGGCGGTGAAGAACAATTGCCAATGGCAATACTATGGTTGTCACCTTTGGCGTCACGACAATCGACGTGAGGAACTGCACTGTCTGATTCTGAAGCGCGCCATCGCAAAACCAACCGACGACACAAATTGCTGAATAGAAAGCATGGAAAAGTAGAGCCATTGCTCATAGTTTCGGGGTCGTCTGGCATTGCTTTTGCCAATCGAGATGGTCGAGAGCGTCTCAGCACCTTTGACGGCGATGCTCCCTTTTGGATGATGTGCGCTGGGGGAGTTATATGTGACGTGAGAATATATATGAACACGGTGAGGAGGGAGCCGTCCCCTTCTTATATCAAGTCCTCTCATGGTAAATACTGAACAGCGTGGTGGTCAAAAAGGTGAGATTAACCATCCATATATAGAGTGAGGTCGTCCCTGCTCGAAATTCAGCTGGTGGAGCTCCGGACGAGGCTCAGTCGCGGCGGGATGCTTTTCTTTTTCCTTTACCTTTTTTACTGTCCTCCCCCTTTTTCTCCCTTCTTTTCTTTTCTTACCTCTTTTTCTTCCTCTTTTCGGAACGCAAGCGCTCGGACTGACACTCAATGTGGCGAATTTCCCTGACCAGATGTCTAGATAGCGCCCAGTCCATGCTAGCCTTGAACTCGCTGTCGAGTGCTACTACCAGTAAAGAAGCATCATTCTCCCTTAGGCCAGTGTTGGGTGTATGCATGGGGTTGTGTGCCAGGGTTGTTAGAAGCTATGGGGAACCGTGGTGCACTAGGGCGGGCACTGGGGCGGGCACGGTGCGAGGGAGTGGGAAAACGCGAGACACGCCCCCAGGCCGGAATAGCCATTTTTTTTTTTTCAAACAAACAGCAAAAATGACCGGTCCACAGCTCCTAACCAACCTCATCAATGTATAGCCCACTCCGTACCTGTTATTTATGACTAATAATGTCGTCGTTTCACGTTCCCGATTTGCGCATACTTTTGGGCGCCAGAATAGCGAACGACGTGGCCAGCTAATCACTAGGAGCAGTCACAGTTGTAGAGGTCGATGGGATATACGTGTCTGGTAATACACAAATGCAGTAGAATTTTCTTTCTTTCGCTTTTTTCTCTTCTCTCTCTTCCTTTTAGGCGTAACTCGTTCGTTCTTTGTTCATGTAGGGCGCCACATCCAATCATCAATGACGCTGGAGTAACTGAGTTAGACCCGAGATGCGCCAGCACCATGCACGACACACTTGCCGAAGTCCATATAAAGAACAACCCATCGACGAGCTTATGCAATATGACCTGCCCTTGCTGAGCTTGGACAAACTATTCTACTTCAGGGCACAACCTGTGTCACGTATCCTGTCTTCTCACAACATGAACTGCCTCCTCGGGATGACACAATATAAGCTTCATTCACCAATTAACTCTCCTGTTGGACATTACCATTGTTTCCAAACTAAATTAGGAGACCCAGAGAGTTCGCCTGCTACCTTGTTAGGGGTGGCGCTCGAAATGAGATGCTTGATCACGGCCTCGACACCCGTGATCCCATCCACTGAGATTGCGTATAGTGCTAGGCCAACGACGTGGGGTGTTGCCATGGGCGTGCCGCTAATGGAGTATTCGTCGCTGTTGTCGCCGTTCCAGCCAGACGTAATGTTCGAACCAGGAGCGAGAACATCAACGGCCTCACTCCAGTTGGAGTATGCCGCAACAACCTACTCATTGTCAATAGCTCGACAGTGACAGCAGTGGTAGCAGAAGCAGAAGGAAGTTCAGGGGCATTCGAGTACTGATTATCGGAAGCAACAACCGAGAGGACACCAGATCCCGAGGCGGAATCGACGGCTTGGTTAAGAGAAACAGTGTATGGCCTGGTAAGAGACATATTAATGACAGATTTGGCGGTGCGGTTCTTTGTGGTGATGTCATTTACAGCCCAGGTGAAGCCACTCAGGATGATGGAGGAGCTGGTGGAAGACACCTGGAAGACTTTGACGCCCACCAGTGATGCCTTCTTGGCCACGCCAAAGGTCTTTCCCGCGATGATACCAGAGACATGAGTGCCGTGGCCCGCAGAGTCATTTGTATCACCGGGGCAAACTGTGAATCCAATAGAGGCACGGCCCTCAAACTCGTCGTGAGTCAACTTGATGCCAGTATCGACAACATAGGCAAAGGTGTCTTCACCCGCATTAGAGTCATAGATGTAGTCGGTCGGTCGCACCCGCTTCCTGTGAGATATAGCAGCCAAACCCCAGCTAGTGTTGAATTGGGTCGTCAGGTCTCTCTTGGAGAGTTCCTTGACTCAAGAAACTTCGCATATACTATCCTCCTCGACAACATAGACCTATGAGCCCACAGTTGGCTATAGATCAATAACCATAGAAATAATTGGGCAACCTACATCAGGGTTACTGAAAATCTCGGCGAGAGTCTCCTCGTCAAAGGATCCAGCATAGCCATGAAAGCCAGGCTCTCCAACAAACGTCTTCTCAACGCCCTTAAATTGGCACTTGTTGACGGTGCGTTTGGTGATGGAGCTCACCCACTCAATATGGCTATGGAGATCCTGGGCTTGGAGGCCGTTCGCTTGAGGATGACGCGTCACGTCTCTATTAATTGGGAGTACTGGGACGGCGTGTGTATAGGCGAATAAGGTTGTTGCGATGGCGACGAGGCTGTGGAGATGGACCATTGCGACTGATTGTTGCTGTATAGAGTACTGGAATGAAGAGAGGTAGGGAGTAATAGATGGGCTTTGAGGGACTACTCAAGTTATATATGCCATTTTACTGGTATGAGAAGAGTTGCTAACACGAATTTCAGCCTCGTTTTTTTTTTCGCCATCCTTGTCTTCATCGTTGGTGTGCTTTCTTTTACATGTCATGCCCAACTCCATGTGAATCTCCCAACACAAATCAGCGTACCTAGAGACATCAATATTGATGCGGTGCAGATGTCCAAAGGCGCGATCTACTCTACAGCCAGGTAATAGTCAAAGATCCTAGGCATCTCCTGTGATACCATACATATACTCAACGGCGTGACGGAAATTCTCTTGCCCCGCAGTCTGTTGGTTTGCCATGAACAGCCTAACAGCAGCCCGTGTCTTGAATTGTTTCTAGGAAGGACCAGGTTCATAAAGCTCAATGATCTGCAGAGTTCGTTGCCACGGTTTAACGGTTTATGAGAGGGTCCAACACGCGGTTCCGCCAACGTATCACATATTCTAATACATGTTTGCTGGTTGACACCATTAGTGTTTGAATGGGGAACTGCTTGGCGGTCTCCAAATCATCGCGCTTAAGCTCAAAGAAGCAGCTCCTTCAACCATGTACTATTTTGAGAAAACAACATTACTGCGTTACGTTACCATCCCCAACTTGACCTAGACCTTTTACGTTATTTGGATCTTTTCAATGCTATCATGTTGTATTCTTTCTGCACATCGTCCCTTAAAGCAGAGAGACCGGCGGAGAAAATGATCAGCCATGCATTATGTCTTCATACTTGCTGCCGATTCTTGCTACCCCAGCAGTTGGAATCTCAGCTGCAAAGCTTCCCGGTAAGATAAACTCCTATACACAGAGATTCAGGGCATTGCCATGCGGAGAACGAACCAAGGTCAGATAGAACAGCATAGAAACTGAACTGGCAATCTTCTTTGCTCTATATAAACGCACATATAAACGTCTAAAGTTCGATACAATACGTATTCTAGCTTCAATATATATATAATAGCAGTATCTACTATATTTGACGGTATCTAGTATTTGAATTACCGTAGATGCATCTCGTCGTTTGTTCTTAATACGTCGTGATGAAGGATTCGGTTCAGTCGATCACATAGTCATTCACTGTCGGATCAATGCCACAAAAATCACGAATGTAAAACCAGCCCACAATTTCATCTTGCGCAATGGAAAGGAGGAATTGTCAGCAGCATATAAAAAACAGGCACAAGGAATGTCTCAATGTCTCAGCGCCTGTAGCACGAAGAGAGAGTACAAAGCAGTTTCCGAGTCTCAGCGGCTTACACGTAGAGACATTTTTACCAAATCGGGAAGTGCTGTATATGGAGTAAGCAAGCATAATTGCAGCGTTCATAAAGCCCAGTGCACTAAAATTTAATGCTCGATCAGCCGCTAGTCCCGCGTGCTGATATCAAGCTGATAAGACCCGCAGCAAAACACTTGAGAATTTTTCTCTTACGATCCAAATGCTCCTCTTCCCAACTCATGATGCACGATTTGCCACAGTCTGCAGTGCACCCGATGCCGTGCCGAAACTCAAGGCTCCATCGAGTCTGATAAATGCTCAAGCCGGCACAACGGTAGGATTTCATTTCATTGTTCCAGTTTCTTCTTTCATGCTTATTCGCAGTGCATCCATGCCAGCCACTCAAACCCTCTACGAGTCTTTCTTCCAGGCACGCCGCGTCTTGCGATTGTGCCTGGAAGGGCTGGCGTATCGATTGCAGACGAGGTTATCTTGATAATCTCGTCTTCAGCTTTGCTGCAAGACGAATGGGCCATCATAGTCCGTGCCGATTGATTTCCATCCGGAAATGCTGCTCACATCGGCGTGGCTCCAGGCGCTCCTACATTTGCTTCCTTTGTGACTGAATCAGTAGTATTAAGTTTGGCCAATGAGGTTATCAATAATGTGGCAATAACCGCCCGACTTCCGTGGTTATCAATGAATAGGCACATAATAAATAAGATATGATATGCTAGAAGCCACCTTCCCATGGTCCAAATTTGGCAGTGCATAAACGGACAACTACCAGTTACGTCACTTTGCGTTCTGCATGCCTCATCGTTCGATCGCTCGTTGAGCTTGGAAGTACTTGTACCTCACTCAACACCTCGCTGTTCCCAACACCTCTCTGTCTTCATTCCTAGATATATCCTACAGAACATCATAAAAAGCGTCCTAAGAGTTGAATTTTTATTCTAGCCAAACTCATATTCACTGCTACCTCTAGAATAACATCACTTAGAAAAGCCTCCAAATTCCCTAGTCAAGCTGCCCCTCATCAAGCATATCAAACACCATGGCTCCAACCAAGTCATCCAAGTTTGGGAATCTCCCACTTAGCACAGTTGGCCCTCTTGACTGCGCTCTCGCTGGAACTGCACTTCTGAATAGTCCCATTTTCAACAAAGGATCTGCTTTTACGCAATCAGAGCGCCGAGAGTTCAACTTGACTGGGTTACTTCCTGCAAACGAGCAGACCCTGGAGCACCAGGTTGATCGCGCATACCAACAATACTTGGAACGAGGCGATGACCTGGCCAAGAATACGTTCCTCACCTCGCTAAAGGACCAGAATGCAGTGTTATATTTCAAGCTGTTGCTCACTCATCTCAAGGAAATGTTCAGCGTAGTGTACACTCCAACTGAGGGTGATGCCATTCAAAATTACTCGAGGCTGTTTCGCCGTCCAGAAGGCTGCTTCCTGGACATTAATCACCCTGAAAACGTGCAACAGGACCTTGCGCTTTGGGGGACTCCAGATGACGTAGACTATATTTGTGTGACAGGTATGTTTCGCCTTGCCATATCTCCACCTAGTATTATGCTAACTAACTCGTCGTTCACAGATGGAGAGGAAATTCTCGGAATCGGTGACCAGGTATGCTTCCAACATCAGTTATATTGAATTGTTGATTGTGACTAACTGGGATCTCTACGTTCCATCATGTAGGGCGTAGGCGGCATTCTCATATCTGGAGCAAAGCTGACACTTGCGTCCCTTTGTGCCGGTGTTCACCCAAGTCGAACTCTTCCCGTTGTCTTAGACTGCGGCACAGATAATGAGGATCTGCTCAACGATGAACTTTATCTCGGTCTTTGCCAGCGTCGGGTAAGAGGGAAACAGTATGACGAATTTATCCAGACATTCGTCGAAGCCGCTCGAAAGCTGTTCCCCCGAGCGTATATCCACTTTGAGGATTTCGGGCTAAGGAATGGTAAAGTCACCCATCTCTCATCTATAAGTTGACTGAGGCTAAATCGATGCTATAGCCAGACGTCTCCTGGAGTTATATCGCCCCAAAATTGCATGCTTCAATGACGATGTCCAGGGAACAGGCTGTGTGACGCTTGCCGCCATCATGGCTGCCCTTCATGCCAGCGGACAGAAGCTCGGTGATATTCGAATGGTCGTTTTTGGTGCTGGAAGTGCCGGAGTTGGCATTGCAGATCAAGTCAGAGATGCTATTGCTACAGAGATGAATATTAGCCACAATGACGCGTCACAGCAAATTTGGTAAGTTCAACCATGTAAATTGCAAGCCAGTGTTTGTATGAGCATTGCTAACATTTCAAAGGTTGATTGACAAGCCTGGCTTGCTTACATCAAAGGTAGACGTCTCAGACGCTCAGAAAACCTATGTCAAAGACGCATCTGAATGGAGTGATGACAACACCAACCTCCTTGCAGTCGTCAAGCAAGTGAAGCCCAACATTCTCATTGGAACATCCACCGTGCCTGGAGCTTTCACTGAAGAAATTGTCAAAGCAATGCACGAAAACTCTCCACGGCCAATCATCTTCCCTCTTTCCAACCCAACTCGGCTTCACGAGGCAAAACCAGCTGATTTGCTCAAGTGGACCAACGGCAAGGCGCTGGTCGCCACGGGATCTCCCTTTGATCCTGTCACTGGCCCTTGGGGAGAAGACGGAAACGATATAACGATTGAAATTGCCGAGTGTAATAACTCTGTTGTTTTCCCCGGTATTGGGCTTGGCTGCATTCTCAGCCGGGCCAAGCTCCTTACTGACCGCATGCTCGTCGCAGCCGTGCAGGGAGTTGCATCGTTAAGCCCCGTGCTGAAGGATCCAACAGCGACTCTCCTGCCAGATGTGGAAGAAGTCAGGACCGTCAGCGTCCAAGTTGCAAAGAGCGTGATCCAAGCCGCTGTGGAAGAAGGCGTGGCAACGGAAAAGGATATTCCGTCAAACGACCATGACCTCGAGGAGTGGATCAGGGAGCAGATGTGGAATCCAGAGTATCGCCCACTAAGGCTTGTCAAGATGGAAGACGCAACAAGAGCGGCCAAGGGAGAGCTTGGCAAGGCCATGCCTGGACTGTAGCACAGGATGAGGATGAAGGGCAAGGGTAGGCAGCATAGGAAAGATTTAGAGGCAGTTGTTAATAAGTAGATCGTATAGAATTGTGTTGGATGAGCAGTATCAACATGCTTTTAGACTTATTTAGATGAGCCTTGGAAGAAAATAGCACGGTGTTGACAATATGAGTAGATGCCTATTGAAGAGTGACTATAGACACTGCGGTATATATAGAATCTCTAAGAAAGAATGAACCAGATGGCAACGCAAACAAAACGAGCATCGTAACGCCTCAGCCTCAACGTCCTCTCATCACATCAGTCCAAACGAAATGGCGAGTTTCACAATATTGTCCAGTTAATATCAAAACCCTACGTCATGGTCCATTACTCGGTATCATCTTCAGATTCCTCCTCCTCTTCATCTTCATCCTCATCATCGTCTTCCTCCTCTTCAGCCTTCGTCCGGGGGTGATTAACACCAACCTGCATACGTCTAGCAACATACCACTGAGCCACAATGCCGGCAGAGAGCACAAGAGAGTCCTTTATCCATCCAGCCACCCACTCCCTGGGGTCGAGCTCTCCAGTCTCGACAATGCTCCGGATATCCTCATGGACACGGTTATGCAGGGACCCTGGAGCGTCATCTCCAGACTGAGGCGTCATGGGACGAGGAGCCTCGAGCCAGCGAGCCCACTTAGCGGGGATGGGCTGGCTGATGGTGGCATACTCAATCTCGTGGATGGGATCGACAATGAAGATGGCAAACCGAAATTCCTCTTCATTCTCCTCTTCTGTGTCGTCAGACTCCTTCTCCTTGGTGGCCAGGGCAGTTCGGCCGAACAGGGCCTTGTCTTGGTCGGTGACAATGGCTTGAACGGACAAGAACAAGTCTGACGTCCGAATGGTGCCAGGTTCAGTGATGCCCGATCTCGCCTGCGTCCTCACGGCTTCGATGCCCCCCTGTGCGGCAAAGTACTCGGTCGCGTACGACTCGGCATTGACGCGACAGAGCTTTGTGCCCTCGACAAGCCCCTTCACTATCCCCAGCTCTCGAGGCTGGTCGACCTGTCTCCACCAAGGGCCGTCATCCCAGCCGGCAGAAGTGTCACGAGACCGCTGAGGGCCGCTCTCATGGCCCCTCTGGACTACCTTGAGCTCACCGCCCTCCACCTGCTGCATAACATCGGAGAAGACCTCGTAAATAAGGGGATCAAGGGACGGATATCCAACTAGGTCGTGAGTAATGTGAATGAGGAGGCGCTCGTGGGAGCCAATAGGAGGGGCGATGGTGTTGATGATATTAGATAAGGTTGGCAATGCGCGGTTGCGAAGCTCGTCACCTTGTTGAAACAGAAGTTTAGTCGGACTGTTTTACGTCGTGCCCTACATGGATGGAACCTGCACTTACCATAGCTCTTCAACGCATTGACGTCAATGCCGCTTCCGAGGCCCTTCACCTGCTCTGCCCATTTCTTTGCCTCTTCGTTCTGCTGGATCTGGCTGTACGCAGCCTCGGCCTGCTTCATGACCCCGGTCGCGGTTGAGAGGATTCCACCCCACCATCCTCCTCCAGACTGCTGAGGCTGCGCCTGTTCCACGGGTCCCCTCCTCTCCGACTCGTGAAGCTCGGAGCTCGTGGCGCTGGGGGTGAAGCTGGCCCTGAGGCTCCTGGAGCTGTCGGTGGACTTGCGCGCAGCAGCTGCCTTGTCGTCACCGGCGGGAGGGGTTGCCGTTGAGCGTCGCGCAATCGTCTCCTTAAGACGGGGTGTGTGTGGGCGAGACGCGGGCTGGGGAGCGAGCTCCGATTCGAGGTCGGCGAGGATGTCTTCATTGCCAATTGCCTTGGCGGCAGCCGAGGTGGGCTTCTTGGATGGCTTCTTGGTCTTGGAGTCGTTACCGATGCCCGAGAAGAGCTCGTCGAGATTGTCGTCGGCAGGCGCCGCCTTGGACTTTTTGGAGGCCATGGCGGAGTGCAAAAAGCTATCCGTTCGCAGCAGATGGGTGCTATGGCAGTAGATGCAGCCGGGCTTCTTGGTTCCTATGCTGATGCCAAGCGTGGATGTCGCTTCAGTGTTCGATTGCTCAGTACCCTTAGCTGTGCTCTGGTACGAACGAGTACGGAGTAGCGTAGTATGCAGTGGTGGGGTAAGCGATTGCAGGTCGGTGATATAAAAAGATCTTGGGATGGTCAGCAATGAATCTGCGGGGGAAGGTCCAGCTCAAACACACAGTCTAGTATGTAGAGCAAATAAGACGATGATTTTGACAGTGATGGACGAGACCGGCTCTGCTCAAGGCAAGGGGAAGAAGCGGAGGCGGTTGAGTGTGAATAGACGACGACTAAAGACAAGGGACAAGGCAAGGTGTCGTATTAGATGGAATGATAAAAGCGGCGTAGGATCTACGTCTAAGGGAGTACATGTACATGGGCAAAGTACACAGCAGCAGCAGCGCAGATGCAGCGGGACTGCAGTTGGTTTAGCGCGCCATGGCCCGGTACAGGCAGAAGTTTCTTTGGCAGTGGGTAGGCGCATGGCCAGCAGTCAGGTGTGTTGTTTACTTGTTTTAGGCTTTAGGTACAGGTACAGGTGCGCTGTAGCGATGCTGTCGTAGGGCTCTGTAGAGGCTCTGTAGCGGTTGCTGTTAGCGAGTAAAGTACCCTGCTGACCCTCAATCCTCGTCCTCGAGGCAGCAGACGTCAGCTGTAGATGTCACATGATTGCCGGCTCCCAGGGACAAGCACAAGCACAGAGCGGCTTTTTCCACAGATTCCAGCCGTTGCTACCTAAGGTGCCCAGCTGTAAGTCATCACTCACTAAAGCCCTCTCAGTCTATGCCCTACAGCTAAAAACGCAATTGTGAGACGCGGGCGGCGGCGCTCCGCCAGGCCGGAAGAAGCCTAGAGAGCTCTCTTTACCCGCGGTGCGAGTGCTGATTGGGCTGTGTTAGCGGAGGAACCCCGGAGTGCGACTTTTGTTTTTTCTGCCTTTTTTTTTTTTTTTAAGCACTGGCCAGGGGGCTGCTGCTAGTGGCTGTAAAAGAAAGTGTACGGAGTACCTAAGAAACTTAAAAACCTGAGCCTGGACAGTGCAAAGGTACGTGTACATGTACATGGGTCCAGCGGACCGTGTAGCGGTTGCTAGCAAAGCGAGGTATCTGGTACGTACCGCCACGGCGCCGGCCAGTCAGGACGCAGAACGGCCTAGCCGTGGCTTATTCGATCCACGACAGTCGAAAAACGACAGGAGAGCTGCACTGACAGCGTGGAAAAAGGCTGCCCTCAGAAATCTCTGATATCGAGCTCACTGCGGCATCATCGCAGCAGCTGGCGGCGGCTCCTATTGAATCTGCTTATTGTCCCGTATGTGCGTCCATTGCTGCAGCTGATTGTTTGATTGCTATTGTTGTGCTGTTGGGGGGAGGAAAAACCTGCTCGCTTTTGCCGGCACGTCACGCCTCATCCGCCTCTCACTTTGATACAAAGCATCGCCATCAGTCATCCCACGAGCCCTTTTTCCCCTTGATCATCTCCTGCCCAGATCATCGCGGCATTTCATTCTTCTTTTTCTGCCCTCACTCACAAATCCACCGCCCATCTCCCCCGGCGTCGTTCCCTTTGTTTTCGCGGATGACATCTCCCCTGCGTTGCCCGTCCTCTTACACCCCTTTCCTTCGCTCGTTTCCATCACAGGCTGCAACGGCCTGGCATCATGGACCGCGCTCGCCGCGCAACAACCAGCCATCGCAAGCCTCAGGGAGCATCTGCATCTCCTCCGTCCACCTCAGACGCTTCATTTGAGCATCATCGGGTGTCCGCCAGTCCCATCATGGCGCATGCCACTAACACTCCCCAAACCGCACCGCAGGGCCGGCGCGCCAACAAATCTCTTCAGCCCGCCTTCACTTTCTCAACGCCAGGGCCAACCCGGCCCTTGAATCTGAGAAAAAGGTCAAAAACCATGGATGACTACAGCGTGGCCGATGAGGATTATGAAAATGAGAGCCCCAAAAAGGGCGGTCACAGCCTGCGCAAACGCGCGCGTGTCGACTACACGTTTGAGCAGATTGATGACGACGTCGACTTTTCAAACTCCATGTCTGCCTCAGCCTCGTCGTCTCGCACCAAGAAGCGACGGCCTGACAGCAGCAGCTACGACTCCGAGGATCTCTACGGCTCGGGACTTAAGAGGAGAGGCGCCTCGGTGGACGCTGACACGCCCTCGAGCCGGCGCCGCAACCCGTCCAGGAAGACGTCCGAGGTGAGAGCCTACAAGGACGAGTTTGACGACGACGAGAACGACGTCCAGGACACGATTGAGGTCGGCGTGCTGTACTCGGACTCTGAAAAGTCGGACAGCGCTCACATGGATCACTCAAATGCTTCATCTACGGACCTGTCCGTCGACGCCCCACTAAAATCTACGTCCGCCCATTCAGATCCTCAGCAGCTGCTTGACGGCAGCATCAGGATTGCCGGCCTGGCCGCGCACTCAGCCGAGCAGCCCTCAAGTCCAGGGCAGCATCGCCCGGATCACGCTGCTGCTTCTGCGGATTCTGCTGCTTCTGCCGCTGCTTCTGCTGCTGCTGACATCAACAACATGCCCGCAGGCGCCTCTGGCCGTGCTCATTCGCCACACAGCTCTCCCGGCGCCCCCAGTGCGGCACCAGCCTCAAGCGCTCATCAGCCACAGCTCAAGGCCGAAGCCCAGGACGACGCCACTTTTGGTGGTGAGATTGCAGCGCCAGCCGCCAGCGCTCATGAGCCTTCACGCGACAACACACCGCGAGGCACTGACGAGAATGGCCGTGAACGAGGGCAAAAGCTGCAGAATCCGCAAATGTCGCCGTCATCTTCAACACCGCCGCCGCCTGCATCGCTCGCAGCCGCGGAAAGCAGCCGCTCGCCCTTGACTGTTGCGGCTGGAATTGACGCTGACACACCCGCTGAAGAAACTGCTGCATCTATTAAGCCTTCTATCCAACTTCCCGAAAAGGAAATTCCTCAAGAGAGCCTTGAGGGGCCGCGAGAAACCGCCTCGCCTTCTCAGTCTCAACCGCAAGCTCCATCGCAATCTCAACCTCAATCTCAATCTCGGTCTGAGTCTCAAACTCATTCCGAGTCCCAATCACAGTCTCGGTCTCAATCTCAATCTCAATCCCAGCCTCAGCCTCAGCCACAAGAGCCACCATATTATCCATCGGCTGCCGCACATCTGATTACCGTTTCTGCCCCATTGGTGCAACACCCCCAGGTTCAGGATACATCTAGCCGGCAGTCACCAGATGAAGATACCAAAGCATCCAGCCCTCCCCCTATCACGGTTACTGCCCCGGTCGATAGCACCCCGGCATCTCCGTCAGTATCTGCCCTCGACTCTGCACCATTGGAAGCCTCTGAGTCAACAAACAGCGATACAAAATGCGTCGAACAACATGTGCCATCGCCGGAGAGCGACACCGTTGTCATTCCGACATTGCCGGAGATCCAGGTTCAAGATGTGCAACTGAAGCCTACAAGTCAGGCGCCACCACCTCAGATCTCGGAGCGAGGTCCGTCCAAGCCGCAACCCAGACCTGTCGGTCGCTGGGCTCACCTGACTCCATACATTGACGGGGAGTACATCTCATATCCTGAAAAGAAAACACAGCAGGAAGATGAGGTGGCAACCAGTGAAGAACAAACCGCTGATGACCGAGAGGCCAACGACATGGAACCAATGGTCGATGACAACGATGATGGTCCTGATGCTGCTGGGATTGAGGCACCTACACCTGCTCTCAACACACCCTTGCGAGGTTCCCCCGTGCCGGAATCAATCGAGCCCACCGCCTCCAACTCTCCTGCTGGCGGTGCAGATGATGGTGACGATGTTGATGTTTCTGAGGAGCCTCCCGAACGCAGCCGATCATTTCGCTATCGCAAGCTCAGGGATCCTGATGAATATCTCGCCGCAATCGAGAACTTTGAAGACATGTCAACAGCAGAGCTTTACGAGGTTCTGTCATCCATCAACGTTTCCCTTGTTCAATGGCAAAGCGAATGGAACGGCCTCGGCAAGATTGTCGACGACTATGAAAACTCACTCCGCCGGCGCGTAGCAGACATCAAATATGAGTCTCGGACGCGCAATTTCCATCAGCACGGTGTCAACTACGAGGAGCCTGAATTTGTCGTCAAGGGATACAGATCCAAGGATAGAGAAGGCATGACCGAGACGCGCTACCTTCAGAACCAGGATCGAATCATGGCAGCCGCTTATGGATTTGAGTATGACCCACATCCATCCAAGATTGGCCGCCAGAATCCAGAGACGCAGCAAGCCGGAATCATGACCCGCGGTCGTTCATTGCGCAATCAGCCAAAGCCGACAGCCAAGGCCACCGAGGCAGACGAAGTCACTGGCAAACGACAACGCAAGCCCGTTCAGCTATTCGACCCGGCAACCCAGGATATCAGCCGCAGCTCAACACCAGTTCCAACTACCAGGCCCCGACGGCGCAGGACTGCCAATGCCGACAATGACGATGGCCAGTTCAGTTTTGCCGCTAGCTTCAATAGCGAGTCCATCTCGGATGATGAGGTCGGCGAGGCAAAGAGAAGACGCAACCGTGCGGCACGAGCCAAAATGGCCGTTCCCAGCATTGTCGAGGAGCTCGTATCTGCTCCTCCGAGCGAAGAATCTTCTGTGCGCGACACACCAAGGTCTGGCCGCAAGGCACGCGCTAAACCGCCTATCAAGTACGATGATGATGCTCTGAGCTATCAATTCGTCGAGGAGGAGCCGCAGGAAAAGCCACCCAGACGTCGCCATCTCTTGACTCTCAAAATTCCCAAGGGTAAGAACATCAGCGAGCCGTCCTCGGCAATCACAGACAATGGTGATTCGCGGCCCTCGACAGCCGACTCGGACTCAACCTCGCACACTGCTGAGTCATCCTACTCATTCCGCCCCAAGCGCCAGAAGCGATTCCGCGATGACGCTGAAGAGAGCGAGGAGGCCACGCAGCTTCCCTCGAAGAAGAGGAATAAGCGCATCAATGTTGCGCCCTCGGCAGGAGGGGAAGAGTATCTTGCCCCCACAGAGTTCCTTGAGCCGGAGGCATTGCCAGGTGCCAACAATCGTAAGATTCAGAAGATCAAGGTTGTTCGCACTACGCCGGCGAGCCGCAAGGGAACACCATCGTCGTTGCCCAACGGCGAAGAGGCAGAGGAGCCGCAGAAGGATTACAAGTCCATGACCAAGTCTGAGAAGATGTCGGCATCCATGAAGAGTAAGTGTCACGCTATCCAGGCGATCTTTTGCATCCAGCTCGCTAACAAACCCTTCTTAGGTCGCTGGGCCAATGGCAACATGGCCGGTGCAGTGGAAAAGCGAAAGGCAACCCTTGCTGCGAAAAAGGCCGCGCAGGCAGCGGCTGAGCAGAGGGTTGGACTTATCGCTCCGAAGCCCAAGGTGAAGACTGCCAAAAAGGAACCGGTTGAGCAGAACCAGATGCCTCCGCCTTATGTTCCTCAGCAGCCACCCCAGCATATTCACGGAATGGGATACCCATACCCCACGTCATAAATCAATTTTACCTAGCAGAGAGTCAACACATGGCAGTCTTTATAAGCCAAAGAGGCCGAACAAATCTACAGCAGCTTGTCTGTACGATCATTTCATTGCCTTTTCATGATGGAAAGGCTTCATTTCCCGCAATGCCGATTCATGTATCATACTTGGACGACGGAAGTGTCTGCGTATTGCCGACAGAATTGGCAAAGACGACTAGCACACATCAAACGGGTAAATACTCCAGCAACAAAAAAGCACTTAATCGTTACCAAAAAGGGGGGAGGGATGTTGAAAACGGAATCGATGCATATGGATGTCTGTATAGGATTCATCCGCTTCGTTTCTTCTTTCCTTGTCTTTTTCTTATCTCTTTTTTTTCTCTGGTTTGGCATCAGGACCGGCTTTGCAACAGCATACAGCTAGCTGGTCCCTCCGGCGTTGGCGGCCCCCCATTGTGGCGGTTTTTATACAGAGTGGATATTTTGACCTTTTTTTCTTTTCCCTTCGGCACCGGTTACTATTTTCCTACTGCGTCTTCTTTTCCCTAATTTGTTTTAGTTTTTCCTCGCTTTCTCAACCTCCCCTTTTTCTTTTTCTTTTTAAACCAGAGAAAGTAAAGGGGGCTCGATCTTGTTTTTTTGTACAAAACATAGGTTCGCGAGGGCGGGACATCTTGTGAAAGGCAGGGTGGAAGTCTTTTTATCTTTCTCGCGATTGAGTTTTTTCTGCTGTATTTATTTTGCTGAGCATGCGATGGCTGTGGCTGTTTGCCCGTAATAAACGCGTTTTTTATGTTGTTGAATATATAAAAGTTGGTGCCTTTAATGTCTTTGAATACTTTGACGCTGTGCCCAAGGTACTTGTGACAAGGTTTAGTAGACAGTAGGTTGCAAGTAATCCTGAAGTTTGTAAAAAATGTTGATGCACGTAGAATGAATTTGCAAGAGATCCCAAACCCATGAATTGTTTCAGCTTTGGAATGTCCATGTGAAAGAATAGTTTGTGTTTTTATTTCAGTCGTGTGGAATGAGTTCATGCGGTGCAATGCAGTTCATGTAGATTTTGGGCTTCCGTGTAGGGTAATGTGTGATTTTGTGGCACCGGCAGCCTAGCCCAAAATTGCGTGTTCTAAAACTTCAAATTTCCTAGATGGGCGACACGAGCCAATAAGCCAGGAGACCGTGTCTTGGATTTAACCATGGACAGGGTCATCCTTCACAGCCTGATTTATGGAAAAAAGGAAACGCCGTATCTTTAGCATCCTTCAGCGTTACAGAGACAACGAAACATGGCATCACACAGCATTTAACAGAAACTTGGACTTGGATATTTTTTTCTTTGTCCGTTTGATGCGATACCTGATATTGAATCATCCTTACACGCCGCAACCGAAATGCAAGAGCCTGCCAATCCAGCGACTTTACTTTCCCGTCTTCCTCCCCTCCGTTTTCCCTTTTCCCCAAATAAAAAAAGAAAAATCCGAATGGGGAAAAATAGAAAAAGGAGGTGGGGGAAAAAACAAATTTCCACGCTTCTATGAGAATCGCATCGGGGGGGACACTTGTTTCATTTTGTCTTTCTTTTCTTCCTCTCTTTCACGTTGGAATAAATAAACCCTCCCTTCTCGTAACAACCTCTTTACATGACGACACCGGAGTTGCTGGCAATACGCTGGGGATGAATGTTAGTCAAAGTTGTTCGTATTGTGGGGGGGTTTTGTTTTGCAACTTACGGGCCACAGCTCAGCAGCCTCCTTGCCGACGGGGCCGGTGATGGCAGAGCCCTTCATCTCACCCTTGGGGTTGACGATCTGCAGAAATAATTGAGTTAGCTCATATGTCATCACCACCAGGACGGACAATGGTTTCGAATAGAAGCTTATGCCTCAAAATGAAGACAAAGCCACCTCTCGACCACATGTGACATTACGTACAACACCAGCGTTGTCCTCGAAGTACAGGAAAACACCGTCGAATCGCTTCCAGGGCTTGGACTGTCGGACAATGACGGCGGGGTGGACCTTCTTTCGCAGCTCAGGCTTTCCCTTCTTGACGGTGGCCATGACCATGTCGCCAACACCGCCGGCGGGCAGGCGGTTCAGACGAGCACCGATACCCTTGACGGAGATGATGTACAGGTTACGGGCACCCGAGTTGTCGGCGCAGTTCATGACGGCGCCGACGGGGAGACCCAGGGTCATCTTGAGCTTGCCACCGGGGGCACCACGACTGCACACACATTCTTGGTCAGTCCACACGGTCTCTTGATAGGTTGATTCTCTTCAGTCCTCCTCGTTTGTTCCGCAATCCCTTGACGGAGAATCATCAAAACTGGTGCCGGCATAAAAAATTCCAAGTCCTTCGCTCCCAAAAAAAAATTGTTATTCGGCTTGTAGGTGCATTGCGATTGCTCGAAGCAAAATCGATTTCAAAAAGGGCGAGAAGATTGGCTCGTTGGTGCTGCAGAGGCCCAAAAACTCGTTCAAATGGTGCATCGTCGAATCAAATAACCAACATCCTCCTCTTGCCCGGCTCTTTTCCCAGTATTTGCTGATCTCGTCGGGAAAAGGAAAAGAGAGAAAATTCTCCTGCTATGGATTAAGAGCGACTTACGATTGCTTGGCCATTGTGTCGGAGGGTTTGGGGGCGTTAAAGTCGTGAGAAACGTGCCGAGTCGCGGATTGCCGTCGTGAAGCTGAAGCTTTTCAGGGCAAATTTTCCTTATGCGATCTGTGGGGGTGAGAAACCCTACGACGAGAAGCGAGTTTGTGGCACACGTGACGATAGCGAGCTTATCAGGGTGGTAGCGGAGACAGTCTGACCTTTACGCCAATAATGGAGCTGATGAAGATTTTGGGGCTAGTGAGAGACCACTGCCCCGCTTTTTCTTCTTCTGGCGACATGGACATTTGGGCATCACAACGCAGTCCTATTGCGGGCGGTGGTCACTATTCCAAGCGATCATTCTCACGTTCTTTTATTCAGTTAGCACGTTGATTTTTAAATCATGTAATTTTATTACAGTAATTGCAAGTCTTGGAAACACTAAGAAAACGAAAATGAACACGACGGTGGTATCCTTGACAGTGAGAAATGTAAGTGCTTAAGGCATTGCAGACTATGGAAAACTGAGAAAACAAACTTGGACAATCTTCTTTCAGCATTCTTGCATAACCGAATCTCAAACCAGGGGAGATCATAGATTCGGTTATTCGTTCCAATTGACTATCATCACCAAACAGCGTCCGCTTCCTGACCAGCCCAGCAACAGTGACTACTTTGCATCCACATGGTCTACCATCTCCCATGTCCCAGTCTCCGAGACGGGCGAATTGCCTGCTGCGACTGCTGCAGTTTCTTTCTTTGGCACTTCAGTGTTGATTGTTTCAACGTTGTTATCTTCCTGGCTGATCTTCACCAGTCTATACGAGAGGTCGCCATCATGCTCTTGGAGATATGATGTCACCGTGTGGCTGCTGACACATCAATATGAGGCCAGTTTGAATCGCAGAGTACTCACGGGTAATTCTCTCTTGCTTCATCAGACATCTTTACAGGCCGTGGATATTTGATGGTTTGGGTATTCTTTCAGTCGAAATTTGCATAAGTTTACACCGTAGGCGTATATCACATCGTGAAAATCGCAAGGTCTCAACGCTCGCCTTGCGGCAATGGAATCTTCTTATATCCCCTTCGTCCTCGGACAAATGGCTATCCTTCGAAGAGAGACACCCAGCTCAATTGATATCCCAACCATCATCCTCTTCATCAGGCTCAAACCATCACAACGTAGTGTCTGGCCGGAATCGCCAATAATACTGCACCACATCTCCGCACGCGGCTCTGCTCGTGCATCCTGGCTTGTTCAGTGACCTCCTGGTTGTGCTGAGGCACGTGGTCATGCTGCAATCCAACTGAGTTGAAGCACAACTTTTGCAATCTTTATATTAATTCCCTTTATAGCCAATTAGCAGGAACCATTTGTCTGCACGGTTGTTGTCGATGTTGGGTATCTGCATATGGCGTGCATTAATGAGGTCATCTCCGTCTGTACGCTAGACATATTCGGACCTTCAAGACTCGTACCACCGGCATGGCTCAATCGTGGCCTCCGTCCTTCATTGGCTGAGATAGTGTCTGATTGTACGTGCTCGAAATCACATCACGGCCACGAGCTTCAACCGACGGTGAGACGAATGCAACCATGCTTGCACATGCTTGCACCTGCTTGCATGGCGCGCGGTAAGCGCCCAAATGTCTCAGCTTATGAATTGCAGCAGCACCGGCACGGATGCCTTACTTCGCCTAGCTCGGTCGTCTTTTGATGCCAATTTGGAATATCAATCCGGCGGATGTAGTTTGGAAATCCCATTATAACTTGGCGGCAATATCGAAGCGTTGTTTTCGCCTAGCGGATGTTGCAGGTATTTGAATTACTGTAAGCACTTCGGTGCCAGTGGATGCGACCCAACATTTGGTGCCGCCCCTGCGCTAAGTCATCACTGGCAGGATCCCAACGGGGGTTCTCTGGGATGAGAGGAGCCAAGCCACCGTTTTCCCCGGTCTCAAGCATTTGCCGTTTTGTGTGGACGATGCTATCGCAACTATGCAAGCCTGAAGGTCTGCTTGATTCGCCCTCCCCACACCACGTGCGGGGTGAATTTGGCAACACGGGTGGGTCGTCTTCCAAGAGACTATTTGTCGACCTGAATCCCGAGGGTTTGGGCTCAGAAACCAGGCGACGTGGTGACATTCTTTGCTCTGGCATGCTGCTCCCCTACCTGCTCTACTGATTCGGCCAGCGTGCCATTTGTGCAACCTTGGGCGCTCGATACCAAGATAAATCACTACCTGTAGGTGTTATGGGACTATTAGGCACTAAAAGGATGGATCAAGGCGGCATGCGCAAGTACGGAATACAAGTGAGTCGATGACGGAAATGGTAAAAAGTGGAGGCCGGTGCCGACGAGGTCGTACAGAATAGGACGGCTAGGTACTAACGCTGAAGCCACGCGGAAATATCTATCGGATATGTGTTTTATGCTCGTAGTACAACTTACCGGGAAGGTGATCCTGGCTGAAACTGGAGACACGGCGCAATGCCACGAGTGCTCATCCGTTCAGGTTGAGTTGAAGAGTCGGCCCTTAGTTGCTGGGTGCCACTATGCTGTATCATAAGCACGTTGTGCAGGTTTAAAGAAGGGTCGAGTTCTCTCTATCTCTTGGCAATGGTGCCAACAGAGTGGGCTGCTGCCATGCCGTGGTGTCCCACATGTTCCGAGATGTAGTTGCCTGCTTACAAATGAGGCAACACCAGAGACTGTCCGTGTGCTGTTGTAGGGCTATTTCGAAGATCCTCCCACGCCAAAGATTCTAGAGCCGATCCGGTGGGGGGCCGACCTGCGAAAAAGTTCCATAGGGCACATACTTGTAGAAGTCCGTATCCCGTATTCCGGAGTGCCACCAGTAATAGTATCATTCTTTTGAACGCGCACATTTTTTTTTCTGTTTCTTCTTTTTTGTTTACTCAAGTATGCAGAAGCAGATGCAATGACCTTGCAGCTGCCGGGTCAGAAACTCCCGCACCTATACGGAGTAGGCACTTTGGATTTCCCTAGCAAAAGGTACCTGCCTAGTAACTGTTAGTCACTTGTACGGAACACAGGCTTCCCTGCTTATATGTGGCGGTGCGCGCTCGTATCAGCGGAGATGTACAGCTACATCACATACAAGCGTTTATCCGCCCCAACACCACTCAGCGGCCTCTTTAGTAGATTCTGCCCTGTGCTAGAGATGCATGCCGATATGGAGTCCGTGTGAAGATTTCACGACTCCGGCGCAGGCGCTCTCGCGGACCGTCTCTGCCTCTCGTGCCCATGGCAAATAACGATCAAGTAGCAGCCCGATTTGGGCAATGCAATCGCCATCGCCAGGCCTCAGCGTCTCCACCCTCGCATCTGCTCTAGCCCGCCCACTGTGGCTTGAAGGTTTCCCTTCACTCTCGCCCTCCCCACTTGAGCCCAGAGCTTGTTCCCGTTCTACAAATCGCCATTTTCTTTCCCTTATCAACCTCGATCGAAGCTCGCAGCGCTGCTATTATTAAGCGCTTGGATCCGTTGCGACGCCCGAGCTGCCACAGCATTGATGCGATTCAGGCCCCCCCTCATGTGCGTTCCGCGGATGAGCAGACTGGTGGCTCCTTTCGCTTTCGTCTGAGCCCTGCGCCATTAGTTTCTTTTTGCTCTGCTTTATTTTTCGCTGGCCGTTGTGAGGTCATCGATTTCTCGGCACGCCTTTCGAGCGACATCGCATAAACACGGGGCACAGGCAGAGGAGACGAGATGGCGGCAAATTTCGACTTCAGCGCATCTGCGACATCGCCGCAGCACAGCATGGCCGAACAGAGCGCCTCGTCGCCGCATCATCCGAGCAACGTCACCATCTACCAGACGACCGGCCCAGATGCCCACTTTGGCCCCGTCATGACCCCGGGTGACTCGGGAACACCGCTGCTGAACCCGCGATCCTGTGTCACCTGCCGGAGGCGCAAGGTGCGTTGCGACAAGCAGATGCCGTGCTCCAACTGTCGCCGCGCTCTGATCCCCTGCGTATTTCCCGCGCCCGGCCGCGCGCCGCGCCAGCATCGACCCAAGGATCCGAATGCCCCTCCAAAGGCGACGAGTCAGCGCGAGGTTGAGTTGGTCAAGCGCTTGAAGAAGCTGGAGGGCATCGTAGAGGAATTGAGTGGTCAGATTGAAATCGAGACTGGCGGCAGAGTCTCGTCCACCGCCGGGTCGCCCTCCAACGAAGGGTCGCCGACGGCTCAGCGACCAAAGTCTGCCAGCCTGAGCGCAGTCGCATCAGGGGTTGTTGACTTTGGCGACAACCACGCCACTGGAGATGGCAATGAATCCCGGAGGATGAGAGAGAGTCGGAAGCAGATGGGACGGCTGGTCTTGAATGATAACAAGGGCACTTCCCGATATGTTAGCAGCGGCTTCTGGTCGAAATTGAACGATGAGGTATGGCCTTTCCCCCCCGCCCCCTTTACTCCCCCCCGCCCTGCGATCTTGCGGGGCAGGTGTGACAAGAGTTTCTGTGCTAACTGCATCATGTAGCTGGATGCCATTCGCGAGGAAACACAGAAACTCACCGACGAAGATGCCGACGACTCTGAATTTGAAGAATCACCGCCCACTGAATCACCCACCACGGCTGCGAGCTCCGTTTATGACCACCACGCCTTCATCTTAGGATATCGGTCTGTCGATGTCAACCTACAAAAATGCCACCCTCTACCATCCCACGCCACCTTCTTGTGGTCAGTTTATCTGGAAAACGTCGATCCTTTGCTTAAAATCATCCATGTCCCAACAATGGAGGCGATACTGCGCGAAGCCCGGCGGAATCCTGAAAAGCTTTCCCCGGGCCATGAGACGTTAGTTTTCGCAGTATATTTTGCCGCAATCGTGGCACTCGAAGATAATGAGGTGAGTAACCGCAGTGCTTTATGCATCTCTATTGAGAGAACGACGGAGCTTTTCTTTCTAACGCTACCTAGGTTCAAACAAACTTTGGCACTGGCAAAGAAGAACTGCTTGCGCAGTTCCGATTTGCTGTGGAACAGTCACTTGCCAAGGCCAATTTCCTAAATACATCAGACTTTACAGTCGTCCAGGCGCTCACTCTATTCCTTCTAGTCGTCAGGCGACACGACGAAAGTCGCTTTGCCTGGTCTCTCACCAGCCTTGTGATTCGGATTGCGCAAGGACTGGGCATTCATCGTGATGGGACCAACTTTGGGCTCTCCCCATATGAAACGGAGCAGAGGCGGCGTGTTTGGTGGGCAATCATGACCTTGGACTTTCGCTCATCAGAAGAAATGGGCACCGACTTGATTATAGCGGATGGAGATTTTGATACCCAACTACCAAGCAACATCAATGACGCTGATATCACACCTACCGGCACTGAATATCCAGTACCAAGAGAAGGAAAGTCAGAAACCGCAATCTCCCTGGTGCGATTTGAAGTCTGCGCCATGTCAAGACGCCTGCATGACGCATCAACCGGCAAGAACCCATGCGTCAAAGTCGAAACCGGCACAGTTCCAGAAAAGGAACGGATACTGGTCGAATTTTATCAGAAAATCGAAGACAGATTCCTTCAGCACCTCGATGAGGAGGTCGACGCCCTCTATTGGGTCGCGGCCATGATATCTCGCATCATCATGGCCAAGATGTGCCTCATCGTCTACCAACCAATGCTCTTCCCTGGCTCCGATCGTGAGCTTACAGCAGAGATCCGCGAGCGGATTTACATTGCTTCCATCGAAATCATTGAGTATAATCACAGGTTAAACACAGATCCCAGGTGCAAGCAATACCGATGGTTATTCAGGACATATACCAACTGGCACGCGATTGCCTACATATTAGTTGAGACGTGCCGTCGTCCTTGGACAGCCCTTGTTGAGCGTGGTTGGGAAGCAGTCAATGGCTATGATAGAGACCTGACAGAAAACGTCAAGAGAGCTGATCATGCCGCCGTCTTCCTCCCACTACGCAAGTTATTTACCAGGGCCAAGAGATATCAGGAGTCGGAGGTGGCTCGTCTGAGGGCCAACCCTGATGAAGCTAGACGATTAGATCTCGCTGAGAGGATAAACCCAACTCAGGCGCGATTCGATCCAGTCCCAGGCTTAGAGGCGCGGATGCAGCAGGTCAGAGACAAATGGAGGGCGATGGTCAATCTGGAACCGTCCTCCTCTCCAGTGTCTGTCCCGAAACCCCTACAGCGAACGCCAATGGTCCCTCTGTTATCTAAAGGACCTCAGCCCTCGTCGCAGCAGGCAGTAGCAGCGGCTGCTGCTACTACTCCGCACTTCCAACAGTCTCAGGTCCAACCAACTAGCACTGGCGAAAACCAGATGCCCATGGGCCTCTCTGACGTCAGCATGGAGTACATGGATGCGTTCATGGCTCAATCCAATGTTACCATGTCGGAGCTCTGGAACGTAGGGGCAGTCAGCATGGACAACGGAAGCGGTGCAGCATTGGGCATGGGTGAGAGGCAGCAGGACCACGGCAATGCGCTGGGGCAGCAGCAAACAATGTTACTGCAAAACCAACGGCCCAAAGACGATCATCACATTCCCCCGTATCTCTGGCCCGAAAACTTTGCGTCACCAAATCCAAAATACGAATTCGAAGACGCAGACATGCTGGGAGCCGATTTCAATTGGCATGATTGGAGCCAAAGCGTTCGAGGCTTAGGAATGGAAGGGACACAGTCGAAAGAGAGCTGGTGAAGAATGTTTTTTCAGTAAATGCCATGAACATAGTTCCGATATTGTGTACAAAGGATATGCACCGAACTACTGGCCAAGGAAGCGGTCAATTACACTCGTCAGGGGGGAGCAGCTAGGGAGTGTTTTACGATACCCTTGGGCGAATGAGGCGTTTCGTCAATGGATTTAGACATGTGTGAATGAGTAATCTACGATATTTTTGTTTTTTTTTAACCACCTACCTATCTGTGAAGTTTCTAAGAACGTGTATGCGATACTACTCTAATCCGGACTTGGTCCAAGCACGTAGTTCACTTACACTGCGAGGTACTACTACAGCGATGATACCTGTGATGTTTTCCCCTTACCCCTTTCTAAACCCCCAAGAGGATGTACCTGCTTTGTCTCGGATGTCAAGAAACATTGAATTGCCGAACAGGAACTCATAGTCACTTAAAGCTCTACCCTGTAGAGTTATCTTTCTATCTCTTTCAATATATCCAGATATTGCCACCTCCACTACTACGAACTTGGCAAACCCCCCCTTTCACTTTGCCTTCTCATCTAGGGTAAGTGAGCACGGCCAAGTCGTCATGTGACGCTACTGACGGGAAGGCTTTAGGGATGGAGCAACACAATCAGGCCTGCCATGATCTTTTTTAGCGGACCGGACTAAAAAAGCTTATCGGAGAGTAAATACCGAGCCGACTAACGACAAGTGAGATACGGTCATCAATTTTATCGAGCTTCACTTCATCTTTGCGCGCTCCCCTGCACCTGCGCTTCGCTCCGACTCGACACAATGGACCCTGGACGGCGAGCCATGATCGCGGACTCAAGGGCGTCATCGTCGTCTGGCCGCCGAGAGCCCACAGCGCCGCGGTCCGATTCGAACAACCGTGTGTCCAAAGCAAGCCGACCAGGTCCGTCGACGACTGCCCGCAATGCCGCAAGATACCTGACACAGGATGAGCAATCACGACAGTTTGTGGCCGACGAAGACAAGTTCGTCCTGAAGCAGGCCAAGAAGAAGGCCGACATCCGAGTGCGCGAAGGGCGCGCGAAGCCCATAGATGTTCTGGCGTTCAACCTGCGCTTTGTCGACGCCGACCGCGATGTCTTCGACGACGACGATGCCGACGACGACATTGAAGTGCCTGCCCCTACAAAGGTCATCCAGGACTTATCTTCTGCCGCGCAGATTTCGGAGCTCGACTCGAATATTGTGTCGTACCATGTTCTGGAGACCGATTCACGAAACCGTCGGTACTGGGAAGCTTTGCGGACGCTGTGTGCAGATCGGAGGGCCAAGCTCGACCCGCAGGGGCATGAAGGAAGAGTCGTGAACAGCGTTGCGGACGATATAGACAAGATCCTAGCACCAAAGACATTTGATCAGCTTGAGGCTCTAGAGCAGCAGATCAAGGCCAAGTTGCGGTCGAACGAGGACATTGACACCGATTACTGGGAGCAGTTGCTCCGCAGCCTCAGGGTATGGAAGGCCAAGGCAACGCTCGCCCGCATAGCGGAGGAAATCAGGGCGACGAAGAGGGAGCGGCTTGCAAAGCGGGCGCCGCGCTCAAAGGAGCCTTCTAGAAACAGCGGCCTGCCCGCCGCCAGCAGCAGCAGCCACAATTCAGGTGGCGCCTTGGCGGCAACAAACAAAGTGGATGCTTTCCAAGCAGGGAACGAGGATGATTCTCAAGCGACAATGGCCCTATACGACAGAGAGGCGGCGCGCGGAATCTCTGAAAACGAGGAGGTTTTTGCGGCTGAAGAGGCCCTGCCCGGTGGCTCAAAGCCCCCGCAGTGGATGGACAAGTATCAGGCTCGCAAGCCCAGGTACTTCAACCGAGTACAGATGGGCTACGAGTGGAACAAGTACAACCAGACGCACTACGACCATGACAACCCCCCTCCCAAAGTTGTGCAGGGATACAAGTTCAACATCTTCTACCCCGATTTAGTAGACAAGACCAAGGCGCCGACCTTCAAGATCATCCGCGAGCACGGTAGGAGACGAGGAGAATCGTTTGCTGCGGCCGGTGAGGTGGACACTTGTCTCATCCGCTTCATTGCGGGACCTCCCTACGAAGACATTGCGTTCCGCATCGTCGACCGCGAATGGGACTATAGTGCCAAAAAGGAGCGTGGATTTAGAAGCTCCTTCGACAAGGTATGTCGGCCGCCATGATCCCGTTACCCGGTTTGCTTTTCTGCCACTGTCTTGGTCATGCTGGCTCGCCCAAGCCTGGTTTGGCTCTATTTGGACTGATTTGGCGCCACCAAATGCGCCGCGCCCACCGGTTCTAAGTCCGACAGCCGCGCGGTTCTGTTGGTCCTTGAGCTTTCCCTTGCAATCCTCCCTTACTTCAGCACCCTGGACCCTGTCACTGACGCTTTAACCACCATAGGGCATCCTACAGTTACATTTCCAGTTCAAAAAGGTAAGGAGACAATCTCTGCGGTTAAATACTCTCCTCTCAACTAGGAGAGGAAGAATCGGAAGAAAGGAAAAGAAAGAAAGAAAAAAAGTCACTAATTCGAGGCCTGCAGATATTCTACAGAAAATAGCCAGATGCTGGGAAGCGGGTGCTGCATGGTGTACCCCTCTCTATGCTGGTTCGTTCGTATTTCGTTCGCGAGAGTGTTCATGTCTCGGCAAGGTAGCCTTCCGGTGTGATCTGCAGGGCGATGAAAAGGCAACCAAAACCAACAACAACCAAAACAAAAAAAAAGGCAGATACTAAATGGTATTACTACTGATCGTCTGGCCCACTTATGAAGAGGAAACAAGACTAGAGTTGGAGAGAAGTAGAAACAGAGCAGTATTCTTTGGAAACTAATAAACAAAAGCAAAAAAAGAGCCAGCTGACTTGCGGCCCACCGACGGGTTTCAAACTAACTATTGCGCATCTCAATTCACAATCATAAATTTATGCACCTCTGTCGTCTCAGCTTGCATTAGCTGATACTAAGTCGTCTGTTGGCATTGGCCTCGACATGATGGTGTACGCACCGTACGTCCTACTGCCGTCACGAACCTATAGCTGAGGATAACCCTGTCCCACTTGTGAAGCTAGAATGCTTCGCGAAGGCTCTGCATCCTCCCAGGGGACCTAGTGATCCTCATCAGGGAAACAGTTTGACAGCTCGGAGATTGACGATACGCACGCTACATCCATGGCTTTCACTGCCGGCGTTCTAGAAGAGTCGGCTGACACTTTAGACCAGAGATAGGGTCCGTCGGCGATTGAGAGAGGACAGGAAACTACTGGATGGATAGACTAGCCACACGCAAGACGTTCCCTTTCCTGGTTTAGGAGATTATTCGTATGAGTCTATGCGAAACGGATGGCAATCAAACTTTTGAACCTATTCCAGCCCGCCATACATGTATGTCTTTCCACAATTGGCCCCCGGCGTCTGGCGTATCTGGGCACACCCCTCTCCGGCCTAAGCCTACGAGCCGATTCCGCGGCGGAGCATTGATGTACATTGCATAGAAGCATCTAGTGGAAGCGTTCCTCTCTCTCTCTCTCTCTTTTAACGCCACCGCCGTGATTGGCAGTAGAGCCTCGAATGGCAGCAGCTCAGCGGGCTCCCGTCGAATCTTTCCTCCGCAACGTCGCGGAGACGCAGTCAGCCGTTCGCTGAAGCGCGGATCCTCGTTGCTGCCAATCAGAAGGCCGGGGAGCTGACTCGAGGCAAGTGTTCAAGTAGCATCCGGTCTGCAGCTGCAGATGGCAAAGAATCCATCGTATATAGACCAATAACGGCGGGCTGCCCAATAGAAGCCGCGTTCAGGATATCCGTGCTCCGCGTAGATGGTGGAGCCCCTTCCGACGCTTGTGGTCTTGAAGCATGGCAGAGTGGCAGCAGCAGTAGCGGCGGCAGCGACGGCAGCATATTGGAAGGGCTCCCATTCACTGCCGTCGAAAAAATCGTCGTCTCCGTTTTTCTCTCTTCTGGCCCTGGTTCCGTTACACAAACTCATCGCCTAAGCTTCTACCGGCCGGCCATCTCATCCACATCTATGCCCACCCGGCACTGTTTCAACGAGCCTTGCCCGCGTTACTCGTCGTGTAACTGGTGGCTGCGTCTGAAGAGCCAAGGTGAAGATATATCACGGCCGGGTTGAGATCGAACCTGCTGGGCTGGTGTGCTGGCCCATGGGGGTGTGTGTGTATGTGTCAGTGGCACCGCGGACCCTGAGAACTGCTTGTCTGGAAAGTCTCGAGAGGCACCGTCAAAGGCGTCATCTGCTTGACCTGGAGTGGTCTAGGGGAGCAAGATGCTTGTCTAGTCCACAATGGCACGTATACATGGCCGTACATGTCACCTATGAAACTCTTACACACAACCGTCTCCCTCACTTCCTGCACACGCGCACATACACACGCTATGAGAGGTGGCGCACAAGGATGCTCGGGCACTCATGCGCACCCGGTCCACCATCCATGATGAGGGGCAAAGCTTGAGCAGGCACCTCTTGTCTTGTCACTAGTGTATAGGTGTTTCCGATGCAACAAGCTCTGGGCTCACCCCTCCGGGGGGCCCGATCTGGATGAATCTGCTCCGGGAGTTTCGACCCTTGCTCGTATGGGTAGACGGCGGGCGAGCAGACCCTTCTACCCCATGGGACGGGCAGCTTCATCACTGGCCTTGTCTCCATGTTTCTCGATAAATAGCTACTCTCTCCCCAGGGAAAGTTGGTCCTTTGTCCGGGCCAACTCGACAGAAGCCAGAGCTGTTCGATTCTACCTTTGTCTTGTTAAGCCAGTTGTCTATATACTTTCTCTCTTCCCCTTCTTTCATCTGCCCATCACTGTCATCCCGTCCGTCCGTCCTTGTTTTCCCACCCATAGCCCCCCATAGCTCGGGTGTCCCATACTGCCCTTCTTGTGACACTCCGCTGCCTCCACTTACATATCTGCTTGGTTCAACGCTTTTCCCACTTTCCCGTCCCCTGACGGTGTCGATACGACACCAGGTCCTTTTTTGTTTCGACCAACAAAGCTTCTGAACCTGCAAAGCTACCTCCTTTGCTACTGCCATTTGCTCGTTTTGACACTTTTTTTGTTTCTTGTCTTGAGGCTTCCCGCTATCTCCTCCTATGGCGTCGCCAATTTTAGAAAGGAAGCTTCCGATGGATAGCTACACGGATTTCCGACACCCCCAATCTGCAGAGCAATCGGTCCTCATGGCTTGCTGCTCGTCTGCGGCCCTTTCTATCTTGCCGTCTGGTTTTGGGCAGGGGCAACAGCATCACCAACCTGATACATCTTCGTTTACTCCGGCGGTTTGCGAGCTCCCAGAGCAGCAACAGCGACGACGACAACAGCATCAACAAGAAGAAGAACTGCAAGATCCGCATGGGAGACGACTCCTGTCGCCACCGACTTGCTGCACTGAGCCCAGAGTTTATATGAGCCCGTACTTGTCGTATCAGTCGAGAATCTGGCCATCGCCTCCTCTAGGGCCAGGAGATATCCAAAGCCGCATTTCCTTCCAAGACTCCCCCATCTGTGGAAGCGCACATTTGCCCTGCTATACCGATTCGCCTACCTCTCCTGGTGGGTGGTCGTCAGGGTCAAGGTGTCCTCCGTTGACAGTCCCCTGCCATTCACAAATTTCTGGAGATCAGCCCTTTGTTCGGTTTTGCACTCCCATGTCGGGACGAGACCTCCCCTCTCAGCATTCGGACATGTCTACTCCATACGCGGAGAGCTTTCACCCCGAATCGGACGTCGAGATGACAGCTGATCTGAAGATCTCGATGCCATCTTATGATGGGATGGCAAACTCATCTGCTGTTCCAGATTCCTCTAGCGTCGGCTCACCGTCACCGGATGGCTTGCAGGCCGAGACCCCTGCTTCTTTGGTTGCGCCCAAGATTGAGCTCGTGGATAACCATGATGCGGAGCTTTTGGAATCGATCCTTGCCGCTCCTAGCTCGGCGGCTCCTAGCACTGCGGAGCCCATCCCGGCAAGCAGCGTCAAGCCTGACGAGAGGGCTGATGAGCCGTACGCGAAACTCATCTACAAGGCCCTGATGAGCCGGCCGGATTATACAATGACCTTGCAAGAACTCTACCAGTGGTTTCGAGAAAACACGAGCAAGGCCAATAATGAAAAGGGCGGATGGCAGAACAGCATCCGCCACAACCTTAGCATGAACGCTGTGAGTTTACCCAGAGTTGGCGCTTTTGTTTCGCTTTCTGCCCTGTACTTTTTTTCCTTTCTTTTTTTCCTCCTCCGCTTTCAAAGACCCTGGAAGGTGGGGCCATCTTTGGCGTGATGGGTTGGCTTTTTCTTTTTGCTTTTCCCGTTTGCTACGGTGGAAGCTGCTGCCGCCGCAGCTTCTTACCGAGCTCAATGTTTGTTACAATTTCGAGGCTGAGACCATCGATATACTAACTTTTCTATTCTAGGCGTTCAAAAGGCGTGACCGCAAGAGGCTTGACGGGGCTGCGCTGCCAGCATCTACGGAGGGTGAGTCTCCAAGCGAGCCGAAGCGAGCGAATGAATGGATCCTGGAAGACTGGGCGGTTCGCGACGGAGTGCAGAGCACGACCAGGTACCGCAAAGGCAACTCTGGGCGGCGCTCGAGCAGACGCAGCGCAATGCAGTCAAATGTGGGCACGGGGCGGCGAGGCAGCCAACGCAACAGCTCCGTCAGGGCCTTGTCTGGCCAGAAAGGCGGTTGCGCGGCCAGAAACTCTCGTGTGAGGAACCTTCTCTACAACCAAGGGCTGACGCTGGCGCATGGTCGTCAGTATCGGCTGATTGAGGGCGGGCTAGACTCTCCGCCGTCGTCTAGCATGCCAAATCCGTTCTATTCTATGCCCATTGGAATTCCACGGATCGACCCGACGGCCATTCACACCCCCATTGCGCACGGACATAACGCCGGTGCGGATTTTGGTCCTGCAGACACTGCATCCACGGAGCTCTTTGGGCTGCAGATGACAGGACCGCGGATGGGCCAACCAGTGGCTGGCGGAGGTAGTGGTCACAGCGGCATTCACTCTGTTTCATACATGGGCCAACAGGAACAGATGTACCTGGCACCTTCGCCAGCAGAATTCCCCTATGGTATCGCAGACGTCCATCTAGACTACGATGGCGACCACGCCGGTGCCGATGTCGTTGAGCAGATCCGGCGTTATGAGTCAATGGCTGGCGCCCCAAGGATAGGCTGGGATAACCCTCACGGCATGTGAAGTAGATATACGCCGAGCAAGAGAGTCTTGCACTCTGCTTGCACCGCGGAGCCTGTCCGTCAGCCAAACCTCTTTGATCGAGCTGGTCTCGGGGGGTTTGGTACACACAGCGTCACGCTGGACGGTTGACTGTACTACACACAGGCTCCCGTTCCGATTGGCGATATGGTTGGCCACACGCACACATACACGCACACACCCTCTCTCTCACACACGTTTTTTTCCCTCTCCGCGTTCCGCATGTCATGTCAAGCCTGCATACACACGCACACACAGGCAATGCGGCGGCATGGTTGGGCTGGACATGCGTCTGGCGATTGACAGTGGTAGCAACCACAACCACAGCTCCAACAATGAGCAACAGCAACCGGGCAACAAAGCAACCAGCACGCAATTCAAGAGTCATTGAAAGGCGGGACAAGAGCCGCTAGCGAAAAACAACGCTTGCCGGAACTATGACTGGCATCAACAAGTCCAGACTGACACTGCTGCTGCATTGAGGCAGAAGAGGGAACGGGTACGACGGGGTCGGTGGAGATGAAGCCCAGTCCATGTGTCCCTCAACGTGGCTCCTGCTTTGGTGACACCATCAGCACACACTCACGCATCTCGTCGCTATGGCAGACACAAGAACGAATAGACAGACAGGGGGCGCTACCAAATGCGAACCAACAGCCGCGTCCACGGCTGCAGGCTGCAAGGATCTGTCCCATGGGGGGCGTACCATTTCTTAAACCGGCCAGGGCTCGACCCCTGGACTGCCTAAACAGGCGAACAAAGGCATAGTCAGTTTACACGAGGCTAGCAATGTGCCGCAGCACGGTTATCCATGATGCTTTTTTACCAGAGCAAGTTGGCTGGGCGTTCTACACTGCGTTGACACCTCTTCTTGTTTACCAGCAACGCCTCTTTTTTCTTCTTTCTTCTATTTTTCCCCATCTTCTTTTACGCTCTAGCAAGGGTACCCTGTCAAGGCTAGAAATGTTTGCGGTTGGACTCTTGGAACGCTTGGCTTTACGGTACAGAAACGGATGGAAATGCACGAACAGCGATGGACACTTTGGGCTTGGGATATGACACGACTGGATAATTGGTTTTGATTGGGCATGGATTGTTTTTTTTCTTCTTCTTCTTTGCTTTCGGTCTTGGTTTCTTTGATCTAGTTGGATGAGGCCAGCGAGTTTCTTGTTTTTGTTTTTGTAGTGTGTTTGTTTTGGATTTGCTTTTTGGTGACGGCTGCTTTGCCTGCTTGATGAGTGCGCCTCCATACCCGTAGTGCTTTGGCATTACTAGTTTTTGCGAGCGGTATTTTTGCTTTTCATCTTTCCTAGCGTTCAAGTTGCATTATTCCTTGTTTTATTATATAGAGGTTGTTTTTCCTATTTGCTTAATATGATGCCTCTTGGCTTTACTCCGTCCGATAATCTTATCAATCAATGGTGCCCTGCAGCTGATGCTCAGCATCACCATTTCTTGAACACTGCCTACAAAGTATCTAGTAGTGACGCATCACATCTAACAGATCCAATACAACGTGTGATTTGGAGAACCATCTCCCCAAGCCGGCAAGTTCCGATTAAAGAAAACTTTCCTAGCGTTGACACGCCGCGTTTGAACCAACAACCACGCAGCGTTTTTTCACGTAGTATTTATCTCGCGGGGCAGCATGGACCACGGTAGGCAACAGTATTTTTTCTGATCGTGGTAGTACCTGGCAAATGCTCTGCGTCACGGCGTGTATGCAGAGTAGGCATTCGGGCATTGGGCAGGATGCAAGCAATAAAACCCTCATTTCGTACAGCTTTGCTGGGCAGATGGCGCGATTGGTGAAATTAGAAGGATGAGTGGCCGCGCCACAGATTCCTAACAAGGGTCGTAAGAGTCGGTGAAAGGCTGTGGTTGTAACATACAGAGCACCCTTGATGTGATATCGTAGTCATGCTTATTGGAGCGCAGTGAGCCCTAATGATGCATTTCCCACTCCCTCTCGCCAACAGTCAAGCAGCAGTACGCATGTACGTACATTTGCTGGTGCCGAGCCCTAGGGTGAGCATAGCCAAGATAGCCGTGGTCTAGACGCAGAGTAGTTTGGCAAGCAAAGCTGAGTACGCTTCACGGCTGGCCAAGGATGGCCCTTGTTGTTTGCGGAGGAGTTTCTCAGAGCAAGGGTATGGAGTACAGCGAGTGGGAATGGATGAGACAGAAGGAGGGGAGAAAGCCCAAAAATATCCAGCCACATGCAAGCCCATGTAAAATACGCGCCCCAAAATTGGCACGCGTCCCTCAAAGGGTCGAACAGTGCAGAAAGGCAGTAACTTGGAAGAGAGAACGATTACAAGTGTAGATGATCGTAAAGAAGAGCCTCCCAAAAGCTTCCCATGATACTCAACGTAGTGCCAGGAACCCGCAGTCGCTAACAACCAGGAAGCGATACAGAGATAGGCGAAACATTCTATTAATTTTCTCTAGTCACCTCTCGTATTCAGAGTCCTTGCTGGAAGCTTGGCGGCCATCGTGACATTAGGCCCAGCATGGAACAGATCATGGACTTGGGTGACTTAGAGCACTGCTCCGCGGCCTGAGAGGCCGAACTGCGTTTGCTGCCTCTAGTAGCAACAAGGATCCTGCCAGGGAAGGATGTCAAGCCTGGAAGCGATCAAGCTAGCTCGTGTCCATCCAAGACAGCCAGTTGATGGCTCTTCCCAAAGAAAGACACACGCCTGCGAAGAGCACCCGGAGAGTTTTGGAAGCCTTGTTATAGTGCATAGATAGAGCATGGCATAAATAATGCAAGTTAGATGGATGTATCCGAACAATATGCTTCTCCGGACCAACTTGACTTGTACCAACAATGCAACTATGCAATGCAGATCCCTTTTCCTATGGTCTCACCGCTATGCAACGTATGAAAATGTCACTCGTGATGCCATTTCATGTATTTGCGTGTACCGGCGGAAAGTGACGTTCGGCGGGTGCAAGGAGCACGCTCTAGAAAACCAGAAAGCCCTATGGATGTGGTTCCATGCGTCGTTTTTTCTCGTGCCTGATGCGCGGGCCTTGCCTTTATGGTGGTGCCTGTTTTGGCACTGGCCATGTATTGCCTTGAGCGCGTCCAAAGAACCCCAGAGTGCCCTGCATGTTCGTCCCATGGCCTCGCTTTGTGGGCAGGGCACAGACAGGCGTGGCCCATGCTCTCAGATTATGCTTCCCAAGCCCCGACAATCATGTGAGTGTGCAACAAGCGGGCCTGTCGGGTCTGTGTGATAATTGTAGCACATGATACGCGGAGAGGAGCATTATTCCGCGACCTCATCCGGGTACTAGTTCATCCTCACCTCAAATCGATCTTCCATACCCATTAATTAGCCTAGTCTGTGGTTTAAGCTCGTTCCATGACACAAGAAGATGGAAGAAGGAATAGAAACATGCACAACAGCGCTTATCGGGGCTGTAGGCTGCTATCAAACGGCAGAGTGTAGTGGGACCAAGAAGCTGTTGCAGATGAGTGGACTTGGGATCCGTATGGAGTCACAGCCGTCAAATCTGGGAATTCCAAGCGAAGGGAAGCCGGGAGGCCCACAAGAAGAGCAGAACCAGCATGTGAGAAGCAGCTGCTGAGAGGCCCATCATTGCACGGGGCCCTCACTCGAATGCCCACCTCTACTCCTGCCCTTCACCCACATTACCATAATGCTTCCAGTGCCATTGTGACTTGGCTTACTATGCTCTCGGCGAGTAGGGATATTGTTAACAAGGGGCTAAAGGAAGTTTGTGTGACAACGTTTCGGCCTCATGAAGGCGCGGTGTGAAGACAGCTGAGTACTAAGCCACCCGACCTGGTAAATGTCTCGACCCATACCTTTGAATCTGTATGCGTTGACAAAGGTCAGAGATAGCTGGAGAAGCTGAAGGTACAAAAGCAAACTGGCGTTCCGCTGCCGTCACACCGCAGGACGGAGAGATCGAGAACATGCGCCGGTTCTGCAAGAGGAATGGACAGGCCAAGGAGAGTGTCAGTAGCCTTAGTTCAGGAAGCTGGAACCTGCATAATTGCCCGATGCCGGGTTATGGGATCCTCTCGATGTCCAAGGTCCTGGTCAGCCATGACGATCGGGCAAATCAACGCCTCTCTTCTACCATGCCTACCATGCAATCGTCCCGCAGCTACTTCTTCTCTTGTACTGTCCTCCTGGGTTCCTTGATCCTTTGGCTTGCCGAGATTGAACCAGTCAAGGTCAAATAATCCTTGGAATACAGCTGGGATGATGTCTCATCTTCGTTCTTGTTGGCAACATCCGTAGGCTTCTGTATGTAGATACATTAAGAAGATTTGAGAGGAGCATGAGAACAAGAGCAGTACGCTCGAGTAATCGCCATGGCTCGCGGCTATCACTGAATTCTTGCTGCTGGGGGTACATTTGGAGGATGGTTGAGGCCAGGCTATGCAGGGTTCTTCAGAGCGGGCTCAGGCGTTCCGATTGGGACCAGCAACATAGAGATTCGTATGCTCGATATGGGCTGATTTCCAGTGTTCTGATCGAGTCTAGGCACCCAAAGATTCTATGTTCATAGTTGAACGCCAAGCTCATTTCAGCCCTTCAGTCGAATCCTTCCGCCTTGTGGCGTCTCGCATCGTGATGGGGCTGTACGACCGAGATGAGCAGCTTTATTCTTGGACTGCACATAATGCAAACCACTCTGTCAAAAAGCCACCCAATAACCCTTGTCTTGGGCAATTCGCACTGACAATCCACCCAAGATAGCGGTTTATAGCTGGTCTTCAGCTGAGGATATTACAGCCACTCAATGATGGCAAACATGCGGGCTTCTCCGCGCCCTGCTTCCAATATAATAGTACTATGCCTTTTTTCGTACGCGTGCATGAGTAGTTACGCGCCTTGTCGAGAAATGGATCTCGCGAGATTGGGGTGCCATCCCCTAGGACCAATCCCAAGCCACTACCGTCGCATCATTCTCAGCAGACTCTTTTTTTCTTTTTTTCCCTTTCTTTGCTATCCTCTGCTGACCGCCGCAGCACAATTCGACCAGCTACACCCATGTTTTGTCTCAGGTGCCATTAAGCGTAATGCACACTTTCTTATAGTCAGTGTTTTTGCGTTGAAAATCCACTTAGTTCCCACATAGCAAGCGGCGGAGTTGGCTAGAGAGGCTGTAATCGTATTCAGCGAGTGTGCCAATGACACTGACCTCTCTGAGGCACTTGTTGAGTTGAATTCTTCACGCTTCTGCAATGATTGACGAAAACATATGCCTCAGAGTCGACGAGTTTTTTCTTGCCCATCCTCTTACATGCTGCTCAGACCAAATGCTGGTGTGTGGATGCAAGTCGGCTGCAAGTAATAGTCAACTGGGTCCATAGTGAATTTATGATATTATGTGCTTGATGTTGTGTATCTCCACATGATGGGAAACTCCCCCTTCCACCTCTCTACTGCCTTTCTTCAGCTTGATCCAAATCCCCTCCACTCCCCCCAGCTATCTAAACACATCCAAAAAGTTGTAGTCTTTTTCGTAGCTATCATCATGCTTGCCATATGGTATAGATTCCTCCTTGGTAACTTTGGAGCAAATTCAAATTCAATGGCCTTTACATGTATGTATATTAGCATGCGCCTTGAACTTGAATCAGCGATGAGCCAAAGGTTGGGCTGCGTTGAAAAAGCTCCCACCAGGCTAAAAATCGGTGTACTACGTTGTTCACCGACGTTTGAAATGGCCAGGATCGATGTGTTGACCGTGTAATCTCTTTGTAACGTATACTGGCGATATCCGGTGACCCAAAACTCTGAGCCATTCGGTTGCTGATGGAGAGACCCTGTGAAGACATAATTCTTGCGATATATCGTCCGGTCACTGTGTTAACAAGCTCGTCTGAACATGGCGTATGACATAACATGCACTGTTATCGGAACTGCCACCGACGAATGTCTCTAATGCTTCATATATGGGTGTATGAACATGTCGTTAATAGTAGGGCCTTACCTCCAAGATATGAATCGCGGTTGAGGCACCTCAAATGGTATGATAACACCCAATATGACTGCTTATGACTGCTAGGCCGATATATTTGTGGTAGCAACTTTCTGAGCAATTCGGGCCAGAAGAGGTTGGGCTCTTCTGGGCGAGTGGAAAGTTTCAGGAATAATATGAATCTCGCATCCTGTTTCCGGAGGCCTAGTATGGATCTAGAAGAATTATGTAGCTCATTATTATAATGATGCCGAATAAGTACGTTGATTAGATCGTTGACTTAGAATCGCCGCTTCTTTTTCACCGGGCCCGCCGCTGCTTTCTTCTCAAGCTCTTTCTTCAACTCTTCACGCCTTCGATCAGCACGCTCCTGCGAGGTCTCTCTAGGTCGATCTTCCGCCTGTGGTTCCTCATTCTCTGTTGGGCGGCCGCGCTTTGCAGTATTGTCCTGTATAGGCGCTTTGGGCCCTGAGGTACCAATTTTCTTTCCAATAACGCCCAGCTTCTTTGGAGTAGGGGGCTTTGCGACGGCTCGGCCCTCTGTGTCCTCTTCCGTCTCGGGAGCTTTGGCCGTCTCTGCTGCACGCATCTTTGCTGTAGTGCCACCGATACGACCGAGACCTCCTACCTTAGGGGTAGGCTTGGGGGAAAGTGGACCTGGTAAAGGCGCTGGCAGAGAGGAAGATGTTTCCTGATTGGAAGTTATTTCATCATCACTAGCTTCAGATGCTGTTTCTTCGTCATCTGCCAGGACTGGTGCTGTTGTTGCCCGTGCACCGTTTGATTTGGCATCCTGCAGTGAAGCTCCAGCCTTCGGCTTACCCCCACCGATAGTCGCCATACGTAACGCAGGTTTCGTAGTGTTGGGTTGCGGATTTGTGTCGGACGGTACTGATGGGGGCTCCCCTCCCAAGTCCTCTTCATCTTCTGTCGATACATCATCCATAACGGCTATAGGAGAGCCTTTGTTCTTGGCCTGGAGATGGGGAGGTGTGGGCTGAACTTGAAAATCATCGTCTTCTGGACTTGCACATTTGGTAGATGGTGACGGCGATTTCCTTGTCGATGAAGTTGTTTGCTGTTTGCTACGGTGCACCAGTTGTGACGTGCCCTTGAAATCATGCCACCACTTATCCAGTGCTGGGGAGGCGTCCACTTGTATCCGGCATCGCCTGTTCAGCCCTTCACTATCAAACACATTCCGTGCAAGATCACCAACATTAGTTGGGCAATCATCGCCGACTTTGAGACTTGATCTCCAGTTATGATGGCGAAAGGGTGCCAAACCTTTCACCTTCCCTTCTGCGGCAGCCCTTGATACTTTCTTCTTCCCCGAAAGAGAGGTAAAAACATGCTCCAGGCCGGTCCCGGTAGCTTCCAGCTTGTCGGCCAGCTTGGTTATGACTGCATCTTTGTGTTTCAATGCCTCCACTAGCGAATCAACTTCTTGCTTCCTAGCGAACTGGGCTTCAAGCAGGGGCAGAACGAGATCAGTAGCAATAGCCGACGGGGGAGATTTTTTGAGATGAATAGGCCACTTCAGGGGCTGAAGTCCTGGGAGTGGGCAAGTAGCCAAGAGGGTCAGACTATCCTCTCCAGCCTCTGCGGAAGAGCCTGGTGACAGGGTGAGGGAAGTCTCTTCATGGCCCGGTTGAGTGGGATCCAGGGCCGATCTCAAGCTACCAAGGAATTTGGCCATATTTTCGGGTGTGTCACTCGGGTCAATGCTTGTGTTCTCGCTCCACCCCCTCATAAAGATGGCTTTTCGATCCAGACTCTCAACCCAGATGTTGGCCATGTCAGTGATCCGGACAGTGTAGGCGGCGGTGCCAATATCAACCGCCACCAGAAGCATGGGTATGTCAGATGATGCGGCCTGCGGCAACGGCCGCCAAGTCAAGTTGCCAGACATGGCGCCACAAGAGGAATCCCAGAGGCGGCTGCGATGGGAGAGAGTTGTGAGGCCAAAAGCACCGCGTACTGGTGAGGCAACACCGGTGTGCCCTTGGGGATGGTTCTCGGTGAATACAGGCCGGGGTACTTGGTGCTCTGCAGACCAAGGTGCAAGATTGGGCAAGGTCGTCGTCGCACCGCGCACTGGGGGACTTGCGCAACGGATCTGTCTTTGCCGCAGTGGTCGGACAGCTCCCAGCCTGCGGCCTGGCTTCTGCGGCAGGAGTGAAGCTCGTGAGAGGGATGGGGTCCCTCAATATCTGGGAAACGCAGACGAGGCCCGCCTTGTGGCACAGAGCAATATAGGACCGATCCTCTGTTGAGAGCCGTAGCTCGCCTTCGTGTCGCCTTGGCTTCAGGCTGATTCACATCCAAAACTAGCTCGGCGGGATGCTTGCGTACGACACGGGACGTCTCTCCAAAAGCCGGGCCACAGGTGAAACCGGTAATTTTCTGGAAGTGAAGCAGAACGCGTCAAGGCCGAGTGGCGTCGCGGTCTGGCGATAAGGCATCCAAGCATCCTTGCTCTGGCCTCGGTCAATACGTAGCGGCAGTGTGGCTCTGTATTCTTCTTGTACCGTGCGCTCTGTAGGCCTATCAGAGCCCTCCGTATTCAGCCGGCACTTGGCTCTGACAGGTGGCGGCAGCTGGTGGAGTGACTGGTCAGATCCAGCATATTCGCCAGATCTAGATGGAAGATTAACAGAAACAGATTCTCCGTGTGCGGTACTTGTGATGGATGGAAGAACTAAGGCAGTGACGGACCATTCGAGCTGTTGGCATTTCTTGAAACTCTAAAAGTGCACCCGAACTGCAGCTATCAAGGTACCTACCAGTTTGAGTGTGCTTTCCCTTTAGCCAAGATGAGAAAGTACTGCGGCGCTATGATAAGGTATCGCATACTACTAAAGATAAACACAGAGCGGTTCCAGTTGAGTACCAAGTACTTAGCTTACCTGCAGAGTACCTTACGTGCCTGCACCGTGCAGCAATCCAGGTACTCCGTACGGGCATACATCCATTTCATATTCTCTGCCCTCTGCGTAACTGGTTAAACTACCTAAGTAGCTATGCAGGGTAAAATCATTGTGCACATACCAAAAGTTGCAATAAAGAAATGTACTGATGAATGTTCCAATCTAATTCGTTCGTGCTACTACTAATTTCCGCCTTGTCTCCCCATTTGCGCAGGGATACCAAGCCACTGGAATCGCATTAGCATCCCAACAGCCAAAATACCGATCCCCAAACGCCAATGACGCAGACCACATCGAGACCCTATCTCATAACCGTGCAGAGCAACAGGAGGGAAGTATGAATAAAGTATATAACAATTCGCCCTAACAAACGCGTAATTTTCCACTTCTTCTTTCTCACTATTTGCTTCCTCATTCCAACATTTGGTCATCCATTCACGTACATGACATGCTGTAAATGTTCTTGAAGAGGCTCTACGCTATAAGCCGTTCTCAAGTCAATACCACAAGTCGTTTGCAGTCACCCTCATCACCACCCCGATTTACCACATCGATATCAAAGTTCTCTACCATGCCTCCAAAGGGCGCAAAACGGAGGACGGCTTCTCCTATAGGCAAAACCAATGGGTTTGGGACTAAAAAAGTGAAGCATGAGGCCAATGGGCATGGAGATGATCTCCGGCAGCCCCATCCATTTGCGGAAGATGCTGAAGAGCACGGTATAGTTCTACGGCGCTTCTATCCACATGAGATGAGCAACGCCCGAGCACATGCCTACAATTCCGATGAAATACCTAGGCCGATGGAGGTACTTATCACGGCTTTGGAAGAGACTGGCGGAGTTCGTAAACAAGTCAATGTCGGGGAAGCTGTGGTTCATTGGTTTAAGATGGATCTGCGACACACTGATAATCGGTCACTTGCACTGGCTAGTGCCAAGGCAAAGGAGGCAGGAGTTCCTCTCATTTGCCTGTATATCGTTAGTCCTCAAGACTTTGAGGCTCATCTCACAGCGCCGGTCAGAGTGGATTTCATGCTGAGAACATTGAGCGTCCTGAAGGCCGATCTGGCAGCCCTTGATATTCCACTTTACGTGGAAACTGTGGATAAAAGAAAGAAAATTCCACATCGCATTCTGGAACTCATGAATGAATGGGGTAGCAACCATCTCTTCGCCAATATCGAGTACGAAGTCGATGAGCTGCGAAGGGAAGCTCAGATGATTCGACACTTTGCAGAAAACAACAAGTCGCTTGAAGTTGTTCATGATACATGTGTTGTGCCCCCAGGAGAGTTGCGTAGCGGCTCTGGCAAGCAATACGCTGTTTATACTCCTTGGTATCGAGCTTGGATGGCTCATATCCACGAGAACTTGGATCTGCTGGAGCTTTACGACCGGCCTGAGAAGAATCCAGATGGGGTGCGAAAGAAATTTGAGCATCTCTTCGACTGCCGCATCCCCGACGCACCAAAGAACAAAAGGCTCAGTGATGAAGAGAAGAAGAAATTTCATGCTCTGTGGCCTTGCGGTGAGCATGTGGCCATGTCCAGATTGGCAGATTTCTGTGAAGAGGCCATTGGAAGCTATCACAACAAGCGAAACATCCCCGGAGACAATGGTACGTCTTGCTTGTCGGTACATCTTGCAAGCGGGACAATCAGTTCGAGGACATGTGTCCGGACGGCCAGGGACAGAAATAAAACCAAAAGGCTGGACGGCGGCCATCAAGGTATTCAAGTCTGGATTAGTGAACTCGCTTGGCGAGACTTTTACAAGCACGTTCTAGTCAATTGGCCATACGTCTGGTAAGTGCAGAACACGAGTTCCATTCAGTGAATAAGCTACTAAGAGAGATTTCAGTATGAATAAACCATTCAAGCCTGAGTACTCAAATATCCAATGGTCCTATGATAAAGATCACTTTGCGGCATGGTGCGAGGGACGGACTGGGTTTCCCATCGTCGACGCCGCGATGCGCCAACTCAATCACATGGGGTACATGCATAACCGCTGCCGAATGATCGTTGCTTCATTCATATCCAAGGACCTGCTCATCGATTGGCGCATGGGGGAGAGATATTTCATGGAGCATCTAATTGATGGAGACTTTGCGAGCAATAATGGCGGATGGGGTTTCAGTGCCAGCGTTGGAGTTGATCCACAGCCTTATTTCCGCATCTTTAACCCGCTGCTCCAAAGTGAAAAGTTCGACCCCAACGGCGAATATATTCGTAAGTGGGTTCCCGAGCTGAGAGGGTTGAGCAACAAGGAAATCCATGACCCATATAATCGAGGTGCCGGCACGAAAGCGAAGAAGCAGGGGTACCCGAAGCAACTTGTTGAACATAAAGGCGCAAGGGATCGGGCTCTGAGCGCATACAAGGGAGGGCTTGAGAGTGGAATGTAGAAATAGGAACTGGAGTTCGAAAGGGTCACATCTAGTAGTTCTATAAGACCAAATTAATACTGACACCCATACTGGAAAACTAAGCATGTTTGACCCGTATCTGTACTATGACGAGCAACTTAACCGCCACAGCTTTTTGAAGGCCAGAGTTAATCTTCGGCTCGAAAACTATCGAAGTAGCTCCAGAATCCCCGATCAAAGAGAGCAGACTAGTGCTCGTTCGAGGAGACTTTGCTAGCCGGTGAGTGTTCATAATAAGATGGTGAAAAGAAAAAGTGTTCAATTAACGTCACATCCGAATCGCATAGTTTAACGTCGCAAATTTGTCTCGAAACGGAGCCAAAACGCCTTGAATTGGATTTGCTATATGCAGCCAACTCTAGTTTCCACGCCTGCCTTCATACCCGAGCTAATCCCTGCTCTCAGGTTAGTTAACCTGTTTCCATATTCCATATCCAAGGCTTCGATTCGGCTTTTGTGTACCTCTTCCAATTTTTTGTTTAAAAAATTTATCGCTGAGCGCTCCAGACGCTCTTGACGATACCATCTCGCTGGGCCAATCGGTTCAGGGAGTCATCGGACTCGCCCATGGCACGGACAAAGCCGCAGAGGGCATAGACGTGGTTCTCGCCGGGGACAGCACGGCCGTTCTCGTCAACCTTGGCAATGGAGATCTGGACAGAGCCGTGGTCCTTGGCCTTGATGATGCGGTTGGTAGCGCTGCACTTGCGCGGGACGTAGCTGGACGGAAAACAATCAGCATTTCGGCATTCCTTCAGCAGGACTGTATGAAGGTCCTTACAGATCGACGATCTCGCCACGGTCGTTCTCCATTTTGGCTGTGAGGGGGGGTGGTGATGTAGAGGCGGTTTAGGATGCGGTTTGGCGGAAAATGTTGTCGAGGACCGTTTGGTGGGATACTAGCAAAAATTCCCCTGGGAAATTTGACACAGCCCATGAATTTCGTGGGGCGGGGAGGGCTTTCTGTGCGTCAGCTGACTCATCATGTGACATCGTGGCGATATCGCGACTTGCGATTTGCCCCGCTTTTCGCCCAGAGCCATCGGGAGAGGCGCCTGCGGCTAGTTGATGCGAACGGTGTTGACAACTTCGCTCTATAACAAAAGAGGCGGCTAGCAGTGAGAAGCCGAAAATGCATGAGACACATGCGCCAAGCCGTTTTGTTGATTTATATGAGTGCACCCTAAAAATCCAACCATCTTGCTGTACGTCAATCATCTGAGATGCGCTTTGCGCACTCAGAGGTTTGTTGTCGGCGTGATGGCGTCTCCTAACGCTTTTCTCCCATCGCCATCACGCAGTGCTAGACAAACGTCTCATTTACTTCGCTCTTCATCGCCTGATCTACCGGCTATTAGAGACATATTCTCACGTGGCGCTAAGAATCGACCACCTAAAACTGATGATGCAGCACTGGTCATTTCATCCGACGAGGAGACGACAATCACGAATGCCGCCAACAAGGGTCACGCCAAACCCCTTTCTGCAGGGCCGACTCCCTCATTTTCAAATAGACCTAGTATCGTGGATGCCGATGACAGTTCGCTATGCATCATCGACCCTCCCACCATGCACGATGCGGATTCTCGGACAAATTATGGCGTGCCTCCTAAATTCAGATCGCAGTCCAGCTCTCCCGCCAAAGATCAGCCTTGGAAAATGTTCAAGTCAAAGACGGATGATTCTATGAATGAGACCGCTGACGCAAAAATGACTGAAACTGAAGACACTGGACCTGCATCCGCTCAGCAGACAATAGACGATGCGTCTTCCGCGAGAGAAAAGTCCACGCGGAGTGACAACGATATCAATGAGCCGCTCAGATTGGAGCCAGCCATGGTCCGAAGACTTGATTGGACCCCTCCATCAAACAAGACCACTATTATCCCTAAGTTAGGCTCTCCAGTTCTTGAAGGCTCGCGCTCATCAGGAGAACCTCATGAAGCGACCAAAAGCTTCGAACAGGTACTTGAAGCCTACAAGTGCACAGAAAAGCCACAGCAAGATGTCTTGGTGCCCTTTGATGAAGAGACCAGCATACTGAGGAAGCGAAAGCTTGTTGAACTTGTTACGACGACTGCAGCACCCGAAGGTCTATCTACCGAGTCCAAAGGCAAGCCTCCTGTAAAACAAAAAGCGCCAAAGAAAAGGCCACGCACCATTACAGAGCTTGCAACATCAGCGTATAGGGCGCCAGATCCGGTCGAGCCGACAGCAATAGTCCCAGATCTCGCTACGACGAGCACGAGTAATGAGCTGGATGATCCAACCACTAAGGAAGGGCCTAAAGCAAAACCCAGGAAGAAAACGTCCAAAGCTACAGCTAGGAAAAAGAAGAAGCCATCCCCGCCTCCACGGCCAATTCTTCTGCCTCCAGCAGAGGCACTTCAAGAAGTCGCCAGACAAGATTTTGTGTTTGGGACGTCGAGCCAATTAGCAATTGAGAATTCGCCGACTTTTTTGCGAGATCTCCAGGCTGCAATGAGACGCTCAAATCGAGTTGATTATATCGACCTCGACACACCTCTGAATAGCGACCCCATTGAACCACCAGAGCGGAAGAGGCTGTGGGGCGCCGGCGCTCGTGACGTTGACGGAGACTTGTTTGATCTTGAGATGAGCAAAATCATGGAAAGATCATCTCAATTGTTGCCAGCTCTATCTGATGATGATCCATTCGGTTATACCGGCGGCGATAAGAAGGCTGCTTTGTCTACGGCAAATCCTATTGAAGTAGGATCCAGGCTTCAAAGCAAATCACTCGTCACTACCGCCGATACTCTCTATCCCAAGGCTGCTGAGCCTATGGAAGATATTAAGGATGACTCTGTATTTATAGGTAACGACATTTTAATCGGATCGCCTTTACAAAGGCGCTTTCGGCCGGCCAGCGGAAGCAAATCCTTGGAGGCACCTGGCCCTTCTGACAATGGCGATTTGGACCTAGATCAGCATCATGATTCAAAACCCTCCTTTGAGTTGTTTACAGATGCCCAGCTATCCAAAGAAATTGCTTCGTATGGGTTTAAGGCGGTCAAATCGCGCCAAGCCAAAATCGCCTTGTTGGAACAGTGCTGGCAAGGCAAAAATCATCGGGAACAGCCCGGCTCCAAGAGAATGTTTGCTACCTCCGCAACTACAGATGAAAGCGCTTTAAATAATGTCAAAACACCTCGCGGACGGCCGAGAAAGAATAGTGCCAGTACACCCGAGGCGCAAGAACCCCCGCCGTCAGCACAGCCTCCTGTATCTCCATTAAAGCCTCGGGGGAGACCCAAGAAGACCACTGCTACCGCAAAACGTACTACAGCAGACTCTGCTAAAGGGAAAAGAGCCTCGTCAAAAACCTCGGCGGAGGCATCCACACGGCGACGGCGCAAACCAAAGTCCGCCAAAGTCGTAATAGAGATTCCAGATTCCGCATCTGACAGCGATGGCAACTTATCGCCCCGCCCAGTTTCATCTCCTGACTCTGCCTTTTCACCACCGCCTGTCGATCTTGCCCTGTCCGTTATGGATGATACGGATCCGTCGCTGTCCCTCAGCCAGACTGAAGACTGGTCTCTCAGTTTTGAGTACATCACGAGAGCCGTAAAATCCGCACCGCGGACGACGGATCCAATGAACCCGTCATGGCATGAGAAGATCTTACTCTATGACCCAATCGTGCTAGAAGATCTCACGACGTGGCTGAATTGCGGGCAATTAACACGCGTGGGCTTCGATGGCGAAGTCAGCACGATGGAGGTTAAGCAGTGGTGCGAGTCTAAGAGTATATGCTGCTTATGGAAAGTGAATTTGCGTGGTAGAGAAAGGAAGCGATATTGATCGCATGAGCACGAGCATGAGCATATTGGAGTTTTAGTGGGTACATAATTTTCCTTACCTTTTTACGGTGTATAAGAGATCTGTATATAGTATAACGCTTCCCATGACACATGTTTCAAATCCTACAACTTGTTATTGCTGCTATATCCAAACACACGGTTCAGAGCATAGCGTGTCAAGGGCTGATTTATTCCCGTGTTATATGAGATCGGACCCCATTTCTCGGAGCACGGAGTATTGGCGGCGAGCCAAGATGGTTGCATTTCCCCGCAAATTGAGCCGTAAAGCCGGACCTCGGCTCGTCGCCAGTCTCCGTGCCTTGCGCCCAGCCACATGGAGGGACCGACACCTGCTTCTCACCCCCAATTCGCGGCCCCCTTTGCGCTTCCTCCGCTTCAATGAATCTGGTCTCATGTGCTGTGATCAGGCCGTTGTCTCATCGTGTCAGCAACTTGGCCTCACCAGCGCAAAGGCCGATCATTGAGCGCCTCCGCCCAGCTCATCTTGGTACCACCATCATGGCTTCAAAACCGCCCACCTGGACGCGCCTCTACTCATCTCCGGCGTCTACTTCGCAGAAAGAGAAGGACCCGGCAGCGGCGAAAAAACCAATCCCGGAGCCGCGTCCCAGTTCTTCCATCGTGCTGCTATCTCCCACCAATGAGGTCCTGCTGCTGCACCGGGTCAAGACGTCCACTTCGTTCGCGTCGGCGCATGTCTTCCCTGGAGGTAACCTAGATGCGTTCCATGATGGCGACATCCCGGCTCCTGGCGCGCAGGATCGTCATCGCGACGGCCCGGCTTACAGGCTAGGTGCCATCCGAGAGTGCTTTGAGGAGACGGGTATTTTACTCGCCAAGAAAGATGGCCGTTTGGTTGACTTGCCCCAGCAAGAGAGGGATGAGGCGAGGAAGAGGATTCACGGGAGTCAGATCAAGTTTGCGGACTGGCTGAAGTCGATTGATGCTGAAGCTGACTTGGGTATGTTCTGAACAATACTCATTGTGATTATTGCACACGAGTGTATCGGCTGGCTAATGGTTTGTGTTAGATGGGCTTGTTCCTTTCACCAGATGGCTCACTCCAGTTGGCGTCCCCAAGCGCTTCACCACCCAAATGTACCTGTATCTGATCCCCATTTCACGCACCGGAGTGCCCTCCGAGATGCTGGTCCCAACTCCAGATGGCGGTGTCGAGCACACCGAGGCTTTGTTCGCCCCTCCGCAGGCGTTCCTTTCACGCGTGGCCTCTAATGAAATCATCCTGTTCCCACCCCAGTACTACATTCTTACGCTTCTCACCAAGTTCCTCAAGGGCCCTACAGCCTCGGTGGAAGAAGGACCCATCTACTATACAAGGCAGCGCAGAGAGCTGCTCAAGTTTTTAAAGGCCACCCCAACGGCGGATACAGACAAGGGGAAAGAGCACGCCACGGCTAAGATTTCTTGGGCGGACAAAGTAATAAGCCCCTACCACCTGTTCGTTCGGAAGAGCGACAAGAGGGTCGTTCTAGGCCTGGAGAAGCCCGGCCTCGAACTAAAGGATTCTGACAGGGGAGGTGATTGGGAGAGAGTAGTCCTGGTGAGCTTTGGCAAGGCTGGGCCTTCTCAGGTCGAGGTACGCCTGAGGGAGGACGTGTTGAAGGAAGAAAGGGAATCCGCTTCGGAGGGGTCGAAGCTATGAGATGTTTCTTATTGGCGATGTGAAGCGTGCGTTTGGCCTGTATATACCAGCATAGAAACTGATTACGCTGTCCATGCTAGAAATAGAGAAAGATTTACTTGTATGAGTGCGTGTCTCAAGGCTCAAGGCCAGCTAGAAATGAGAGCAGCTGCGGCTATCCGTTGATGGCACTCTTTCGTCTGCTAACCGAGACACTACTCATTATGCAATATCCACACCAAGGGCAGCGAAAACTGGCACGCGCGTTATCCCTCTTTTCGTCGTATTTATTGGTTGGTATTGACGGGAATTCTCGTGCCACTAACTCGGTGCCTTGCATCTGGAAAACTTGCTCAAATACACGCAAAGCGCAGGGGGAGGGGAAACCAAACAAAAAAAAAATGGGCTTGGCGTGCGCACCACTTTGGGCTCTTTTCTCGTCGTTTATCGAACTACTCGTTAGATTTCCGTTACCTAGAGCAAGGCACCAGGGGAGGAGGTTCTAATTGGTAAATGGAGTGAATTATTGCTTTGTATGACTCGAGTCCATACAAACTCTGCACCGTGATGGTTTTAATAGCACTGTGCGAGGCTACCTGCAGTCAGCTGAAGATGTCTACCCGGAACACAAGACGGCGACCTGTTATTGCTCTCTGTAATACATAGTGCGGGAAATCTAATCAACCTTCTCTACTCTTTTCCATGTCCTCAAGTAGAAGCTATCCAAGCTACTCTGGAAACGTATCCTGCAAAATCGTGGGTTGACGGCCGCACAGGTTCTTTTATAGTGTGGTGTGCTTGCTGAGCCGAGGTATCATAAAACGCGAGCTATTCGAAGAGGATGCGATATCATGACTTTTGTGAATAAATACCATTACGGTAAGGCCTTTTGGCTTCAATTCTGCATTCTATTTCTCTACATCTTCTAAAGTCCAAGGAATCCGTGCGAGTCACAATCTTTATTCGTGAGAATATCCCGGCTCTTGGCAGCAATGGATCCGTTATGACCATCATAAATGCAATCTTATTTTGATGAATTGGCCGCTCCATCGTCAGAGAGCTAGCACGGCTATCTATTTCAGCTAGATCTAGCTAAATCATCCACCTCTGTTTTGCTACATACATTTTCCCCAACTTGCGTTCCGGCCCTTTTTGGGGCTTGGCCGATAGAAATGATCGCCTGCGATATCATCGAGCTTGTTTCTGCACGGTGTCCCCAGGTCCCTTTCTGCTGACTCCTTTCCTCAAGTGATTTTCTCGCAGGAGATGTCTGAGTTCTCTTGCGGTATCCAGATTAGCTTTGGTATTCTCGGCTAGCGCGTTCAAAAGCCTTTCAAAAATGGCTATAAAGTCGACCGGCGCTTCACTTGAGCCATCTGACGCCTCATCATTGTGAGTTGCTAGATGCGAGGTGGCACCCCCTGCAGGGTGTGGGGTGCATCTTCTCTTCCTACGGATTTCATGAGATTCAGCTTCGTTTTCGTCCTGTACAGTCTTTGGAACCGCTCGTTTCTTTTGCTTCGACGACGCCTTGTGAAGTCGCCGATCGCTATTAGAGTCTGGGCGTTTATCGCGTCGCTGTTGTTCTTCGGCGTCTGCTTCTTTCTTGACGGGGATAGGTGATGTTTCTTTCCTTGTGAAATAGGGCGATTCAGTCTCATCTATCTCAAGGGAGTTTCCCCCGTTTGAAAATCCATCCACTTCCCCACCCACCGCTGGATTGTTTACCGGAGGAACTTCTTTAGGCAAAGAACCCCCTCCTCCTTGAACCTTGGGCGTATCGCCATCCACTCTTGAGGGCTTCTTAACTGCTGGTTCCTCTAATGTTGTTGAGTCTTCCACTTTGATGGGGAGTTTATATGTATCGCTGTAGGCGAATGAGGTGAATGTTACTCTTGGATATTTGGCTCGGATGAGCCTCATGAGTTTCTTGCTCCTATAGAGCTGTGTCTTATAAATTACCCGAAGGGCAACAACGTGCGCCCATGTTACCCCGGTGTTTACCATGTTTCTCGCTATGGAATGGTTGGTAATTTTAGTAATCGTTGACGGTGCCAGGGATGCATGCTCGGCAATGAATGGCCACGCGTTGCAAGCATCGGCATCCCATGAATGAGAATTCGCCATGTATACTTCGCGAAGCCGATTGTAAAGCCTCCTCTCTTCCGGTGTAGAAAACAGACATGGCGGGTAGGATGAAGCGGTTTCTTGAGTGGCTAGCTTAGCCGGCTTTGGTGATGGAGACATGACTAGTGACTGGTCAAGGATTGGTGTCCAGGATATTAGTCGGTATAGAAATCGCTCTTGATTGAGTAGTGGAGATGTTCAGAAGTAGCTTGAGTAGATTTTGGATATTATTACGAAAGATTGTGTGTAATTGCCCAGCATGCTGAAGGAGAGGAAGACATAGAGGTAGATGATGATGATGAAGAGATGAAGGGAAGAAGAAAAGCAGGAGTAGAAGGAAGAGAAATATGAGAGGCGCCATGTGATGAAAGGAATTACAGAAGGCGTAGAAAAAGATGAGATGAAAATCGATATCACGGGATGCTAGGCGGAGAGAGTAAAAGAGCAGGGCGTTTGCACTTCATCACCGCCTTTGCTACATGGCTCCCCCGAGCTGATCTTCGAGAGGCTTCTCATAATCCTCAACGTCTTGCTTACGATGGCCGACCTCTTTTAAAAAGCATCAGAGCCAAAACCAGATATCGATGGTGTTCAGGTCCGATAAGAATCATCCACAGCTCCATCTCTCCAAACCGGGTGCGAAGAATCACACCCGGTCGCTAACCCCCAAGCAGCCGGCCCCAACTCCAAATTTACTTGCTCACGCCGCATTACTTGCTCACACTAACGACACACCAAGAAAACAAAGAATCCCGGGCCCAAGCAAGAACGGGGCTGCAGCCGAAAAATGGATCCCGTTTGCTTTCCATTCGCCTGATTATTATGCTCAGAACAAGCTTATTCTCCTCTTGGCCCCGCGCTTGTGCGCTCCTGGAAGCTACGTTCCACAGCTTCTGATGCTACACTCTTCTATTTCGCTTGCCGTATAAGAACCAGCCATGAGCCTCATCTTCAAATAGCTTCGTCTTGTCCGACCGTCTTTTGCCTTCAACACCCTCCCATACTCTCTCCGCCTTGTTCTCTCTTTCTCTTTTTCCGAATCTCCTTACCTCCAAAAGTGGTCGACATAGACATATAGAAATGGCTTTTAGAACACTTGTATTAGCTCTGGCTGCTTCGCAGGCCGTCAGCGCACATTTCGGTCTCGTGTACCCCGAATGGCGAGCTGACACCCTGGCCGAAGAAAACGAAGACAAATACAGCCAATGGAATTATCCCTGTGAGCTCCTCATTAACCCTCTTCAGCCCTTCTGAGGACATTCTCGCTAACAAGCACCCAGGCGGCGGAGTTCCCTACAAGGCGGGCAACATCACCAACTGGCCCATCGGCGGAGGCTCCCTCACGCTCGAGCTCCACCATCCCTGGACATATGTCTACGTCAACCTCGGCCTAGGCGCAAACACCACAAACTTCAACGTGTCTCTCACGCCAGAGTTCCTCAACGTCACCGGCAAGGGCACGCTCTGCATCGACAAGCTCCCTGTTCCCCTCGACGATGTCGCCGACGGCACGCTTGCTTCGATACAGGTCGTCACCAGCGGAGAGTCTGGCAATGCTCTCTATAACTGCGCCGATATTCGATTCACAAGAAATGCTACACAGCTGAGCAATTGCTCAGTGCCAGACGGCATGGTCATGCAGGCCATCAAGGAGCAGAATGGCAATGACACTGAGCAAGACGGAGCCAGTGAGGGTAACACCACTAGCACAGACGACAAGAAGAATGCTGCCGGCTTTTTGGGAACCGATAGATCTGTTTTGGCAACGGTTGTTGGCCTGGCGGTTGCTTTCTCTCTGGGGCTGGGCATCTGAGATGTGCCAGATGGGCGGAGCGGTTTACGGGTTACGGATTGTATGAAGAAAAAAAAGACACGTTTATATACCACGAATTGAAAGATAATGATATTAATGCAGTAGCGAGGTTCTTCTAACTCCTGATGCGTATGCTGTCTCTCAATGCTTCTTATGCGAAGGTCAAATAATAATACAGGAATGTATAAGTATGTACATGTAACTTCCCCAGTATTCAGGTATCATGAGTAAAAATTCTCGAAAGGAGAAGAGGAAAAAAAAAGAGAGAGAAAAAAAAAAAGAAAAAAGGCAAGCAGGAAAAAGAAAAGAAGACGGTCGTCGATTTCTTCTTCCCTGCTTCAGTCAGTCATTGCCAAAACCGCTTTATCCGCATGCTGCTTACTCCATTTAATGTCCCAACTTGTGCCGTTCCAAACACGCTTGCCATTTGCTCTGTACATGTCGTGTATATATTTCCGAAATAAACTCCAGATCCCAATGTTAACTTTCAGATGTTTGAAGAAGACAAAACCCACAATGATAAAATGAAAATGATAGTATAAAAAAAGATGAATCTGTTGAAAAAGAATCCTCGTAGGGACATCTACTGTTGTAGTTCTCGTCCCCTTTAACGAGCTGTTATCGCTTGCTCTACGGAGAGCTCTCTGACAATCCTCTCCATGGTGATGCGTTGTGCTGGGTTCGGCGCCAGCATGTCCTTTACCAATCGCTCCAAGCGATCCTTGGGGCTCAGCTTCTCTCTTGCCTCGTAAATCTCCGTAAGCCAGTCCCGCATCTGATTCACTGCTGGCTGGCCATTTCCATATTGCTTGTAGGCAACAGGGGTTGCCTGGGCGTGGATCTGTGCGATTTGCCAGTACAGCGGCTTGGGATGCTGCCTTCGTGCGCGTGAATCCGGGAATTTGATAATACGCATCGTGTACAGCATCGTGACTCCCAGGGCCCAGACATCCGATGCTGGGCCGCGGCTTTTGCGTGTAATGAACTCGGGTGGGATGTAGTACGGAGTTCCGCCTCCGGATGGTGAGCTTGCCGCCAACGTTGTCAGTCCAAAGTCGCATAGCACAGCGCCGCGCTCGGGCGAATACAGGATATTGGCAGGTTTGATGTCGTTGTGTACCAGTTTGCGGCCATGGAGGTAGTTGAGTGCGCCTGAGATGTCGCGAAGGATGCGAATCGAATCTTCCCTGGTTCCCACGAACTCATCGTTACCTTTGTTTCTCCACCTGGCCGGAGCGGTGAGATCTTTTGCGTCTATGTGCTCCATGTAGAGACTCAGGAACCTGGCATCCCCCCCATAGTAGCGCACAATGGATTCGTGTTGAAGGTCTTGTTGGCTTTGGCACTCTCGCAGCCACATGTCTGCTTGGCGGATGACATTCCGCTCATGAACCAGCGGCTTATTCTCTGTGTTTGTGACCCTGGTCTTGAGCACTTTGACAGTCACAATGTTATTAGGCACTTGTGAATGCGTCGCGGTGTAGACTGCTGACAGAGCTGTAGACGCAATAGGCTCACGTTTGGTTAACTGATACTGGTCGAGTTCACAGACACCGGGCACGGCGACCGTATCGCCCTGCTCTGCGTCCAGGAGTGCGTGGCTATTGGATGAAGACAGTTCCTTTCCTTCCCTCGCGTTGGGAAGTGGGAAGACTAGGGGTTCAGCTGGTCCTAGAAACATGATGACGCCGTCGTCTGGTCCCTCGCTGGCATCCGAAATACGTCGCTTTGCTCTTTTGATGTCTTCGTCCGGGGTAAGGGCTCTTTTCATGCTTGCGTTGACCTGGTCAGATGTGATGAATGATGGCGATAACGATGGTGTGTCCTCGGGAACCGCAAGTGAGATTGGTGGCTGATAGAGCGCAATAGGGCGCTTTTCCAGAATGCGAAAGTCCAGTACTGCAACATCCCTCACCTTGATTCTGAAAGTGCCCGGCTTGAGGCCTTTAGCAAGGCCTGGGTTGATTACATGGCGTTCGCTTGGTGGAGGGCTGGCAGCGGCGGCATGAGACACTCGACCGAGCAAGATGGGCACGTCGGACCTATTGAGGAAGATGACCTTGTCGCTGGCAGGATCGTAATAGAGTTCACACCATAGCGGCGGTCGCGACAAGTCGTCTTCGGCGGATCCGGGAATCCTAACGGAAAACTTGATGTCCTTGGAGGTCTGAGTCACAGCCAGGACTTTGTGCTCAGGCTTGTCTGAAGAGGCCACCTCGGCGCGCAGAGCTAGCCACTGGCAATTATCGCTGCCGGGGCTCACTGAGCGAGCGCCGGGCAGCCTGGTGAGCGGCCTCACGAGTATTCGGATGCCTTGTTTGTGGTGGTGATCTTCGACCCGCAAGACGTCGAGCGGAACGGCCTCTGGGTCAGTGGGGATGCCTGGCTCGTCAACGCCGACGCCGTGGAATCGGGCCTCAATCTCTGACTGAGAGAAGGGCTCGGTTCTCTCCTCCGAGGCGCCCTCCGAGGGCTCGACCCTGGTTTCAAGCATGAGAATGGCTGGCGGTGCCTTGGCCAAGGCCCATGTGCCACTGGTGATGTGAATGTCTCTCCAACTCAGCACCGAAGAGACGATGGGCAGGAAATGATATTGAGTGGAGGGGAGAACAGGCAGACTGGTTGGGTGGGTAACTTGATGTAAGCGTATGGGAAAGGCCCGGCACGTTGGTTGTACTCAGAAGCCTGGGGGAAGCTCCAGCAGGCACTCGGCCAGGCAGAAGCCAGTTGAGAGGAAATAGTAGAGAAAAAAAGTCAAGAAGGGCTGTAGCGGGGTCAACAGACAGGGAATATGCTTCTGTGTGTCACAAACAGCGGCAGGACAGCAGTAGTAATAAACACGACGCTGCGTTGGTTGGTTCCGGTTGGAAAAAGGAGAGAAAGAGGCCAGCTTTCGGCCAGGCGCACAATAAATGCAGGAATGAGCAGCTACAGCGCTATATCACGGTCATGACAGCCCGTGTCAGATGGCCAGAGAGCAGGACGAGGTTGCGGGCCTGGTGATGGAGTCTCAGCCCTCCGCTACGAGCAGTCATGGACAGGTACAAATAGGGACGCTTGAAAAAAAGGCAACCAGCCGCCGAGCCAGTGGGCACCGGGTGCCTTGCGGACCGCGGGCAAGACACAAAGAGTGAACAAAGACGGGAGCTAGTAATCCAAGCAGCAACCAGCAGCTGGTTGGTCCAGCCCCAGAGCTTTGTATGGTAGTGATTGCGAGAGCCACAAAGAGCAGGATTGGCAGAGGCCGCGGAGAAGAGCTGGGAGGGGGGGAGGGCTCAGTAGAGGAGGGAATGGGGCGGAGCGGCAGTCATTGGACTGCGCCTCTTGTTCGCACTCAATAATGTCCCGCACATATTCCGCAGGAGCTTTCCCAATCTCACGATGCTATTCCGGTGACGATAGATAGCAAGTATCATTTGCGCCAACACTTGCTGGGCAATGACCTGTCGGCTAACTGCAGAAGCCGCTCGCTGGATAGCGGACTTGATATTGGCAGTTCCCTTCACTCCGTGATCATAGTCAATGACATCAACAAAGGGAACCCTGTTCCTCGTAACAATGAGAATAGATTGCATGCGAACGCCTCACCCGATCTCCCTCATTCGCAAACCAGCTCGGATGATGGAAAGAAGGTTTGAGAGCTGCCGCTGCCGCTGCGCTGAGTCATCAACCCATGATAGAGAGAGAAGCGAAGAGAAGAGAGAAAGAAGAGCCTCAAGGTCAGCGCTCGTTCGTGCGAATGACCGTAAATAATCATCCGGGAGCAAGTGAAAACCGTGTCAAACTGAGCGGGCATCTCACGGCATCCTCCTGATCAAGATGACATCTTCTCGTTGAGCAGGATGTCTCAGCTGCCTGGAGGAAGGGGACTTTCTCACGCTCTCCCTCCGTAACCGTCAGCGTGAAGCTGTCACGCTGTGCGTCTCGTGTTGCGCCACCAGGTACCTGAGCATGAGGTCACTTGCCGCTCAAATTCTGCGAGCCTCTAACAGGGTGGCGCAGGGTCATGGCAAAATAGAACACCAGCCACAGCCTCCGGAAGCGATGGGTACATGTGTCATCCTTTGGGCAGAATTTTCTTCTCCCGACCGGGGTTGAGGCCTTTGTCCTGGCCGTTAACGGCCACACCAGCTGGACAGTGTGGTGTGAGGGAGCGCCACTGTAGCTAACACTATTGGAAGAGGCAGGGATGCTAGTCCATGATATCAGCAAGGGGTGATCCATGTGGTGTTGGCTGCACAAGGGTGGAACGAGCATTGCAAGTCCAAGTGTAAACACACAAGCGCATTAGCATTGCCGGGCGCGACAGTGGAGGCTGTGAAGAGAAACAAAGCGAAATTGAAGCTTTGGAGCACACGGGTTGGCTCGTAGTTTTTTTCTTGTAAACTGCATCAGATGGGTCTGTTCACAAAGCTTCAATACGAAGTCGACAAACCTTTTTTCCGATGCTGGTGATAAACAAGGCAGAGTTGAAAAGCAGAGGGGTACAGAGTACAGAGTCCTTGGCTCGACTACCTGAACGACAGACATGCATTAGCGTGCATAGCCCAAGCTTTCAGGATTCAGCCACTGCCACTTCATTGGTGTCCTTCGGTGGGGCCGTTGCAGCGCTAGGATGAGATCTAATCTCGATCGGCTCTAGCGCACGCTGCAGCCGAATCAGCCAGCCAACCAACGTCGCGCAAGTGGATGGCAAAGTTGCTGCCTCAGGCTGCAGGCCGCTCACGATCGGGTGCTTGGGGCAATGGGTATACGCGCGCCTCCCCCCAGTTGATGTATGAGATTCCCAAGGGCCCTGTCGACAACAATTTGGACCATATACTCCACGCAATCATCACGAAGACACGAGCACTAACAGCCAGGCGTTTATTGTCTTGTAGTACTCGTCAGTGACTCTTCGCCATGGCCATGACCTCAAGTCCGTCGCTCTAAGCGAGCCGTGTTTTAATGACACCAGGGCTCTTTTCGACACATCTTTGCATACCTAATCACACCAATCTGCGTCTTCTCCTTATCCACCTCCTCGAGATCCCAACACTCAGCGCTGGTCCGCCAACATGGACGATCCCGATCTATCGTGGCCGGCCTGGAAGTTCGGCATGAAGAGGGGTGATTTATTCACGACACTCCACGATCAGTACAACACCTTTACCTATACCCTGCAAGACCCCGAAGCCTTCCACCACGACGTCTACGAAATCTCCCACCATGCGGACACGGCCGAAGAGTTCCATCGCTTCATGGCGGCTCGACAGCGGCAGCGGCTCACCGAACTCCAGGAGTCTCTTGAATCGCTCGCTGTAGAGATCATTGCCAACCCGAAGTTGATAGGTTCTGACCAGTGGCAGCACGCCCTTCAGCTCTTTCGGACAAAGTCCTTCGACTCCATCGTCAGATATTTTGCAAGCTACCTCCCCGATGACTACCTGGAGCGCCACGGATCTAGTTCCGTGCCGTCCATGTCATCATCGTTCTCCGAAGCCGATTCTATTCATACCTCTAGCACAAAGGCCAGCAGCGCCGATGATGCATCTTCCTTCCTCGACGACGATTTCTTTCCCCATGGCTCCCTAATGACCGCCGAGCCTTGCGCCATGAATACCGCAGACATGCCCCTGTCACCCCAATCGGAGGGCTCTCCCGCCGAATCCGCCGACTCGCCGGCATATACATCCACAAACCCGCCCTCCCCATCCATGTCCTACTCGGGCTCGGGCTCGGAACGACTACGTGCCCGCTTCATTAGACGACCTCTCATTCACGACGATGACGAAACGTCTCAATCTGACGACTGCGACACAACAGTCACATCTGTTTGCGATTCTGCCGAGACTCGGTCTTCATTCGATCCCGCTGACGTCGACGACGACGACGACGACAAAGAACTACCTGTACACATTGTAGATGGTGATGAGGAAGACGATGAGTTTCCCACCGCCCAACTTCCCGAAGACGATTTCTGTTGTTTAGACTCATTCGATACCCACAACTCTTTCAACAATACCAACTATGATACCCTTGAATCCGACACTCCCACCCCCAGGCAAGTCCCTGAATCAACCAGTTATCTTGACTACAAATCCGCGCTGCCGCGGAAGTCATCCCCACCACAGCAACGTCCGTCATACCGGCGTTCCCCATCACCAAGATCATTACTTGGTCGGCGGAGAGAGGAGAGTCCCGCGCAGGACGTTCGGAGGAGTCCGGAGGAGGCGCTCAGCAAAATACAGAAGCAACCGTTGGGAGAGTCCCTACGGAGGAGGCCCAACAAGAGCAGGAGGTGGTTGGCTTGACACGGGGGGGTGGGCGTGCGGTGCCGCGCGCTGTACTTGTATATATATGATGATGATGCTACTTGTACATATATCGAGTCGTATGACACTAATGATTTCAAAAGAAAAAAAAAGTCACGGTCCCTCGCCCATATGCGGTGATGTCATCAAGTATGGCGCCTGTGCGCTCCTGCTGCTACCGCTATTACTATTAATATTGGTTTTAGCATCGTCTTGGTAAGTCGACTATGTGCTTTTAATACTCTTCTGTTTCAGATTTTGCTCCTGGGGTCGAGTGAGCGCAGCCATCACGGTTCTCGGAACGTGTGATCACGAATCATTCGCGTTCGCGGGTCACATGGAATCCAGGAACCAGGAGCGCTCATACTTGTGCGCATGTGAATGACGTCATGACCCCTTGCGGCCTCGTTTGGTTTTTGAAAGCCCTGAATTGTGATTCTTTGCATTCTGGGCTTTGTTTTGAATGATTTTGATGATTGGTTGTGTTATTTTCCTTGGGTTCTTTGGTGGTGTGGTGATGGAATGCTGTGTCTGACTAACCGTGTGCCACTTTGACTTGGGCTTGCTGCCCCATGCATGCTTAGGTAGGATGGCAAGGATGGATAAACATACTTCAAAATGTTATGGCAAGCGTTTAATTTGCTTCCTTTGAAACCTACATTGCTAGGTAAGTTCTATTTGATTATTGTAAATGATTTCATTTGCGCAAATATGATACCCATATAGCTACTATTATTATAATGGATTTGATTGCTTTCCAAACTAAGTGTACAACCTCTTTCTCCAAAACATAAAACAAAATACGAAGTAGAAGCGGCCACTTCACATCTTTCTAAAGCAGCCGAGGGTTGAGGAACATCAGCTCCTCAACGTGCTCACCCCAGATTGCGAGCGGATCCTTCTTCTCGCCTCCCTTTTTCTTATCTACGCCGTAAAGGTAGGGCTTCTCATTTGCGTAGCAAGCGGTTTCTTGCTCATCGGGCAGTTCGCCGTGCAGGATAAAATTCCTTGCAATGGCGTCTGTGCAATCCGACTTGTCTCGCGACGAGTGGCCGTAACCATGGTGCGCGATAAGTCGTGCGTTGCTGCCCATCTCGTCGAGCAGCCTTCGGCCGTTTCGCAACGGCGTAGCAGGGTCATACGTCTCGGCAATCAGCAGGACCGGGTTCTTAAGTGTTGCATTCAAGTCGCCGCGGAATACCTCGGCCGGCGTGGGCCAGTACTCTGTAAAGCGTTGGCATGGGAAGACATCGAAGAAGCGCGAGTTACCCGAGACCCAGGACTTGGCAGTCATGTTCGCCCAGAGCGATTCCCACCAGTCGAGGCCGTTCTCAGGTAACACGGCATCGTAGCCGTCTGAGCAAATGACCAGAAATGTAAGCTCATCGGTTGAGGGTTTCTTATTGGGGACGGGAGGCAGAGCGGGATCGTATTCCCATGATGTACGCTCGAGCATGGTGGAAGCAAGCGTGGCATTTCCTGCTTCCAGCTCGTAGAGCAGTGTTGCCATCGCAGGCCAAGAGAATGCATTATAAAGAGACCCGTAAACAGCTTGCACCAAGCCAGAGTACGTGATGAGGGATGGCCCGCTGAAGCTTGTATATCCTACCACAGGCCGCGTAATAAGAGACGAGATCAGCGCCTCCATCCGAGATTCCAGGCTCTCCAGAGTAACCACCTCACCATTGATCGGCTTCGCCAGATCGCAATATTCGGGTCCGGCGTTGATGCACTCCCCAAGGAAGCCATCGTGCCATGCATTAGTGGCGTTATCCAGAGCGGTCCAGCCGAAGCCTCCCAGAAGCCTATGGTCTTTGACATATTCAGTGCCGTCCAAAATCATTCTCCCGACGCTTGAAGGGAACATGTTGGCATATGTCTGCCCAATGCCGGTGCCATACGATATCATATGTGCCGTCAGCTCATCCTCGCCGAGGGCTTTGCGGATTTCTTCCAAATCTCGAGCAACAAATGCCGTACTGACAAAACGAGGCAAATCGCCGTGAGTTTTGTAGCAGGCGCTGAAGATTGCCTGGTTCATGGCATCGGCAACCTCGAGCTGAGCCCTCGGCGAACCGAGAACCTCGCGGTACTGTCCAGAAACCAGGGACCAGTGATCTCTATCGGCATCGAATGGGAAGCAAGAGAGGGCGGGCAGAGTTGTGTTGACGCCTCGAGGATCCCATCCAAGCACGTCATACGTGCCCCCGCTAAGACGTTCCGTGAAGGGTTCAGCAGACCGCCAGACCAGAGACGTTCCGCTACCGCCAGGGCCGCCAGGCTCAACAACAATGGTGCGTTCGCTCTTGTGGCCAGCAGAGCGCTTGGAGCGACCATGGACAGGGGCAAGTCCAGAGACTTGGTACTTTGTCACGGCGAGCCGAGTGATACGGGGATCCGACGCGTTGGTGTAATCCAGCGGAACATCGAGCCAGCCACAAAGGTAGATGCCGCGGCCAGCATAAGGATCGTGCTTCGAGATGGCGTCCGCGTCTTGTTCGGTCTTGTTGCCCCAGCTCCAGTGTTTGGGGTTGGGATCGAAGAGCTTTGACCAGCTTTTTTGCGCATGGCGATCGTCAAGAGCAGGAGGAACCGTCACATCCGTGCAGGGGAGAAAGTGGAAAGGATCATTCGGTTTTGGGAATTTGCCGTAGGGCGAACGCCTCTTGGGGCCGTGATCATGATCATGGTGATGGTGATGATGAGGGGGATGAGGTTTCTGGAACGGTGGATGAAGGTAAAGTCCAGCCAACCAGATAAGGGTGACGGCGCAAATTGCTTTGAGGTGCCACGACCTGCGTCGTTTCTTGGCTTGCAGCGCGGCGATGCCGTCTGTTGGTAAGCCCATCTTCTCCATCTTCAACTGGAGCCCTGCAAAATCGTGAGAGGCTTAAGGAATATCCCAGGGAAGCTCGATTGGCTTGAGGGCAACTGATTATATGCTGGTAAAAGGTACCCGGCGACGCGCACGCACGTTTCTGGGGCCTGTTCCTAGTGGCCGGCACGGCACGATTAGGCAGATGAGGGGTGCTGAATTAGCGGAACACCCCGCAAGGGCTCTCCCTACAATTACACAGGTACAGAGTACCTGTACGTTGGAGACCTAGATCTCTAGGGAATACTGCTTATTTACCAGAACCAAGTCTAAGCGAGTGAAGTGTTTACTGAGAGCGCATGTCATTGCCTTAGTTCTAATGTTTGATACGTTTTCCACACTCCGTACATACTAATCCAAGACCCACCTCTCTGTTCAGTACCCAAAACTGTTATGATGGTTACTTGCCTCAATCGGTTCTGGAGCCATCGGTAGTGCACAAACTGTTACGGAGATACTAGAACCGGATTTGTTTCGAGCAAGTACTCCGTACCTCGCCTCGTATCGCATGATGGTTATCATCGGAAGCGGTACCCTGAACGACCCGCGGGGGCGGAGAGGAGGCTACAGATGGCAGCGCAGCGAATTGCCCTGTTGGGGTTTGGTGTTGGTGGTAACAGCACAGAGCAACTGCCAGTGCCAAGTACGGAGTCAGACATTAGAAACTCTTAGGGGGGGAACTTTTGCTCTTCCTCAAGGGTATATAATATGTGGCCAGATCTGTAATAGCCATGGTTTGCAATCGACCTTTGCCTTCTCTTCTCCGTAGTTTTCAATTTGTACTTGACATCAAGTCTACTGTTGTCGATTCCGTTGCTCGAGTACCTTAACTCTCAGCGGCGCGAAGACCTAGAGACAAGTTACCGCTTAAAGTCTTCACAAACCAGGCTTCTTCGCATACCCCACCCTAACCAGCAATCATGCTGGTGAGAAAGAAAACCATTTCATCCGCCTACGGCGATTGGGAGTCGCCCATTTCTTCTGACTTTGTTGTTTCGAAAATCAGGGCCCTTGCGGCCCCTCGTGCCTGCGTAAGATGCCATGTTTATGCCGCTGTGCTGTCTTGGGGCAAAGACCGATTGAACTGACCTTTCCATAGAGACGGACTGGACGGTCTTACTTTACAGAGACTAATGGAGCACGAAGGACCATTGTGCAAGTGGCCCAGGATGGCAGCCTGAATGAAGTTCTGCCCGAGGACCTGAGCTGTCAAAATGCCGTGTACGAATATGGTGCCGGCTTATACGATGTTCTACCGGATGGACGACTCATTTTCTCCGACCAAGACAATGCAGTGAGGATCTTGGAGCCAGATGCCAAGTATTCCTCAGTGCTGGTCAAGTCTCCCGTGCTGCGATATTCTAGTTTTAACGCAAATACGAAGAATCCATGGGTGTTATCCATTGAGGAAGACCACACTCACAACACGCCGAGCAAGGTCGAAAACTACCTAGTGGCAATCAATATTTTGACTGGCGAGGCCAAGAGAATCGTCTCAGGTGCCGACTTCTATTGGCTACCGCAATTCAACGCGGACGGTTCCAAGATTGCATGGCTCGAATGGAACCATCCAGACATGTTCTTTGATGCTTGTAAGCTGTACATTGCTGACTTCCATCTGGATGGCACCATCAGCGGCGTCCGTCACATTGCTGGCGGAAATGGCGAGAGTACCACCGAGCCGCGATGGGGTGTGGATGGCGCCACTTTGTTTTTCGCCCAGGAAACCGGCGGCTACCGTCAGCTTTTCAAACTGGACCCCGGGAGTACTACTCCAAACAAGATCAAGCTTAGGGGCTTGGAAACGTCAGAGCTAGGAGACATCTACTTCTTTGAGGGAAGGTGAGCACTAAACTACAAGCCTGTTTTTTAAGCATCTGCATCAGTCTAACAGGGATACAGCCGCACTGTTGTCCCCGTCACAGAAAGATTCTTGGCAGCAGTCGGGACCTCGAATGGTGCGCGCCGGCTTTTGATCATAGACCTCAAGGACAATTCGTGGCGTGAAGCTGCTGATGGAGATGTTCTCTGCCAACTGAACTGGGATGCTGTCGCTCGATTAGATGACTCGCATGTTCTTGTGGTGGGCAGCGGTACTGACGTCCCCCAAGCGGTTCACAAGATCAATATCCATCAACCGGAACGAAGCAAGATCATTCGCCTCTCAGTTGATGAGCAGTTTCCAAAGGAACTCATTGCAACGCCCGACCTCATCTGCCTGTCCTCAAAGGGATTCCCGAATCACACCGTTTATGGGTTTTTCTGGGAGCCGACGAGTGACAAGTATGAGCTGGACTTGAGCGTTCCTTTCCCTCTCATCATCAATGCCCACGGAGGTCCGACAGGCCATGCCGGCCCCGGACTCTCTTACAGAGTTCAATACTTTACGTCCCGAGGATACGGATACTTCGCCCTGAATTATACTGGGTCTACCGGATACGGAAGAGACTACCGGAATGCCTTGTGGGGTAACTGGGGCGACGTCGATGCGGCCGACGCCGACGCCGCCGCTAACTGGTTCCGCCAACTCGGACCCATTGGCAAGGCGGGTATCACCGGCGTCAGCGCCGGCGGCTACAATACTCTGCAGTGCTTGACCCGGTTCCCCGACACCTTTGCAGGGGGTGTCTGCGCGTCTGGTATATCTGACTTGAAGAAGTTTGATGAGAAAACTCACAAGCTTGAGTCACACTACACCCCGGCACTGGTACTACCCAAGGACGCAACCGATGAGGAACGAGAGAAGATCTATAAGGAACGCAGTGCCCTATACCAGGTTGATAAAATCAAGGCTCCTCTCCTGCTGCTGCATGGCCAAGAAGACACGGTTGTGCCTCTTGAACAAGCGCGACTAATCGCAGACTCTCTCAAGAAGAGTGGCAAAGACGTCAAGATTGTGGAGTTCCCAGGCGATGGGCATATGCTTGCTCATCCGGAGAGTGCAAAGGGATGGCTGGAGGAGGAGGAGAAGTGGTGGAGAAAAACTCTGCTATGAGTAACGGCGTCTGGACTTGTACACAACGGTAATGTGATATGTGATATTGTATTTGAAGCTTCCAACCAGTAAGCAACCATTCAATGTTTTTTTGCAGGCGAGCTACAACGAAAATGATTGTGCACTTGTTTCTCTACAGTCTGATAAGAAGTAAATTAATGAGTTATATTAGTTTCTTGGGCTTGCAAATGACGAACTCCAGCAGGATTGTAATACAGAACTAATTGTCTGAAGGAGATTGATATCGAATCAACCAACAATCACAAATAATCCTTCGTTTTCTCCACACAAAGCTCCCAGAATTCCTGTGCCTTTCCCGAACCTCCTTCCTCTGTGGTCCTTGCAGCATTGAGCAAGTCTTCTCTAAGGTTGTTCGAAATCCGGCCCCATGGGAGGATATAGCTTCCATTTTTCTCAATGGTGATATCCGGCGAGAGCCCAGCATAAAGCTCAGTCAAGGCTGCAAGCTGGGGCTTATGAAGCAGTGGATAGGCCAGATACCTGAGATGCGGCGTGTGGCGGAAGAGGTTTGTGCTGGCAGCGCCTGGGTTTGTGGACACGCTTACGATAGACGAAGATCCAGCCCTCCGAGCAAGTTCCGTAGCTAGGAAATAGTTTCCAGTCTTTGAATTGGTGTAGTTGCGGGTCCGGTCTTTAGGAGGTGTACGGAGCTCATCTATAATGATACCATCGGTGGGGGATGATAGCTCCATGACTTGACTGCTGGTCCATACAACGCGAACTGAGCCACGGGGAGTCGCCTCATCTGCGGCTGTGGATTCGAGGAGTGGTAGTAGTAGCTGTGTGAAAGCAAACGGCCCAAGGCAATTGGTGGCAAATTGCAGTTCGATGCCTTGGGATGAGACGCTGCCTTGGGGCGGCTGGGAAACACCGGCATTGTTCCAAAGTATATGAAGCTTTGTCTCCTTCGCCTTGAATTCCTCCACTGAAGCTTTGATGCTGCTCAAGTCGTCCAACTTTAGGGGCAGAAATTCGACGCTGCCTCCAGTAGTCCCAGAGGCCTGTATGTCCTGAATTGCTTTGCGGGCCTTTTCTTCAGAGCGCGTGGCAATGTAAATCCTTGCATTCTTTCGATACAGAATTTTGGCGAGCTCAAGGCCGATGCCTGAGGAACCACCCGTGATGATGACGACCTTGCCGTCCAGCGAGGCCAGATCGGCTTCTGTGAATGTCGGCTTTGGAGGGAAAAACTGCGACCACTGGGACCCCATGGTGCCGTTGCAATGAGCTTGAAGCAAGAACTAATAGCGAGTGAGAGTTATGGATGGCAAGTATGGCGGAAAATTGCCTTGGAATCGCGCATTCATGTACGGAGCGACGCTAAGCAGGCAGGAATCCTCCATCTAAGCAGCGACCAACACTTCTTATACCCGACACAGCACATGCGTTGGACAGCGGATGAGGGGGTGCAGCAGGAATCCGTTTAAGTGCATACGGTCGGCACTTGTACATTCCATACAAAACGAGAGACGTGAGGTTGCTCGAGCCCATTTTTGTCCCGTGTTTCAGAGCTTGGTGATGCTCTGCAAACTGGTTGGTACCTCAGGACCACAGCTACAGAAGGTGTACTTGGAAGGTAGCATTCGTGTGAGGAGCGTAAAGGCGGCAGGCGGAGAGATGCTACCCACCGCCCACCTTGTACTTTGTACCTACGGTTAGGGAACATGGCATGACTCGAATCAAGATTTTGGGTCTTTCTATTGCACAATATGCACATTCCCCCATTCTCTACTCTATCTCTGGGCGTGAATTCAACCGCACGCTGCTGCGCTACCACCCTCATCTCACCTGCATCAGTCCAAATCCTTCGCTCTACAGCTCATGGTATCGGGGGCAGTAGATGCTCCACACGAGATTGCCACTGCAGCTGTACATCACAGCCTCGATATACGCTCGAAGGTCTATAGACAGCGCCAGGTTCTTCTTCGTCTGCTCTACATTACGACAGAAGATGGTGGCATACCGCTGAATCTCCTCTGCGCAGATGTCTTTGGCCTCGTCCTCACTTACCGATCGCTCGTTCATAATGACCCAGATGGCATTGAAAACATAGTCTTGACCTGCTCTATCGGCTGCTTGCTTCTCCTTTTCCCACGAGTATAAATCGTTCGTGAGCCCGAGGACGGCGTATCCAGGGCGTGCCAGTTCCATGCAGAGATCATACTCCTTGTCTGGAATGGTAAGAGCCATGCCGAATGTTAATGTACCAAACCATATCCTGCATGAAAAATTCAGCACTGGCATAACCAGAGAGTGTTAGGTCAAGACTCACAGTTCACCGGCATCAATCACTCTTGCAGGGACGTACTCTGTTAATGTCCGGAATGGCGAGGCTCTTGTTTGAGACGCTAGCTGCACGAACCTCGCCCACGCTTTCATAGATGTGACAGCCCGTTGAGGATCGATTGCCATCATCTCATTCAAGATCTGGGCCTGGAGTCGCTTCTCGGGGCGCGATTTGCTATCTGTCTTGCTGTCTAGAGCGCCTTTCCCAAACGTCTCGAGAATCCCCGGCGCCGTGGCTGAGACATTCTCGAGGTCTAGAGTCTCCATTTCATCTTCACATGACAGTCAGACTAAGGTTTGCGTATGGCAACAAGAAGCTGCTCCGTACTTACCATCATATATGAATGCATACTCGTTTGCATAAGATATGATCTCAAGCCTCTCTGGCAAGCATTCTGGAACAGTCACTTGCATGAAGCTAAACCGCTTCCCGAGGCCTCCTTTATAGTTGCACAACGGCTTCACATGTCGAGACCAATCAGTTTGAGCTCGCCGCGCCCCATGTATTTCTTTCATGGGCTCTTTGTGCCCACGAAGTGCGATACCGTTGGCTAGCCCGTGTGTCTCATAGACATTTGGGTCGATGAGCTCCGAGTAACGATACTCCATGATCTAATACGATATTGTTTATACAACTGTGCACTATAGTACAGAATTAATGACACCTCATATGTCCAAGCCAAAGATCAGATGAAAGTCGGGGCTATTTTATCCTCAGCAGGAGGCCCTTGGGCTCCGCCAGAGCCCCCAAACGCCGGGCTATGGGAGAAGCTCATTACGCCTTAACCGCCTTATCTCGTTGAATGATGTTTTGCTTATGTTACACTGTATAAGGCTCCTTATCCGTAAATAAACGACGGCGCAAGACTACCGCTTAGAGAAAGTCGCTGTCTCAGTGTGCTCCGGCACTTACATCTACAGTCAGTTATGCCGGGTCAGCACAACCTTGAATGGGGGCCAACGGATTGGCCAACGATTTCACAAAATGCACAGGCATCATACCCACACACTACGCGGCATGCAGGCCACAATTTGGAGACAATGCAACATCCGACACCACCCCTCCATCCTCCCATTCCGGCCAACGAGGCGTTCGTCCCATCCATCAACTCGCAGATCACAGCCGTATTACGCGCAAGACATGGGATGAAGGATCAAACCCTTGGGCAAAGGCTGATGGGGCGTCCTTTTATGCCGGTACGTGAGGCTTTCTCTTATTGACGGCAAATGAATAAGATTCCCTATGGCGGGCTAATTAGGCTCCGCTACAACATATCGGCTGGATGAATTGCCAAGGAGGGACACACCATCGTGCTTGTACGCCACCAGAATAGAACAACACAACCATCTGGTGAATCTCTCTCCGTTCAGAAGCATCATTGCGCATGAAGAATACCTCTGTCTGCATTCACTTTCATTTCTATTCTCTCCAAGTAAAAGCTTTTTTTCTCTCTCGCGGCTTATAGAACATGGATTCATTGATATCTCAACCTGCTGCAACGACTGTCCTTTTGGCTACAGTCTTGCTCACATCCATCTATTCAGTATACGTCGTGATATATCGTCTGTGGTTTTCACCACTGGCTAAATTCCCAGGCCCCAAATTTGCAGCCGCGACGTTCTGGTACGAATTTTATTATGACTACTGGCTAGATGGCCAATACCTATTCGAAGTCGAGAAAATGCACAAGAAATATGGTTGGTAAAGCAGATGTCTCTTCGTATAGTACGAGAACTAATATTCCTCACTTTTCGCATCACAGGCCCCATTATTCGTGTGAACCCAAATGAGCTTTCAATCCACGACCCAGACTTTTATAACGAGATATATGTCACAGAGAGCAAGAGACGAACTAACAGCTACGATGTATTCTGCAAGGGCATTGACTTTGATGGTTAGATTGATAGACGAGCTATAAGGAAATATGATTGCTGACTCTTCTACTATAGGCTCCCATCTGCTCACAACAGACCACGATCTACACAAAAAGAGGAGAAAGCCCCTTGAAGGTTTCTTTTCACGAAAGGGTATCACTCAACTACAACCCATGCTTGCAGAGGTTGCTTTGCATCTGGAGTCACGTTTCAGAGAGTTGGAAGGCAAGAATACGGTCATTCGCCTGGATCATGCCTTTTCAGCCTTTTCGGGGGATATCATTGGGAGGATATGCCTCGGTACCGGCGACAGAGGCTCTCATGGTGATCGATTTCTAGATGATCCCAATTTCGCCTCAGATTGGTATGTTTCCGCCAGCCTCGGATGGAACCAACACTAATTAAATCTGATATCCTAGGTATAATGTCATTCACACGATAGTGCGATCTATCCCGCTGTTCACGGGGTTTCCCCAGATAATTCAGTACGACATACCTTATAGTCTAGTGTTTGCTTAAGCTAACATAACAATAGAGTTCTAAGTCTCCTTCCAGAGAACTTTTTGCTGTGGGTATATCCAAAAGGTCAAATGTTCAATATATTTCGACAAGTTGGTCCCCAGATGCACTCCCCTCACAGTATTGTCATTGTGTTGACATGAGTTTCTAGCGAGCGCTACAGCAAATCCGCCTTGCGAACAGCGACCAGTCCAAGAAAGATGCCAATGACATCTCTATTTTCCGGCATATCGCTAACAGCGACATGCCAGAGGAAGAAAGGACAGAAGAACGCCTAGCCAAAGAGGCGCAGGTGCTCCTTGGAGGCGGCACTGCAAGCACGGCGCGCACCATTGGCTTCGCATCCTACTATATTCTATCAAGGCCTGAGCTAAGAAGCCGGCTTGAGGCTGAGCTGAAGGAGCCGATGGCCAACTGGCCTCAACAAGTTCCAACCTGGGCCGAGCTAGAGCATCTGCCTCTCTTACAGGCAATCATCAAGGAATCCCTAAGGTGTGTAGCCAACCATCCGAGGAGATGCACTTGACTCACAGATCTATAGGCTCAGCTATGGCGTCATGCATCGTTTGCCAAGAGTATTTCCGGACCAGCCAATCCAATACAAGGACTATGTGATTCCCATTGGAGTAAGACGATCTGACTGCATCCTCCAGTGTGCTAATTTCATGTCCGTATCTAATTATTCCCTACAGGCTCCCGTGGGTATGTCTGCCTACTTGATGCACTCGGATCCTCAAGTATACCCAAATCCGGGCGAGTTTACACCCGAGAGATGGATGGGCGATGTGAGTCCAGCCATGTATCGGTCCTACGTGCCTTTTTGTCGCGGGTCAAGGAATTGTCTGGGGATGAAGTAAGTAACTGCCGCTCCTATCATAGTCTCAAAAGGTCGCTTATTAGACATGCGGTTTAAGTTTAAAAGAAGCTAATATGCCTATCATCCTATAGCCTAGCCATGGCGGAGATGAGTCTTATTTTGGCAGTTCTATATCGCTCCAATGGGCCAAAATTAGAGCTGTACGAAACCGACGAGAGCGATGTCAAGCAAGCGCATGACTTCTTGATCCCTCTTCCAAAGCTAAGCACAAAGGGTGTGCGTGCCTTGATTCGTTAGAACGAAGACTCCGTAGTATTCCAGGTGATGAAGTGGTATTGAGATGAAAGATGGGGTACCATAGATGAAACCCTGATTGAGACTTCAGGGAATCCACCGAAGCAAAAGGTGGGATAATCTCAAACGAGTGGTGTCAGGCTGCTCGTGTCGTTCATCCCAAGTCGGGTGCAGAAATGAGGAGTCCGGGTATGTAGCGGTATTTTGCCTAGACAGATGAATGGACAGAAATTTCCGACGGGGAAAGAGGCGCTCAGTCCCGATAGTAAGATGAGATTGTATTTCAAGGCACTTGTATTCTTTCGTTAAGCGTTGCCTAGCCAGGCATCCTCTAAGAGCTTTGGAAAGCCGGGCTTTGTTGCTTTTTGGGGGCCAAAGCCACCATTCTGAGGCTGTGGGAATGGCCCCCACTCGTGTCGATCTTGCACTCCAGGGTCCGTAACTGTCGACATCCTGCGCGATGTACACCACCCTTAAAATAGCCTATGCAAGTTTGTTGATGAAGGTGTATAGCCAGACTACAGGGCGACAGCAGGCCCAATAAGGTATTACTGGGAAAAGGCCGCGCTTACGCACATGTATTGCATGCAACGCTGGCGATGTTGACTTGCCACCTATTATCGTGCTCAGAGGCTGTCGTGGAGGGAACAAAACAGTAAGACGAGTGATGTTATCGAATGGCACAGCCTAAGCAGAGCGCAAAGTCACCCACACAATACGACGCCAGCATGCGGGATTACGAGCTCCCGAGGGGGAAACCGTCTGTGTGGATGGAAACCACACGCACGCACTGCATTGGGATTACTCCGTATGTACACGATGTTACACCGAGGTCTCTGAACTTCACATATCTCACACAGTCTTACCCAACCCTACAGATTGACGCAGACATTCAAAGTACACATACGCACAGCTTTATCAGTGGCGGATATTCTACCAACCGGAAACAGCACACAAGCCTCTTCGCAGTGGTGGCACACGAACATGCAAACTGCTGATATTACGCCTCTCCCCTCTCGGGGGTGATCGACGGACAAACGAAGTTATGCCCTGCGGCCTAACCGGTGGCCCTCAGCTTTGCCCGTACCACAATCGGCTTCTTCTCTACAAGCAGAAACGTCCTCAAATCCTCCCACCGCATCTTCCGATCCTCCACGACCTCAAAGTCAAACACCCAGAGCAACTTGGAAAGGATGAGCCGCATCTCCGCCCACGCCAAGTGCTGCCCCAGGCAAGCCCTTGGCCCATCGCTAAAGGGCTGTACAGCCTGCAGCCGATCATGGAAGAAGGGTGACTCGGGGTTTGTGCGGGCTTCGGACAGCCAACGCTCTGGAATAAATGACGTGGCCAGGTGAAATTTTGCTGGGTCGCGGTTCATCGCATATGCTTGTATCGAAACAGGAGTCTGCCCCATGCACTGTCATGTCAGCCAAACAATAATCGCGACGCATACGATGTATACAAAACGGTGATGGGATTGTTCCATACCCCTCCCGGAAGCCATGTTCCGCAAACTGTATCGCCTCCTTCGGGCACCCGCCTTGGGAGAACCCAGGGGATGGGCGGGCAGAGTCTGAGCCCTTCGTTTAGTACAGCGTTGAGGTACGGTAGCTTGCGGAGAGCCTCAAGGTTGATGTCGTTCTCTTCCTGGAAAGCCCCGCGGATTTCTCGTGTTAAATTTTCGAGCTTGTCGGTATTGTTGACTAGATAGTTGAGAGTACCGCTGAGGGCTGTTGCCGTTGTCTCACTTCCTGCAGTGGTCAGCACCATGAATGTCGTGTAAACCGTGCCAGGCGGCAGCTCGTGGCGTTCTGTGCCACGCATCACATGAGACATAATGTCAGGCCGCTCGAGTTCAAAGTTGAGACGGCGGTCCACCTTGTCCACAATCTGCTGGTAGTGGTCCATCTGCATCTTCCTTAGAGAAGGCGGTATACACATGAGAAGTATGCGCTCAACTATTGGATAGAATCGGGCTGCCGCCACAAAAGACGCCGCCTTGACGCTGTTGAACAGCAAAGCAATCCAGGGGTGATACATCGAGTCTTGGAGGCAGTTGAATGACTCGCCAAAGCCAAGATCGCCAAATATGTCAAATGCAATGAAGTTGAACCAGGGCACGACGTCGATGATTGCGCCGCTTTCTGGCTCCCCATTCACGCGCTCACGTATCCGCTCCACCAAGAGATTGGCATAAAAGTGCAGAATGTGCTCTTGCTCTTTCAAAGCGCGAGGTGTAAAACCAGGCGCAAGGAGACTGCGGATGCGTGCATGAGGCTTCGGATCAATGGCGCTAAGCAGGGAGTCTGGCATTCCAGGCTGCGATTTCCACCAGATGAGGTCCTTCAAGAACGGCCGGTGATCTTTACGAAGCTGGAATATGTCTCTCCAGGCGTCTTCATGGGCAAAAGTGACTTCGTCTGGCGCAATACGGAGAATGGGGCCATATTTGCGGTGCAGCCGCTCAATGTCATGGACAATAGTTCCCCTGAGAAGAGACCAGATGAAAGGCAGCCGAGACGCTTTCCACGTAGTTGGCCCTGGAACTTTGGAAAGGGGGTGGAAATACAAGTTAAAAATGATCCGAAGCACAGTATACTAGAAAATATCAGCTCATCATTTAATTCATGTTCATGTGTTCCCATACAGTTGCGAGAGTCAAGGCTGTGGTACTCAGCCAACTTGATGGCAAAACCTGCCATCCCCAAGCAGTCGCCATAATAGACTAGAAAGACTAGTGCCTTTGGGATATGAGATTTATAAAGAGACAAGTGGTGATTTGGAAATGAATGAAGGGGACCTTTTGAATAACGCTGCTTGGATACAAGATAGCACAGCGTGAATGGATCATCGTGCTTTGGCCTCGGTGCGCCACCGACGGAAGCATTCCTTGCAATGCAACTTTACGACATATGCCTATCCCGTCTCTTACCATTCCAGTCAACAAAGTTGGGAAGCCCCCAGTTTGCGAGAAATCCTTGCGCTCCAATTGGCAGCCTCGTGGGGTTACATCCAGCTAAAGGATTCGCAGTGTGCCACTCCAACTTATCATTCTCCAACAGGAGTGGCGGATAATATATGAGTGTATGTGTGTCTGTGTGTACGCAATGAGCAATACCAGGCCGCTCAGCAATTCAAAGAGGCAGGCGCTGGTACAGCAGTGCCGCAGGATCGTTTTCCTCTTCTCCATTTAGACTAGAATGTCTTTCGGCCCGCGTTGCTTCGGGTATCAGCATCGGAGGCGTATAATAGCTATTATTCGCTTCGCACTTTGCTCCCTATAGCCATACGTTTAACATGCACGGTTGACCTGCCGTGGTGCTCCTACGGATTTCTGCTTACACTCATTTGAATTCTTCATCGACTGCAACGAGCTTACGGCGAGCTCAGGACTCATGGCTTCCCAATGGCTTGGCTCGATTCCCCCTCCTCCTGGGGTCGAACCCAACTTTGTCGACCCATATGATCATATGAGCGAGAATGTTGCGCTGCATTCGGTGTTGCTGACGCTGACCACGCTGGCCGTGGGCATGCGACTGTATACGCGCATTGGTATAACAAAGACCAGACTAGGAGTGGATGACTGTGAGTTTACGATGGCATAACATACGATTTTCGAAAAATCTAACATGTTTGATCTATTTACTAGACTTTTGTATCATATCCTATGTGAGTAACAGGCAATATGTAGCGATTTTCAGGCCTCTAGTTGACTTGACTAGCTCATGGCAATCGGGTTTTCAGGCTTCATGTTGAAGTGTAAGTAGTACTGGGCTTCACTCTCGCCTCAACTTACATAGTTTAACCGCAAGCATAGGTTATACAAAGGGAATCGGTCGTCATATGTGGAATGTCCCCATGCAAGAGGTCACGGATATGCTAAAGGTACAGTCGCTCAATGGCAGTTTGTCTACCACAACGCATATAACCGCTAACGTTTTTATCAACTTAGTACTTCACCATCGGCTCTTTCATCTATCTATTACTAGGCGGATGCGTGAAACTCACATTCCTTTTCTTCTATTATCGGATCTTCTCTTCGACGGCTAAGATGCGCTATCTCATAATACTCGGCATTGTCCTGGTGGTCGGCCTCAACATCAGCCTGTTCTTCGGAACCGTTTTCAGCTGTATTCCGGTGCAGAGAGCATGGAACCCAAGTATTCCTGGCCACTGTCTCAATCCCGTAATCCTCCCTTACATTTCTGGGGTTTCGAGCTCCGTTCTGGATCTATATACTCTCGTATTACCCGTGCCAGTTGTTGTGGGGCTTAACATGGACTTGAAGCGGAAGATGAGAGTCATAACGGTCTTTGGTATTGGCCTATTGTATGTCAACATTTGCTGTGGACAAATTCTTGGATTCAATCAGCTAATGCGCCGTTATCAGTGCTTGTGCTGCCAGTCTTATTAGGCTCGGAATGACGCCGATATTACACAAAAATCCTGATGCATCTTGGAATCTCTCCAAAATGTCTGTCTGGGCGTAAGTCTTTTTTCTGCTACCAAGCGTAATTGCTGGGACATGTCTTAGCTAATCACCTTTTAGAACTGTCGAGGTTAACGTGGGCCTCATTTGCGCCTGTCTTATGCTGCTACCCGCTTTCCTCAATCACGTCTTCCATGGCCCCTTCATGGACTCCATGTCTCGCCTATTCTCCAACGCTTTTGGGCGACTGTCTGGGAGGAGAACTCAGGAAAGTAAATCTCCTATTGGTAACCACGACACTTGGGTCCCTTATGTTGAACAGCGAGACTCAGAGTCTCAATTCAAGGGTGCTGTTCACCACGAAATTTCCCCTCAATAGGTGCGCCTCGCTGTGAATTAGTTCAATTTGACAAAGTTGTATAGTATATTCATATTATTTTATTCTCAATTTCTTGTGCATGCTCAGTAATGAAAAAAGAGTTATATAGTACTTCCGGTTGTTGTTAACCATAAGCTGGAACACAAGACTCTGTCTTCTAGGAACTGGTGCCCTTGTCCGCACATTACGTGCATTCGGGTTCTTGCTTTGGGAGTGACTGCTAAGATATGAAGCATTCAGCTACTGGATATCCCAGTTGCACACTTTGACCTGTATAGTCACTGCTACACCATCAGAATACGAAAGTCATATCTTTATATAACATAAGTGTTTTTCCTCTGTCTGACATATTTGCTACTCTCTTCTGGATCACGCTACTTCCGCTGGTATATCGTTCTATTTGACCGATGTGAGAAGAGAGAAGAAGCCCGATAGTGCCACAAATCACAACAAGTTGGGATCTATGACGGTGTTTTGGGGTAACTTGGTCTTGTTCTATTCTATCGTGGTCTGCGTCCGATAAATACTTGGTAAATAGAGAAACCTTAAGTATGAATCTTAATATTGATTATGGTGACTACTAGTTTCTGCCGCCCCTTGTTACTCCCATAGTCCAACCCTCTTAAGGATGTATTTATATTTATGCAATCTCCTTTATCGACTGTCCCTTCATATCTAATAAAACCAGCCTCTCCGCCTAGCTGTTTCGTGACTGTGTTTGATTCATTGCTCTACAGCTCCCTTCACTCAAAGAGCCAGTGTGCTTCTCGCGCTCAAAATCTGTTGACTTTCTCCTACACATACGCAAGTGCTTTGGGATACTTTTTTAGGATGCGCCATAATCCTGGTTTGTTAACTTCCCAACAAATAGGCGTATTTATTCTTGTGGCGGTTCGCGTCCATTGCCTCCAATGAGAATGGAGGCCTCTAGGCTGTGCAGGAATATACATACCCAGCGCGTCTGCAGAACGCCTTACCGGCGCCTAAATTTCATCGAAAATTTATCATTTCACGTATCTATTTAGCTGCGCAAAAAGATGTTGGCGCGTAGCAGAGCAAGCGTCTCTGCTTTTTCTTTGGGTATAATGAGCGTATAGTGTCACTCTTTCCCACTTTTCTCACCATATTCTTCAAATACTACTGGGATAGTACTAAATATCTCTATCACCTTCTACACTGTTGGGATATAGCCAATAATTAAATAAAGAGGCTTGCATTAGCTACCTCCATGTCCTCGTTTCCTTGCCAGGCATTCCCCTCATGTTGTTGGCCTCCCGCATACACAGCCTCGCGGCATAAACAGCGAGAAAACCCGCGTTTCACGTACCAATAGAATGACATTAGAGGAAAATTACTGAGACCAATATTGAGAACTGCATTTAGGCTCACATACTCACGCATTCTCGGTGCCTGACCGATCGTATTTGCCGCCAAACTTACCAGTGGTTTGGAAAGATAGCCAAACAGATGGACAGACGGACAGACAGAGCATGATCATTCGAAATGATTAATCAATTTCAATACATCTAGCTACATACTCTCAGCATTTTACGCGATTCCAACATTAAACGCAAGCATCCGACATATGCAGGTCCTCAAGGCGGCGTGGCGCGTTTGGGCTCTACCAACTACCATGTGACAGCTGGCAGCCTGGTCATCAACTTCAGGCAACTGGCGGCACCAACAAACGAGAGATTTATTATGAGGCGCTGCCATTTTTCTGGGTTTTCCTTTTCCAAAAATTCCTTGTACCACCAACTCGCGTTTTCATCCGCGCTTTTGTGTACTCCCCCAGCTTTTCGAGATGGCGCCACTTCGGTCTATTATTGACCACGCAGTGCTGCCATCAAAGCTGCCGGGAAATCAAGAAGATGATTGCGAAGAAATAGCTAATGGCCTCCTCAAGAGACTGTTGCTCGCCTGCGAAACAGTAAAGGGCTTTGCGGGCCCGCCGTTTGCTGATGCCTTTCACTCATTGGGCGAATCATTGCAAGCATGCGGCAATCTCAACCGGGGGCGACTTGAGAGAGAGACACTACTGCAACAATTTATTCAGCTCAAACCAAATGATATTTTAATTTGCTACGTCGTTGAACAAAATGCTGCGGTTCTTATCAGACGCGAAAGCAAACAGTACGTCTCGCAAACTCTAGATACGAACACTACAGGAGACTCATACTGATGATACGATGACAGTCCCGAGAAGGAATCGGTCATTATAGAGTCGTTCGAAGCATCGCCAATGACAGAACAAGTGCTGGCCGCTGACAATGCCCTTGTATGGGATTTTCCTGGACGTGCTGTGCGTTTGAGCCTCGCCGACTTCAACGACCAGAAGCTTCAGACGAATCTTGCTGCCTTTCTTGAGCGTGCTAGCATGGAAGCTATTTATAATGTTCAAGCGCAGGCGCAGAAAGCACAGGTTTCAGTGGCCGAAGTTCGAGATACCTCTGATCCAGCTCTGATCACTCAGATGCTCATGATCCTCTTTGAGGCAATCGGTGAATCTGTCAACGTTCCCAAACTCAGGAAGAGAGTTCGGGATGACGTTAACTTTGCGGCCCAAGGTTCATTGCCGTGGAGGAGACTACCTTTCTGGTTGGTATTGCGAGTGGCAGCTCAGAGATACCTTCATCTTTCACTTGGAAAGGAGGGAAGAGCATGTTACAAGCTGTTGATGAGTGTTTTCTTCGCCAATTTACTTCGAGATGCTTCTGATGAGCTTTCCCTTGTCAACAAGCTTGACCCTGATCTGGTTGTTACCCTCAGGGCCAAGCTGTGCCGTCGCATGATAAAGCTGGAAAAGGAGAAGTCCGACACATCGTCGACAGGCGAGGATAACTTTGAGACTCTTTTCAGCAACATCGCGCCATTGATTGAAGATTCGATTCAACATGCAAGCAGTGGCGTCGAAAAGTTGTGGAAAGATTACAAATCTAGAACAATTCGGCGTGTCTATAAATTACCCCCACGAGCATCAGAGGATGCTCTCCGGCTATCACTCGTGAACAGTGGCAGTCATCTTGACAACCTTTTGGCAAGACACAACACCGTCACTTCATTCAATAAACAGGTGTCACTAGATCTTCCTGATCCCCTGGACAAGCCAATTCAAGAGAGACAGGCTTTTACAAAGGAAGTATTCAATTTAGTCCAGATGGAGTCGAGTGTTGAGCTAGATGGACTACCACAGCCACGTAGTCCACTGGAAGTTGAGCATCGCTGTAAGAAGCTCGCCAACGACATTGAGAACGTATTTGGACAAACGGGTAAAATCTACGATGGCGATCCCGCCCAGCAGAGCACCAAAATACTCATTCTTTTCGAACTCTGGATGCGAATGGACGAGTGTGCGGTTGCCTGCTGCCCACTACTAGGAAAACACCGTCCAGTCTTCACACCTCAGCTCCTGGATGCCCTCCAGCTACCTACTCTTGCTGGTATGAAGCGGCTAAAGGCCATTCAAGTATACATGGCTAGAAGACATGACCAATCTCTTTATGGCCACTTTTTGAGTAATCCAGAGGCAGAGAGGTTTGCTGCGCAATATGTCCGCCAATCTGAAGAGATGATGCGGCTGATGAGCCGCATCCAAGACGCTTCTGATAAAAACCGTGCTTCCAAGGAAAGCATGTGGCTATCACAAACAAATATGTATAAGGATTATACCGAGAAAATAAACAGCATGGGTTGTTTGTGCACATGGAACGGTAATGAACGCAATATCTCGGATTGCAAAAGATGTTTATTCCGTCGCCGTCGAAAGCGACTCAAGGTCGGAGTTCACGAAGATTTTCTTCCCGAGGAGGCGACAAAAAAGCAGTCAATTGTTTTTGAGCTATCTATGCCGAGATACTTGTCTGCTTACCGCAATGCAACGTGGAGGATTCTGAGAGATTTGACGCACCCTACTCGGCCGTCCTCAGTTTCGCCTCATACGAGCCTGGCTAAATGCCCTCAGCTGAATGATTTTATGACGGCAGACAACAGCTATATTTCATTTGCATCTGTGAAAAAATGCTTTACAGAAACACACTATAACTTCAACAGTGGCTTAGTTCCGCTGCGAAAGATACTCTTGCCGTTCGCCGCGGACTTTGATCTGTATGATCACAATGCCAATGTGTGGGTGAAGGATCTCTGCAAACCTCTCACTTTGCACCATCTTTGCGGAGTCCACATTCCATCAGGACTCTCTAGTACCATATTGAGGCCTCAAATCCATCCCGATCCGGATTTCGACGGGCCGCCATCTTACGAGATTCAAGCCAACCTCACTAAATGCCCAACGCACATGTCTGCGGCCGAATTCTCAGCTTACCAGAAACTCCTGGCAGGCAAATCCCGCCGCTGGTTGAACATCCTCATCGAATTGGGCTCTTCTAATCTCAACTTCAGCAATGAGGATACCACTTTGCTTATGTCCCAACTGGCTGTCCAGGCTGGCCCCTGTCTTGAGAAGGAAACAGGTGTTCTCCGGTCCGCCCATGCAGTCATGGAGGAAGAAGAGTTCGTCACTAGCTTGGGAAAACAAATCAAGAATCGACTAAACTCTATTACTTCCAATTGGCGGGAAGTGAACTGCATGGAACTGCTGATTAACTTGAGCTTACGCACGTTCTCTCTGTTGCCCGATGGCGAATTGCGCTGTCAGTCGGAACAACTACTCGGCTCAGCTCGAGTGGCAACTCTAGAATGGATTTCACAGTTGCAAATGGAAGTCAAAAAGACACAAGATGGAACAGTGGCTAATCGCCTCGCCATGTATTGTATTAAAGCGGCGTTATTATGTCGCCGAACCTTTGAAACGCACGTCGAGTCTGGGGCAAGTCTAACATCATCAGACCTTTCTGCTTGGGTCAGAGCATCAGTAGCACTCCAAGAGAACTTGACTGTCGGAATAGATAATCTACCGAAGCTAGTGAAGAGTATGATGATTCGAGATGCAAAGCTGGCGTGCCGTTTAGAAATTTTCCTCCACACTGCCGTCAAAAGTCATTCGAACATCCTCGACAAGGCCCTTGGGATCGCTTGGCAGAGTGCTACTAATGATGGCACTCAACTTCCATCCCCTTGGACACGTCTTGCGTCCCCACATTCACAATGGATTAGATGCATCAGAACTGAATCATATGGATACACTCGGAGCACTCAAGTCTTCCACCTGAACATCCTAGAAGGTCACTTTTTGGTCAATGGAAAACCTCGTGGGAGTCTTCCTTTTGAAATACGTGATGATCCATCTGTTCGATATCTTTTTGGGAACCGCAATCTTTTTGTCTATCCCTCGAATGTGCCTGGCATGACCCATAGGCTCGCAGAGCCATTTGAAGACCACATTGTTCATTTTGGCTTGCGAAATTCCCAAGTCCTTATACAGGCGATGAAAGCCGGCACTGTATTCGAGTTCATCCCAGGCACAATATTTCGGGTGCCAGGTTCTAACTCCTTTGATTTGCCAGCAAGTCTGTTGGACAATTGCGCGCACTGGTTGGACCGGATCACAGGCATAATCGAGGTCCGGCGGCAGCCTAACCTGTGGATGACACGACCGCGGAATTGGTTCATCGATGTTCGAAAGCGACGTGCAACTCGTGGTGGCAAAGTGCACCTAGTTGATCCAAGGTCTCAAGAATTCGGCCAAATAGCCAAAATATTCGAGCACTTTGAGACACCAGAAAAATTGACAGTCTATCAACCTCAGGCCGATAGGGGGAAACTGTCGGTTGAGCTTCGTCATTTAGATCTTTCGTTTCATGTCAATAATATCGGGTTGCTCTTTAGCACTGAACTCAAGGCCAACGTTGATCTTAACCAGGATGCTGGGACATGGTATGGGCTTGCCAGTAAAATCGTGCTGCGGGATTATACGGATAAGAGCAAGAGAAGCGTCATTGTACCTTTAGGGGACATGAAGTGGAAGCGCCATCATCATGATATCCACGTATTTGTTTATTCAAACACGGCTTCAGGGTATTGTCGATTTGACATTGATGATGTAGTCGGTCGATTATCATCGCCACCAGAACGTCGTTTGCTCCTGTTCAAAGCCTTATGCCATGCTTTCACATCTTTCTGCTTACCAGATCCTCTAACGGGGCATACTGGTACAGAGGAAGCCTTCCGAATCCTCAGATCCGGTGCTGCTCAACCCTGGGCTCCCTTTTCCCCAACTGATCTCCGGCCATTTGCCAGTCTCCTTCCCCAGCGAGAATACTACCCCCCAAATCTCAAACGCTTACAAAGAATAAGTTGGGACAATAACTTGACTACGACTATCCAGAACGATGGATTTGAGGAACTGATTAGATCCATTGAGATGAGAGCAAATAGGTTGGCAAAGTTCTCTCAATCTCAAACAGATCCAGTCAACTCCATCGAAGAGCCATCTCAACTTCGCCACCGCGCGCAAGCACGACGTCTGCTTTATGAGCGCCCAACCTGGGATACAGAAAATGTTAACCAGCTGGATCGAGTATACTTGGCTCGTGACAGGCGATCAACCCTAAGAGGTGAGAGAGTGTATCAAGTTACTAGGCTCACTCACGCTTATGACCCACGCATAAACATGAGCACCAGCTTGAAGAAAACTCTTGAGGCTTGGGATGCAATTGGGGGCTTTCATGACGATGGCTCTTCGCTGACTGTACAGCCGCTCGTGAGTCAAATCGAGGACCCCATCAGTACACGCTGGGGGAGCTTGGTCAATATGTGCCGTAACAAGGAAGATAAATATTTGTGGATATTCCAGTTAGGTTTACTAGCATTCAACTGCGAAGTTGATATGGATGTCCTGATGTCTCTCATTGCATTCTGTCACGTCAAGGAAATTAGCCAACTGGAGCCTCCCATGTATGCGACATTCTCACGCTTCAGCGACCGTGGACCACCTCCAATCAGTACTCTTCAGGAGCTCATCTCTAGGGCATACGTCGCCCTTCCAAAGGTATATGGAAAGCGACAGAAAACAGATGATTTGAAAGAAGCTCATCACGCAAAATGCGAAGAACAGGGGAAACAATTTGCCCATTTAATACTGAATCAGTGGCCCAATCTTCCAACCAGCATCGGCTTCACCAACGGTTGGAATCCAACGCTCATTAATGTTCTGTTAGCTTTAAGAAGTATCAAGCCAGAATGGGAGCGCAGGCGTCAGAATGATGAGCTGTTGGCCTATGTTATCAAAATTGATGTGATCATGTGTGAACGTCGAGGGCGTCGATTCAAGGAACGGCCACAAGAATGGAAGCAGATTGTCCCTCAATTTGTTGGCATGAAATATGGGCGCTTAATTCCATCCATGTCGCAGGACCTCGCAACAAAGATTGGTCCAAAACTTGTCCCAATGAAAAGTGATCTCTCAGCGAAAACACTGGGAGCAGGATGGACAGTTTTCGAATCTCGGAACATTCAGCGTGGGGTTCCACGAGAAATCTTGGAACTAGAAAATACAATCAATTTATTCGCGACATCTCCTAATGCTCTACGCAAGAGCTATAGCAAAGATCTACTGAATAGCTTGGCAGCCTTAAAGACCAACTCTGGAAAGCCACAGAATAACTCAGCCTGGTCAAGTATTACTGAAACAACCGTTTCAAATGTCATTCTTACAATGCAATCAGTAGCGGACCGCTATGGTGATTCTATCAAAGCTTCATTTTGGGCAGGCAATTCCAGCTTTAGGTGGCTCGATATGGGCAGCCTCCTACCATGCTCAACTCCCGTCGAGATGCTTGAGCTCTTGCAATCTCGTAGAAATCAGCAGTTCGGACCTAAGATGAGAACTGCGTTAATTATCTACGGCTGTGTAATTACTGAGATTCAGCGACTGCGACGACTCAGATCCGCCATTTTGCTGGGCGACGAGCGCTCCATAGATGAAGAGCTTGGCAACACTGGTCACGAAAATTGGGACCCCCTCAAAGAAAATCCAGATTGGCTGCTTCTCGAGATTGATAGCAATATCCTGATTCGAGCCGAGCAGCTCGATGTCGCGCGAGCCATCATTGATCCAACATCGGGTGAAAACAGTGTGTTACAAATGAATATGGGTCGTGGTAAGCCAAATCATACCCCTACCTAAAACTAATACTGACTCCTGTGGCATAGGCAAAACTTCTTGCATCGTACCTATGGCCGCGGCTGTGCTAGCGAATGGGGACAACCTCGCTCGCCTTGTCGTCCCAAAGTCACTTATAATGCAGACGGCACAGATGATGCATTCGCGACTAGGAGGACTCGTTGGGAGGGAGATTTGTCACATACCATTCTCCCGGCAGACGCCAACAACAGAAAACGTGCTTCATGCATACTCTGAACTGCATAGAGAGGTTCAAAATTCTCGAGGTTTAATGTTAACTAGCCATGAATACGTGCTATCTTACAGACTATCTGGATTACAGCGGCTGGCAGACAACAAGCTAGACGAAGCCAAACGGATGATTGGCTTCCAGAGTTGGCTAGATTCACACTGCCGCGATCTTCTTGACGAGTCCGATTTCACTCTATCACCGAAGACCCAACTCAATTACCCCAGTGGGTTAGAAATGGCTGTCGATGGACATCCCTTTCGGTGGCAGGTTGCACAGGGCTTACTGTCTATGGTGGCAGAATACATGCCGCAACTTCAGATCGCCTTTCCAAGAAGCATTGAAGTAGTTGCTCGCTCGTCATGGTTCCCTTCTGTACAGTTCCTAAGGCATGATGTCGAAGATGAGCTCCATCGGCGCATAATTGATGGTGTTGTGAACGGCAATGCACCGTTTCTTCACCAGGATAGAGCAATCGATGGGAAAACACGGACAGCCATCAAGAGAATCCTCTCCGAAGAAAAGTTCGACAGCTATTTATTTGAAAAAGCCACTAACGCCTTCTCCCATCCAAAGAGCGCAATAACAAAGCTGCTGATCGTTCGAGGTCTAATCATTCACAAAATTCTGATTATTTGCTTAGCGAAGAGGTGGAATGTTCAGTATGGCTTGCATCCGAACCGTGCTCCCGTTGCAGTCCCCTTCGCAGCCAAGGGGGTTCCATCAGAGCTATCGGAATACGGCCACCCAGATGTTGCAATCGTTTTGACTTGTTTGAGCTTCTATTTTGCTGGGTTATCGTATGAACAATTCCGACAAGGGTTACAGCGTGTCCTCACTTCCGAAGATGCAGCATCAGAATACGAGCGATGGATTTCGGAGTCGAGTTTACCCCCAGCATTGGAGTATTGGAACTTGATCAACGTGGATGATGAGGTTCAGATGCTTACACTTTGGGCGTTCCTCCGTAAGAACCGAGTAGTGACTAACCACTACATGAACAATTTTGTTTTCCCGGTCCATGCAAGACAGTTTACTGTAAAGCTTCAGGCTTCGGCGTGGGATGTGCCTCTTGAATCCCACGGGATGACTCTAAGTGCGCGAACTACAGGCTTCAGCGGTACCAACGACAACAGATATATGCTCCCCATGACTATCCAGCAGGACGATCTTCCCTCCTTGGTTCAGACGAATGCCGAGGTTCTTTCATATCTGCTCCAACCCCGTAACAGAGGATATGAGGCCTTGACGTATCGCAATGGTCAACGTCTCAAAGAATATAGTATGCTGCAGAGGCTACACAATCAAGGAATTAACATTCTTATCGATGCTGGCGCATATATCCTGGAGACAGAGAACAGATCTCTGGCTCGAATGTGGTTCTCTATCGACAAAGGGGCACAATCGGCCGTCTACTTCCGTTCGGACAACAGAGCATGGGTCGTCTTCAGGGATCCGTCCAAACAAGATATGCCTTTATTGGCAACACGGCTAGCGAATGATCTTAGTGGCTGCTTTGTCTATTTTGATGAGGCTCATACCAGAGGAGTGGATTTAAAGCTGCCAGAAAATGCACATGCAGCATTAACCTTGGCTCTGAAGCAGACGAAAGATAATACTATGCAAGGTGAGTTATTTCCTAAGCTCCCCATACCCAGTCTTTGACGCATTCCCAACCATATGAGCTATGTTTGTATATTTTTTGAAAGAAAAGACCGATGCTAATTGTTGAATCTCGCCACAGCTGCCATGCGCCTTCGCCAACTTGGAACAACGCAATCTGTGACTTTCTTTGCCCCGCCAGAAGTTGACATGAGCATTAAAGACACTTGTAGGAAGATCTTTTCAACCAAGCAGAGAATCCAGTCTCCCCATGTCATATTCTGGCTTCTGGAACAAACATGCCGGGCCAACGAGGATTTACGGCCACTCTTTTTGGCCCAGGGCATGGATTATTGTAGGCGCGCGAACGCATTGTTGCAATATCCACAGTTCTTGAACTCAACGTCCGCCAAGTCTAACCTGCTCAAGCTTTTGCACCAGCCAGAGCATCAGACACTAGACCAGCTGTATGGCGGTTCTTCTAACGGAGCTTTATCTCAATCTCTTGGCCGGATGCATTCTCCGCGTCTCCAGAAATTTGCTGATAGATTAGGTTGGTACGATAAAGTTGGCATCTCTCAAATTGAAGCCTTAGGTGAGGTAGAACAAGAACGAGCAATTGAGGTACAGCTCGAGGCAGTGCGCGAGGTACAAAGGCCGATTCAATATCAAGCGCTTAAATTCCCCGGACTGAGTCCAAGCATCTTGACATTCTTGGAAACTGGAGCGTTGGGCCCAAGTAACAACGAGATAACCCACGTTTTCGATTACATTGGCAAGACAGTGGTAGGCAAAAAGTTTGGCATTCGCAGCACAGGATCGGGCCTCTATGTCTCGCAAGAGTTTGGCCGAACTATTGCGTTGCCCAAGATTGATAAGACTGCAGGAGATCGCTTCTTGGTAGGTTTCACACCTTTAGTATTCCAACGATTAATAGAGATGCTAATTTCTTGGGCAAATGCAGCGCCCCGTGGAATGGATTCTCTGGAGTCCATCCACCAGCACAGGGCTGGTCGTCATTCCTGAGGAAGTTGAACTTCTTATTCCGAAGCTTCGACTTGCGAAAGGCAAATCAAAAGTACACCTCATTGCCTATGCGCCTCCTATAACACGAGCTATGGTGTCCTTCAATCAACTACGCCACTACTCGCTGCCGCCAATCCCACTTGACGTCCAATTTCCCGTATGGCTCAAGGTAGAGCTTGGTATTCTTGCAGGCCAGCTCTACACGGATTACGAAGGATGGCTGCATGTGGCTGGCTATGTGAAATATCCACAGGATGGTGTCCCGGTCAGCCCCGCGTTCCTCCTAGAATGGCTTGGTGTTCGTTGCAGAGCGCATGATGTGCTTCATACGCCAATGGGCTATATTTGTCTTGGTCGAACAGTGACTGAAAATCACCCTTTTTTTGTTCGAAATACGGCTGTCATAACGCCGACGCCTCCAGGATCCCAAGTCGATGAGGATCCCATTAAGGACTGGGCCGCTGAAATGATGGAGGACGAAGGCTCGGAGGGAGATGCTAACGAAGAGTGAGTGCTGACGACATGATTGTATTTTTGTTCTACTCTATGTGAGATCAGGACAAAAGATGACCTGAAACTGTTGGGGAAGAGGGATCTTGGTTTTCATTTGAACTATGGGGAATCTTTTTGTATTGAATATTGTAAAGAACTAAGGCTGCCTATACATAAATAGGGTTGGGGTATTGATGAATTTATCACCATTCGCCAAGAGGGAGAAAGTAAAAGACAGCATCTATATTTCACTAATGGAAGGAGAACTGCCGAAATATTGTCTGTAAATCGAAGCAACAGACGGGGCTACCGCTTCAAGCTAATTTAACATTTGACGCCCTCTGCGTCAGGTGCCTAGAAGCTTGATAGCCCCTAGAAACCTTATAACCACCAGGTTGAGATTACACATGTACAGGAGCAAGTCCTGTATGTTGAAGAGGTCGGAGATAAATACAGCCATTACCTGCCGTCTAAATGCTATATCCCTTCTACACATCAGCTACTGAGATGAGAGAGAGAGAGTCGGAAATAGAAACAATCTCCGAAGATTATGATACCTACAGACCAGCTATCACACATCTAGAGCATATGATGTTCAAGTATTTCTAGCTACGATACGCCGATTATTTACCCTCATCAGACCTTATCCGAGGGCACGTGAAAAACTTCTGGTGTAAAGATGGAGATGAAGAAGTTGAGTTGGCACAAACTCCTTACGGAGTCGACGATGAGGCTTGTACATTTTTCATAGAGCAACGGTGGCCTGCAATCCATGAACGCCTCGTTGCTGAAAAAACACTCGCCACTGCAAAGGTGCCCCCAGCTACCCCAGACGACGCAAGCCATGCTCTTTTGGTACGCATGCTCCAACTAGTAGCGGCCGCGATGAACGAGTATCCGCATAATCTCGTTCATGCCATAGAGTTATACGCTGAACGTGATATACTTGAGTATCCCAGCCTCCGCAGTTTAGCAGAGTCCGGCAAAATGATCAATGTATTATCGATACTTGAGACAGATCTGAAATACCTGTCGTATGCGCCCAAGTCTTGCGAGTATTACAAACCTGTCATAAGCAGCGCGGCGCAATATTCTCAATGGCATATAATTACTTTGAAATCCTCGAATGGGATGATGAGTTTCGGTGTGTGAAGAACCATAAAAGAAGGACGAAAGACATGGCTCGCTCTGTATTCTCAGCGGAAACTAGCGAGGAAGGTATATATTTTTAGTTTGTTCGGGATTATTGAGCAGGGCTAGTGGAGAAAGTTGTTGCTTTTCTTTTCTTGTCTTCAGCTTTTTGTGAATTCTCAAGTTATATTAGTGATGGAGATTTCCATTTTCAAAATTTTCCAGAGTGTTGAGTAATATTAGTTGTAGCTTACTCCAACTCGCAAGACAATAATTGATGGTGTGGATCTAAGCGAACGGTATTTGTGAAAGGCGTGGACTCAATCATTTTAGAGAACAACGGAAAACCAAATTAATCAGCGTCTAGTCGCTTGGCTACCGTAATAGTGCCTTCTTATTGATGGGAGTCATTTTCCTCAACTTCAAAATTCTACGTAGCGCCATTTCACAGTCGAGTTATCTTAGCGAGAACCTTGGCCAAGCCTGCCTGCACGGTTCTAATGATGAGACAAACCTATCATACATCACTTTGTTCCAATAGGCTCGACGGACCGTGCCCGGGTTATCATTTGTATTCATCTGTACAAAGAATTGCGCAACCAGTTGCAAATCTCAGTATAATGAAGGCACTAATATCTGCAAACATGGCTGCCTACTCATACATGTATCTACGTAAGAGCTGATGACTCTAGTGGCATCCGATGGGCTTAATAAGTTTAAATCAAGAGCATATATAGACTACTGGCGAAACAGCTGACCGAAACATTGGGGGGGTTTTAGGATCTCAACCAAATTTAGGACGAGATATTTTTTTTTTTAAAAAAAAAAGGAGTAAATTAAATGGAATCAGCACTGTGGTAGCAGATTCCTTCATCTAAGTGTTTATTTGGAGCGGAACGGCTTTCCTTATATTCCCTCCTGGTGGCATGGCGCCCCCTTTGAATTGACTCGTCATCCCGCAAGCCTCAACAACGCCGTTCAACAAGCTGTCATGATGAAATAAGATGGCAGGCTGTCAGTTCAGCCTAATGCTAGAATTAACAGCCATAGGTAGAAGGTATATAGGTGTATTAATAATCTATAGAGGTCACCGATCTCTTTCTCGAAAGAGAGTGAAGTATTGCTCTGGGGAGCAAACGTCCAACTACCATCTCGGACCGAGGCTCACCTTACAAGTTTTTCAAAGCCACCGTAATGAGCCACCACACGAATTACTCGACATCTTCTTATTGTTATTCGCCTAGAATAGGAAGGCATCACAAGTGCTCTTTATAAGCAAGGCAGTGCCTTCAACTTGCCATACACAGCCACGATGTCCAAGGCAGAGCACAAAGATGTCTCTCTTATAATAGAGCCCAGGGCGCAGAATAACCATCAAAATAATACATTAAAGAAATGGGAAATAAATAGTTGTAGTAAATGAAATGCCAAGCATCTAGGAACCAAAACAGGAGTCAGAGGCGAAGCAGAGGACATTCCTCCCTATCCATGTATGTGGAATCCCTTCAACGTGAACAAGAAAGCAAAAGAATAGCCACTATATTATTAAATGGAGTTCAATGCTGCACGGTTAGTCATGTTATGCAATGCAATGCAATGCAGACTCCCTCATCTCAACCAGCTGACTCTACTAAGATACATGGAACAGACTACAGCCCCGTATTAGTCGTCCATCATGTGGGGGTCTTTCTCGCCTCTCGAAGACCAGGATGAGATGCCTCTTTATAATCCAAGAGATGCTGCCTAGGAATAGCAAATACGTATGAGAATGAAGCACGAACCGATATCTAACTAGACTAGGCATGTCGATGGCAAACTGACAATTATCAAGTTATAACGGCCCGAGCATCGTGTGAACTATTGGACTGACTTACCGCTACTTGAATCTCCCTCATCGCCACCCGGGCTTACTGACTTACGACTACTGCTCGATTTGACGACCCATATACACTGCCCCAGTCTACTCCTCCCCCCTCCACTGTCCTATTCCAGCGTAGATTCCCGCGCCTTGTATCCAGGTTCCAGTACAAACAAGCAAGAAACCACCATGTACACGACAGCTTTGCCTCCTCTAGCCGGCCAGCTAGCCACAGAACACCCCCCCGTCGTGACTCTTGCCAAGTCGCATCACCGAATCTTTCCCACTCCCCCGTCCATCGTCCATTGTCCAACTACGGCCCAACTTACGAACAACGCACGCCTCTTACACACCCTCTTCTCCATACTTACATACACCCCCTTTCTTATCCAACACATCTCCAAAGCCCCCCCAAAACAAGAAACAGGCAAACAATGTTTCGCCTCCAAGACAAGGTCCCTCGCATACCCCCCCTCCCCCTCCTCCTCTCCTCCTCTCGCCTCTTCTTTTGCCCCCCTAAACCCCCCCTCTACCTCCTCTTCGGAATCCAGAAGTTCCAGACAATCATAGCCATTTCTTCTCCTTTCTATTTCCGGTTGGAGCTATCGAATTTTACCCCAACTTTGCTTCTACTGTACGTGAGGGGGGCAAACAAATAGTTCGACTTACACCCTCGACTCACGCAGCCAAGGCGTATAACGCTAAGGGCTTGGAGGACTTCCCCGATACCGAGATTCGCCCGGTTACGAATCTGGATGAGGGGGGAGGCTGGCGCCATTCATCTTACGTGCATTACAAGCCCAAGCCTGTTGTTATACTTGATAGTTTAGGCAGCTTTCTTTACTAATCTTTGCGGTATACACGGGTGCTCTGGGGTTTGGGCTGATCAGCTTGCCTCGGCTGGCCGTTTGGGGGAATTCAGTCAGTTTGGGCGATTATGATCTCATTGCTAAATATTACGGGCAAGGGTAATTCCCCAAGTCCCCAAGAAACGAGAGTAAAAAAAGTCTCAGTAGGTAAATTGTAAATTGTGAAGCTAAGTTTGTTTGTTGCCCTGCCGAGTTCTTTCTCAGCAGTCAGATATCAAGATTCATAATCGTAAAGTTGCCCATATTCCATCGCAAGAAGATCCCTAGCCTCAACTCCTCCAGGGGTTCCAAGCCCTGTCCATATTGTCCAAACACGCAAAACTCAAAATCCAAGCCTCCATCACTTCATCACATAGTCACCCCCTTATACGTCCAGCGTCTTCTCCACAAACTCAACTTTCTCGTCTTTCTCGTCTCCATCGCGGTGCAAGAGAGCAACCTCGAAGGAAGAGTAAATGACGTCGTGGTTTCCAGTTCTCTGCTCGCCTTCACGAGCAAATTCCCACTCTGAACGTGTGAACCTTTCAAGAACCTGTGGGGCCATATTGACGAAACGGAATTGCAGCTCCTTGCCCAAATATTTGCGTAGGGCCATCTTTAATTCGATGAGGAGTAGAATACCCGTCGTATCAATAAATGAAATCATTCCAAAATCAAGTACAATGTAGCGCAAAGGAGAAATGTCGGTTGAGATGGGCGAGATTTGTTCGCGGTGGCGAATTCTGGTCACTCGTCGCTTCGTCGAATCGTTCCACATTCGGTTGTCCTTGGCGGCCTGTGACATTTCCTCAGTGGGCTGGTAGCGGACTTTGATATCATCGACAATTGAGTTCTTGAGCCGTTCGGCGTTGGGGAACAAGAGATCATTAGTAAACCTGACCAGGTAGGCCTCAGGGGGTACATCAATCTCCGCATCATCAGGACGGCTCTTCGAGAGTGACCAATGGTTGTTCTCGGTCTGTGCGTGGGAAACCTTAACCAGCTGAGGGAAAGCAAGTCTGAGGAGAGTATAGACAATACTGAAGCCAACAGACACGGCCAGACCAATCTCTGTTGAAGTGAAGAGGGTGACCCAGAATCCCAGCATGGAAGCAACAAAGTCGATGAAGCTAATTCTCCAGTAACGGTAGAAGAGCTTGGGGGGAGAGACGAGATGAGCGACAGCCATGATCTAGCAGAAAAGGGGGCATATTAGTATATCGAGAGCGTAGCAGTAAAACAATATCATAAACTCACAATAATGGCAGAAAGAGTAGCCTTGGGGATCCAGTACAGGGCCGGGGCGAGTTCGTAAAGGGTCAAGAGGACAAATCCAGCAGTGAAGATAAAGTTCAACGGAGACTTGGAGCCGGCCTCACTGGAAACAGCGGTACGACTCATGGCACCTCCGGACGCCATCGAACCTTGAATGCTGGCAACCATGTTGGCAGTTCCGAGGAACAACAGCTCCTGAGAACGGTCAATGTCATATCCATTTCGCAGTCCAAAGGCCTTTCCAACACCGAGATGCTCGATGGACATGGCGATGAATGGGGCCACGGCTCGACCGGCCACCTTGGCGAGGAGATTGGTATCGTGAGTCTTGGCCTTGGCAAGTCCGTTGGCGTTGATCTCAGTCACAGCCCACATGTAATCTGGCTCAGCGCGGTTCTTGTTAACACCCCAGGAAATCAGCGTGTAGATGACAAGAACAACTGCTGCTCGACTAGTGCAGACAAACTTGATCCACTTGTTCTTCTTGCCCAAAGTCTTGCCAACGTGCTCGAAAATCAAGAGCATGGCAATACCCGTCAGTCCGATGCAGGCCGTCATTCCTTTGATCTTGTCAAGGTGGCCGAGGACACCGCGAATAATCTCCACAGTTGTGCTGCCGACAGTTAGACCGACCAGCGAGCCGACTTGTCCAAGCAGGATGACCAAGGCAACAGCCGAGATCCAGCCCGTCAAGACAGGTCCGCTGACGAAATCGAGGAGGAAACCGAGCTTGAGAGCTCCAACGATGAGAGCGTAGACTCCAACCATGAATGCCACAGCCGAAGCAACTTCAGCCGGGTCTTCATCTGGCAAGGAAGAGACTGCCTCGGCGGTAAGGAGACCGAGGACTGATGTCGGACCGGTTGACACCTCTATCAAGTGTGGAAATCCGTGTCAGCAGCTCTGAAATCAAATGTACTTTTGTGTTCAAAAATGATGGATGAGAATTGGCTTCACTAACCTTTTGAAGTGCCCATGAAAAGATAGAGCAAAGAGGGGATCCAGGCAGAGTACAAGCCGTGTACCACTGGGATAGTGGCAATTTTGGCGTAGGATATACCCTGGGGCACGAACATCACACCGACAGTAATGCCGGCAATGAAGTCGTGTAGCAGCCATTTGGGGTTGTATGAAGGCAGCCACTGGATAATGGGAATCTTTTCGAAGAGGTACTCAGCCGCGGCAGATGGAATGCGGCGAGCAATAGGGCCAGACCAGCGCTTTGCCCTGTTGATGTTGGCATCCGTACGGTAAGCCGTGACAACATTCTCTTTGGCCTGTGAAAGGCCCTTGGAAACCTTCTCCATTCTGGCGATCGGAGAGACTCGGAATGTGTCCGTCAGTCCGTCAGTCCGGCGTTCTGGAGGTTCGGAAAGGTCTCGGAGTTGCGGCAACTCAACAAGCCTCAGTGCCTATCTATGAAGCTGTATATATAAACAAGGCCCAAAGCCAACCTTAATGTTATCGATCGAGCCAGACACCGATGGCCAAAGCTGGGGAAAGAGAAAAGGGGGGGAGCTCCACGACTCTATATAGGTGTGAGTATGAGAAGTCAAAACCCAGGACGTCTCCTTGGCGATGATTATCAATGCCTAGGCAGTTGAGCAGAGTCTGCTTCACGCTGAATGGCTGTGCAACATTCGGGCTCAAGAATTCAACGCGAACGGATGGTACCCTCCAAAGGTACCGGTCCTTAGATTTGAACAAAAATCCGAATCTGTTGCATGCAGGACACCAACTTTATCCGAATAACCACCCTCCCTGGGCAAGAAAAAGGCGAAAACGAGGCACACCAACCTTAATCAAAATCATCCACGCTTCACCGAGAGGGGTAGCATTGGGAGCTAAGAATTGACTCGACGGCTGCGAGCGCGAATCTCGAGACACACGAGTGCCTGGCTCGGCAGTATTTCAACGCCCTTGGATGGGGACGTCACGCTGCATGGCGTTCGCTCCCATTACGTTCCATGCAGTGTAAACGAGCAATTACTCCGTGCATGCAGCGTCGACCAGCATTCGTTCTATCATTCTACGCCCATGTACGAAGTAATCTGTGCTTCGTACTAGTGCTCCATACCAAGTACGGAGTGAGTACATGTGCAATCGGCCGCATATTGAGCTGCGCTTATGGCCGGCCACTCAGATCCATGAGATAGCATGGGCGGGTTGACTCCGAATATGCCTGCATGTAGGTCAAGGGCCCCCCTCCCCTATCTTTTTTGGGCGTCCCTCCAGCATTGGCTGTGATATTGTGACATGAGAAACGACGGAGAAGGCGAGGCGGGATGACGCTTAATTCTCATCAGAAGAAAGCCAATGCAATTAGTCTAGCAAATGCCCCCAAATTTCATGTGGTAATATTCGCTAACTAGCCTCTCCAGAGTGCATGAGGAGTCAGGGCGCTCAAGTCGAGAATGCTAGTGCCCTGAGCCAATGATGGAGACCGAGCAGGCGTCACATCCCCCACGACGACGAGGCGAGCTGTGAAAGTACAAAGCCGGTCGTGCATTTGAAAATGGGCGGGCCCCTCAGTGGCGCTTTTCTCAACGATAGCTCCAAATCTAACCCCCTGCCAGAGACTAAGACACCACCTAGTGCCCAACTAACAAAGATGCTGCCAACAGTGGAGATTTTTTATTGCCCTCTTGCAGGCATCTTTGACGGGGAGCCGGCCATGTTTTGCCCCTGTACCCGTTCGATTTACCTTTTTTCTCGCTGTTCCACCTTGCTCCCGCCTGAATGAGCTATCCAGGCCAGCGTTCTCCACGAGCCTGAATGCCGCCACTCACGATGAAAACCGGTTGGGTGCCAGAAGTCTGATCTGTGGTTGGCAGTCTCCACACTGCGAGAGGCGGGCGGGGTCGGGCAAACCCACGGATTTGCCCGTTTTATCGAGAGATGGCATCAAGCACACAGCCAGCCAGGGTCTTGAAGATAGTACCTGTGCGCCGTAATGGTACATGCATTTGTCGAGCCAAGGCAAGGCTTTGGCGTCTTGCTCACTGGGTTCCAGGGGAGCAGTAAGGAGTATGTGAATGACAGATTATCAAAGAAGACCCCTAGTCGTGCCGCTTTTCCGAGTTGGTGGTACCGCGTTGCAGCGAATGCGAGCCAAGACTGTAACGCAGCGTGTGCCCAGAAAAAAAGAAACACCACCTGTCATGTGCGGTGAAACAGCGCGAGCCGCATGAGATCTTCGTCTGCAAGTCGACATACCCTCTAGTGAAGGGTTAGGTGTTCCTCAACTGCAGAGAAGGAGGAACTAAACAGCACAAACAAAGTTGGAGCTGGGTTCTGGGAGTGTGGCTTCCGGTCAGCCCCTGTTCCTGGCAAGGGGATCTCCAAGAGCGCCTCTCCGGACTCCAGATGAAGACGACGAAGCAGCGTCGCGCGTGGCCTGTGATTGTGAAAGGATTCCATGAGTGGTTGGCACAGGCACTCCGGCAGATGGCTTTAGTCCAGGCGCCTAGTGCGGAGGCCACTTCTTGAGCCCGGGCCCTGCTGTCCAGCTCGTCTGTTTTCTCCAATTCTCAAACCGATGGCTTGCCATCACCTCGTCGATTTAGCTTCCAGTTGCAGTCCTGCTAGTGGTGACTTGCCATATCTGTACCAATCCGCCATCTGCTGTGATTGGGCTCGGCGGCCCTGCATGCCCCCTCCTAGGCAGACCGTCCTCGTTGGGAACACTGGGCCAGTTCAGCGGGCAAGGGGACCAAGCAATGCAACGCTGAGGCTGCATGGGCCGGTCCCATTTTAGAAACAGGCGACGGATAACTCGGGCAGCTTTTCCTAGTTAAAGTTGCATTCGACGCAAGCCCGCAGGCGCCCTGGTCCAGATGCTCGTCAGAAAGAGGCCACTCTCGACTAAGGCTCAGGCAGCTGACGTGAAGGCGCCTACGAGGGCATTATCCGAGCAACTCTGGCGTCTCGTTAGACCAGCCCTCGAATCTCGTCCTTTTTGTTTGTCGACGTGATGAAGCTAAAAAGCCAGAGGCCACTCAGTAGCTCGGCGCCTCTTTGCGGGGTACATTAGGGAAATGGAGAAGGAGTGGAGAGATTGTAGCGGAAAGGCAGCGATGGAGCTAAAGGGCGGAAAGACCAGCGAGCAACCTCCACTAAATGGGCTGGATGGGGGAGGTTGAGGTACTACTTTAGTGTGGAAAGCGCGTACCTGTACTTGGGGCAGTACCATCGAGATAGCATCAACTGAACCAGAATTTCGTCCTATCGCCGTCCTCTTCTGCGCAGACTTCCCTTTTCTCCCTATTTCCCATTGCGCCGACTATTCATCTGCCGCTTCAGGATAGTGATACTATCTTCCATTGCAACGTGAACCGCACCGCTGTGGAACAGCCAGACGAAAGAGGACTGCGTATGCAGCACCGGCAGCTCGGCGCATGAGGGCCCCGACCAGCGAACATGGGTCAGCACCACTTTAGCCAAGGTAAGCGGTTGACCCAGCAGCTTAACAGGAGGGATAATTATGGAACCCAGGTTATGGGGCCTAGGTGATGGAACCTAGGTGATGAAACCCAAGCTATGGAACCCAGGTTATGGAACCCAGCAAGTCCAGGTAGGGCTCCCGGTCCCCTTGTCTCCTACGGCTGTCGTCGTGCATTTACACAGACGGTATGCTCCAGATCCAGCCCGTTGCCCATCTCAGAGGAGCTCCGTTCTTTGCACCAGCCACACAAGTGTGGGAAGCTCCGCTTAGCAAGGAAACCGATTCGTGGCCAAGAGCTTACATAAAAGGGTTCATCGCCAAGCTTCACAATCTACGCGCTCTCCAGATGCCCAGCCTGCTGTGTCACGTCACCCAGAAGGGCCAGGCAAAAATACGGGGTACGGGAGAACGGAAAGGCGGAGTAGCATCCGTCGTATTATTGCGCAGCTCATCTACAACCAGCAAGGATCGTCTCTTCAAGGCCCGTGCCGCTGTTTGACTTCTAATGAAGTCGTCTTTCTGGCTTCTTCTGATATCCGGTTTTAATAAGAGCATAGGAGCATACGTTCCGTATCAACAACGTTGTGTTGCACGGCAATTGACTATGCACCACTCGGAGGCCTAGCACTGCATCTCATCCCTGTCTTGTCTCTGTTCCCTCGCAGCCTGCGAGGCTCCGCTGTCGGTCTCAGACACCAACCATTCGAGCAGGATCTCCAATTTCCCCGAAACAGCCAGTGAATGACCATTGCAATCTGTACTCCGTATAGCATTGAAGATCTAATGTCTCGGCCATGTCGGTAACTGTTCGAAGCCGATTTACGTCCGGCTCTAACTTCTGATGTCCTGTGCATTGCTCGCGATGTCAAGAATAGTCGGGTCTTATTGATTCCCTTCAGTGTTCCAAGGTTTCCTCACTTCAGATGTGCCCCCCACCCCCCTCCCTTTCCAACAGTCCTATAGCACTTCTAATGTTCTATTTCCTAATGCATTCAAACACCCGAGGCAATCTAGCAGCTGTTCGGCTCGTAAATCTTTGTTCCGAGCGCATGGCATTTCCAAAGTCCTCCCCTTCCCCCCATCTTGCATCGCTCTGCGGGTTTAACTGAGATATTCTCTACATCCTAAACCGTCTAGTTGGGCATGAAGATGCTGCTACGTCCGTTTTTGGCCCGATGATCGACATGCAAACAGCCGTGGATGCTTTCGAGATGCACATTAATCAAACTCATACTCTTCACTTGCTGCTGCGGTTTGATTTTTCTGACCGCCCCTCCAGGGTCACATCAGAAAACCCTCTTGATACTATTTCGGGTCCTATGGCGCAATCTCCGTGTAGCCGCCGGCATTGAACCCATTAGGCAGTCATTGATATAGAGAGACTATCGCTGTCAAGCCTGTGATGCCATCCCTTGTGCCGTATACTCGCCTCCCCGGGCCCCCCCTACCTAACCAACAGCCAACGGCCAGACACACAGACTGCTAATCAAATCGCCACCAAAGCACGAGCCGCCCTATGCGGACCTCGGAATACTGGCAATAGAAGGAAGCTAGGGACTGCTCGCAACAAGTGCTGTGGTGTGTAGATAACATAACTGCATCTGATACATGTCCCCAAGTCACTTACCAGCTGCCCAAACGGGTCGACGTCCGCACGCCCAGCGTGCCTTATCTCGAGCAAGAACAGTAGCGGCCGCCTCGGGGATTTTTGCATTGACGAATGCATAACTATATCTCTGAAGCATGATTTCTTAAACGCAAGGAAGCAGTCATTTCTGATGGATGGTTCTTTTGATTCCTCAACGCCTATCCCGGGGACGAATTATAGCGGCCGAGCTGCATGTAGCTCACAGGCGCAAGCACAAGGCCGCCTTTCCCCGGAGGCCGAACACAGCCTATGAGAGTAAAACAGAGTGGACAAAGAAGACTGCAGGGTATGCCTGTCTGCAAGTCCTTTTTGGCTATTCTGCGCCACCAGGCTGTGGGTTGCGTTTGTTGTTGAGAATATGGGCTAAAGCCATCGTGGCAACATGGCCAAAAAAGCCGAACCGCTTGCCGCCAAAAGCCCTCCCCCTTTAGGAATCATAATACTTTTGAGAGATCATAATGAGTGATTCTGCAAAAGATTCCATGTACGTAGAATAAAAAAGGGGAGCACCTTGCTTACAAATAATTGCCATAGAAGAAGAAAATGAATGTGCTGCAACATAATTCACGCTCTGATAGATTCGGCGAGCCTCATTGGCTGCAGGAGACTAAGCCGAGGGAACGCGTAGTCTACGTATACCAGGCAGTCATATGATTAATTACATGAGGGGCCGAATGTACGATATGAAATCCAAACACACATTACTCCGTAGTACTTCGTACCAACCCCCCCCCCCCCCCCCCCTTCCCTTTTCTGCCTACCCAAGTAGGTACCTCTGACTTGGACAGCCACAGCCAAGCAAAGCCAGCAAAGGCACCTCAACGCTGCGCCCTCCCTATGTCCCATTTCCACCAACAAAACGCCGGCAAATTGATAAGCACTTGAAAACGAGCCATGTAATGATTACGTTTTGCGACTGAGAGTTGCATTCATATAAGCCGATTACTATTTCATATAAAATTCCGGCCGGCCCAAAAGTGATCGCCCACCTCTGTTTTCTGCAAATACCCGGCTAGGCAACTGCACGTATACCGTATCTTCGTAATGCACAGCACCGGTGGGTATCATAGTTAACACCGAGAATTCTGTCATATTCCCCTTTGCCCCGTTCATGCTGTCAGTTTTGTTGGTAGCATGGAGTATATGCAAGCTTGAGTTTCTCGGGCTATATCTTTTACGTACTAAATACCGTATTGACGTAACGCCAACCAAGCAGACGACGAACTAATGTTAGGATCCCGAGCTCCCGCGTCTTCACAGGAAATATACGTGGAAAGGAGAGGGGGAAACGTTAAGATTATTTTTATGCTTAAATTTGTAAACTTCGTGGTTCGATTTTCAAACTACAAGAGTGGCCTTAATCAAGGCGGAAAAACAACAATGATACATTAAATAAGAAACGCCCCAGATTAACATGACCCTTGATATCGTCCCACAGTTAATACATGTACAATAGAGTGTCTGTGCCTCATAAACTTTTACAGCGTTCAACTTTAGCCGCTTATTTCGTAATCTCGTCCTTCTTCGCGTCCTTGACCTGCTCCCAGAACTTCTCACCGGCCTCCTTGTCGTCGGCGAACAAGTGGTCCAAGACAAGTCGCTGAGGAGTCTCGCCCATCCACTGGAAGAGAGAGAAGTCCCGGAACTCGTCGGCGCGGAAGATCTCAAGCATCTCAACGGGCTCGTCGCCAATGTTCTGGACGAAGTGGCCCATGTTGCGGGGGACGATACCGACGTCACCGGCAACGTAGTCAAAGGTGCGGGCGGTGCCCTCAGAGGCGAAGATGGTGACACGAGCGCGGCCGCTGATGAAGAATGACCACTCGTCGGCGTTGGGGTGCCAGTGCATCTCACGGATCGCACCGGGCTCGATGATGGCGTGGGCTGCGGCCACGGTCTTGGAAATGGGGAAGTTCTTGGAGTCGGTGATGCGGACCTGGCCTCCGGTGGTCTTCTTGGGCTCCTGGTCGAGCATCTTGTGGGTGAACTTGTACTTGGACTCCTTGACGTGCTTGCCCTTGGGGGCCTCGTCCTCGATAGAGCCGGGCACGGAGCCCTGGAAAATGTATTTCTCGCCTGCGGGAAGGTGGTCGAAGAGTTCAGGGGCGAGGTGGAAGTTCTCGGCAATGACAGACTTGGGAGTGTGGGCTGTAAACGCTCATTGTTAGCATCATGCCGTGAAGCTCATCTTATAAACTGCTGTAAATACATACCCAACCAGTCAGAGAGGATAAAGGTCGACTCCTCGGAAAAGTTGCCATCATCAAAGATGATGAGGAACTCAGTTCCGTTCTCACCGAGACCCTGCAGAGAGTGGGGTACACCGCTGGGGAAGTACCACAGGTCGCCCTTCTTCAGGTCATCGATGAAGTTGCCGCCCTCGTAGTCGAGAGCAGTAACACGAACCTCGCCATCGAGGACGTAGGCCCATTCGGCCTCCTTGTGCCAGTGAAGCTCACGGATGACACCCTTGTCGAGTCTCATGTTCACACCAGCAAGCTCCACGCTAGTGGGGAGCTCGCGGATGGTCGTCTGTCGGGTCCAGCCACCCTCCTGCAAATTCAACTGTCAGTAAAAAAGTTGCTTGCTTTCGCGGAGCTTCAAAAAAATTGAAGAAATTAGAATAAACCGATAGATTCGTACCTCGATTCGCACGTGAGAGTCGGTGAAACTCCAGCGCATGTTGGCAATGTTGCCGTGGTCGGTGCTTGGCGGGCGGATCATGTCGGGGCTCTGACGCGATCGATCACGGTTGTAGGGTCCCAGAACCGAAGCTCCCAGACCGTTTCGCCAAGGCTTGGGGTCCAGCTTCTTGCCGACAGCGTCGACGTAGTTGTCGTCGGCGTCGCGGTGGCCAGGAGTGTACGGCTTGCTGTTCTCGCCAAACTTGGAGGGCAGGTCCATGCCATTGAGCAGTCGCTGGCGCGGGCTGTCGAGGTGAGGCAGAGCAGCCGTCAGGCTGGCTCCGGCAAGGAGCAATTGAGCTGCTGAGAGCTTCATTTTTGTCGGTATGAGCTGCGGGTCAACGGGCGGGACGTGGTGGCTGCGTGGAAAGCTCAATCGACGCTACAGATAGCTACCTCGATCTACAGGTCAATGAGGTTGGAAGGGTGAATGTGAAGCTCGCCAGGCCGAGGGCGGGCAGGGAGGGTTTATAAGGCAAGCCGCCGCCTTTTCTCGTACGACAATTATGCCTCCGTTACGTATTTCCATCCTGTACATCCGGAGTACAAAGATTGCTCTCCTTATCCTCGCGTCGCCGTGGCCGAAACCTTGGTATTCACCAGGTCGCGACGGCAGAGCTTTGAAGCGCCCATGAACCCACCGATGATGTGCGAGCGGGCCCAGCGGCAGCAGCGGGAGTACTCTCTGGTAGCCGGGTACCTCTGTCTACTGCGTGGCGCCCACGCGATAGCTGGTACTTCGGCTTCCGCCCGATACCGTCCAGGATGCCAAGACCCTGTCCATCTCCGAACCAAATCCGTCTCTCAGCCTGTGAGCGCAGCTTGGGTTGAGGCGAGATTCGGCTGCAGATCTGAATCCCACCAATGGCGAGCTCGGAATTGCTGCTCCAACACGCTCCTGTGCCTGGGCAATATGCTGCGCAGAAGTAGACTCCGGCTCTCCAACAGGAGAATTTCTGCGACTAGGCGGCTCCTGGCCACTGAGCTGAGACTGTGCGGTGTCGCAGGAAAGCCAAGCTCTGTTTAGCTCATTTAGCTCATCGCGCAATTCTGCCTCCGTGCTCTCAAAGCCGTCCTCGGCGCCGATTTATCTGGCACCGAACCGCAACGTCTAGTGATGCAAAGCCCGACGGCGACAAGCATCCCCTGGTCATATCAAGCCACGGTCCGCCCTCAATCGGACGCGAGGGGGAGACGTTGAAAGCTTCTAGGAGGTTTTGCGCTGTTTTCGTTTTCAATTTCCACTCATTTCTTTCTCTTTGCAAGAGGAAAAGGCAAACGCTCGTTGCAATGACTACATACGGCACAACCACCAACGGCTCATCAGTCGGCGCTGTGCCCAACGGCGCCAATGGCAGCGACGAGGAGCAGCCGTTGCTGCGCAGCAAGCCTATTCCGCGATCCATTGTCTCAAGGCTGCGGAGGCAGATGACGGCCGAGGTGTCGCGATCCTGGGCCGACGTGGTGCTGTTGCTGTGCTACGTGGTGACGGGCCTATTGGACAGCGCCTCAACGCAGGTCTGGGGCGCATTCGTGTCTATGCAAACAGGTTAGTCTCTCTCGCTCGTCGGATGGCGGATGCACAGGTAGAGATGCAAGTCTCTCCGCGTGCCCGGTCTTACGACCCTAGGAGAGAGAGATCTTGAAAACTGACCACGGCCACGTGCTTTAGGAAACACCGTCTATGTTGGGTTGGGCCTAGCATCGCTCATCTACCCCCCCACGAACGCTCGCCTCTACAAATCCGGCATTTCTCTGGCGTGCTTCTGCGTGGGATCTTTCCTCTTCGCCCGCTTCCACCGTTACTTTTCGCCCAAGAGACGATGGGTGCTCTGCGTGTCTTTTGCCGCGCAGACGCTCTTCATTGTCGCAGCCGCGCTCATCGTCACCCTTACGACTCCCTCGCCGGATAAGGACCACGTCGGCTGGACCGTCCTCGCGCCCCTTGCGCTCGTCGCCTTCCAGAGCTGCGGCCAGGCCGTCACAAGCCGCGCGCTCAAGTATAACGCCCTGACCAGCGTTGTCCTCACCAGCATCTACTGCGACCTGTTCTCAGACCAGGATCTCTTTGCATTTCACAACGCGGAAAGGAACCGCCGCGCAGCTGCGCCTACGTTGCTGCTGATTGGCGCCGTCCTTGGCGGCATTTTCTCCCACAGCTCACTCGGCATTGCGGGCGCGTTGTGGACTGCTGCCACGCTCAAGGCCATCATGGTCATCACTTGGTTCTTCTGGCCGGCTGAGCCTTCGGACGACGAGGAATAAACGGGGCTGCCGCTGCAGCTGCTCATATTCGGCAGGCGTCTTTTCATTTCCGGGCGTCATAATGTGGAGCATCAAGCATGTACAATCACAAAAATGGAGCATTGAAAATGACAAAAAAATTGATACAGATGTGTAGTGCTTTGAATACACACACATTCTATTACTATATCCCCAAAAAGCCCCCTTCTGTGGCAGTTGAGCTGCCAACCTCTCGCCGTTGATGATGAAGAGCGCCGCAATAACCGCTGTTCACTAATCGCGGTTCACTAATACTTAGGTGCACATCATTCAGCAATGGCCCTCACTGCCCAATTTTTTCTCTCTCTGCAATTACTATTGTCCCGCGTCAGAGCGGCTTCACCCGCTCGGCTTGTAATTCAAGGCGCCGACCGAGGCCCACAAAATGCACCGCCAACACATCCCGCAAAAAAAAGGATATCCGGTACAGCAAGAGGCGAGCGACTGTTCCGGGCAACACTTTGAAGGTGCGGTTCTCGGAGACGGAACTTGAGATTATGACGTTTGACCGTTTACTTGTTTGGATGATCTTCTGGGTGCCGTCATTTCTAGGACGTGAAAATTTGTTAACATGGTGGATAGCCGGCGATAGAAAATAGAAGCATTCGAACGCCACTGCATCTGTAGGAATGGAGATGGAGATAGACATGCCAGTTACTCCACGTGTGTGTCTATAATTTCGAAATGACGTCGTCTGCTAGTATAATCGCCTCTTTTGATATCGTCATTGAAGCTGTTCTCCCACAAGTAACACTCATTCTTCCATACCGCTAGTCGTGATGAGGCTATCGAACACATACATGGAATCACATACCGTTGCTTATTATCCTAAATTCCAGCTTGAATCTATCGAGAATGTTGCATAAACGAGAGGATCACTTTTGAAACTCGGGAAGCGTGTAAAGATAAAACGAAGTGCTGAACGTAGACGAAGCCTTGTGAAGAGGTCAATATTGACCGTATTCTCAGTGAACTCGGCCAAAATAGTCACAACAGTGATCATGCTGATAAGAGCACAACTATTTGTAAATACCATCTTCTTAGACTTACTCTACGCCAGCCAGCACTAATAGGCAACTCGGCTATAACCCCATAATGCGCCGAGCCTCCGCCATGTCCTTGTGGGGCACGTCAGATTCATATCGCCCCCTTCTTGCAGCAACTTGACCGATGACGATAAAACGGAGTAGTGTTACTACTACTACCTGGTACGGGGTAATGTAAGATAGATTAAGTTACCTGATGAGTGTCCCGCTGAGAGATAATCCGGGGTAAGAGAGTCGTATCAGTACCTGCCTAGTAAGCTAACCTACTTACTCTTCTCTCGGCTGTGGAGCCCGATTGCCGATATCGTCTGATTTCCAACCTCACGGTCTACCTCCAATATATCATAAACCCGACAACACCGAGAGCGATCTTAGCCTAATCTGAGTCTTCCTTCTCGCTTACTTCTTTTGATAGCATGCCGCTTTCAACGTGTCTCAATTCGGCCGTCCAGGCACCCATCTCACCCATCATTGGCCAGCCGAGCTCGTTTAAGCATTTACACCGATTCCCCAGAGCCCCCGATGTGACGCTGCCCGCACGTCCACGGGACGAAGGAACAGGGATCCAAGAAAGCTGAGAGCGAACCTCGCTTGCAGTCGAATAAAACCCCCAAAATCTCCACCACCAGACCTCTGGAGAGCCAATGTTCATTCGCCCGGTTATCAGGATGGCCCTGTTCGGCAGTTGAACCCTGCGCAACGCGGGTCTTAGACAATATGCATTGAACGGGCCCTTTTCTCCCCGCATTCCTGCCATGGGCATCCGTGCGACGTTGAGGATTTTCCCACCGCTGCGAAGATCTTTTTGGCCTTTTGGAAACTATCTCTTGCATAGATAAATCTTGGCTTGGGTAGCGAGCTTGGAGTGGTCGATTGGTTTTCTGTGGCGTCGCTTGCTTCCAACAGGTACATCGTGAGCATCGCTCTCAGAATCCGTTCCTGGATCTTTTCACCAGGCAACCTTTTTCTTTTTTTTTTCTTGTGGAAAACATCGGTGTAAAATATTGCCACGTCTCAAGATGGATTCCAAACTTGAAGAGGGAGCAACAGCGCAGCAAGTAGACATTGACGTCGGAGTTCTCAAAGATGTACGATGGCTTCGCTCTTCCTCTCCCCCCTCGTGTAAGGCACAAACCAGCTAACTTAGTCCCCCAAGGAAGCTCCGCCGCCCCAGACGGGGCCCATGACAGAGGCAGAAAAGAAGCTCCTCTGGAAACAGGACCTGCGCATCATCCCCATCTCGGCGGGCATCTACTTCCTCTGCTTCCTCGACCGCTCTAACATCGGCAACGCAAAGGTCCTCAATGTGTCGACCAACGACGACCTGCAGCATACGGCCAACATGAGCAACAAGGAATTCAACGTCGCCCTCATGGTCTTCCTCGTCGCCTACGCCATATTCGAAGTCCCTAGTAACATCCTCCTCAAGAAGCTCAAGCCCAGTCGATGGCTGGCCTTCTTGATGTTCTGCTGGGGCGTCATCACCATGTGCATGGGCGCCACGAACAGCTTTGGCAGCGTGACGGGCGTACGGTTCTTGCTTGGAGTGTTTGAGGCAGGTTTGTTCCCGGGACTGGTCTATTACTTGACGTTTTGGTACAAGCACGATGAGCGTAGTGTGCGGTGAGTAGAGGCGTGGTTTTGTATACCCCCTCGTCTTGAGACGCCTGCTGATCTATCCCTTCAAGAGTGGCCTTTATTCTCGCCTCCGCTACATTGGCAGGAGCTGTACGTGAATAACTGCTTCGTTTATTCATGGGATTTTGTATATACTAACTCTGTCTGTAGTTTGGTGGCGCCATCGCCTACGGCATCGGACACATGAACCAAGCAGCAGGCCTAGCCGGCTGGCGCTGGCTCTTCATCATCGAGGGCATCCCCTCCTGCCTGTCCGCGCTCCTCGTCTTCTTCTTCCTGCCCGACTACCCAGAGAGCGCCACCTGGCTGTCCGAACCGGAGAAGGATCTCGCAGTCCAGCGCCTCTTCTACGAGGGCAGCAAAGGCCACCATCCCAGCATGACATGGGAGGACGCCAAGGGCACGCTCACCGACTGGCGTTTGTATGCTCACTACGCCATCTACTTTGCCGTTAGCCCACCATTCGCCAGCCTCAGTTTGTTTTCGCCGTCGATTACCAGTGGTCTCGGATATGTGGATTTGGAAGCGCAGCTCATGACTGTGCCCCCTTGGGCTGTTGCCTACGGTAGGCCTCCTGAAAACCCTTGACACTAATACAAAACGCCGAGAGTGCTAACGAAAGTCTGTCCAACAGTCTGCCAAGTCCTCGTCGCAATATCAGCAGATCGCTTCAACGCTCGTGGACTTCACGCCGCCGGCGCTGCCCTGGTTGGCGCCGTCGGCTTCATCGTTTCTGCCGCTCTACCCGCAACATCCTACAAGGCTCGTTACGGGGGCCTCATCCTCGCTACTGCGGGCTCATTTGCCTCTATACCCCCGATGCTGGGCTGGCTCACCTCGAACGTCGTCAGCACCGCGTCCACGGGATTGGCCATTGCCATCAACGTGAGCATTGGTGGAGGACTGGGCCAGATTCCCGGCGTGTGGATTTACAAAGCGGATGAGGCGAAGGAGGGCTATCCCACCGGCCACTGGACGAACGCGGGCTTTCTGCTCTTTGTGGTGGCTGTGTGTATCGGGTTGAGAGTGTTTTATGGACGCAAGAACAAAGCCTTGATTGCTCATGGAGAGCGAGAGGGAGTTTCGGTGAGGCTCTACAAGCTCTAATTATGGTGAGATCTCATGACTGCGATGGTTAGCATGCAATGATCATCCAGGCCCTTGCATTGAGTATGCAACTGCACTCTTGGTGAAAGGCACTAGGATAGGATTGAACTCGTAATATATTATCAATGACCATGATGAGTATTTTTACGTTTCTGTATCCTCTTTTCTTCGCCATTTGAAACTCATTTGTGCTCGCGTGTTGGCATATGTTGCCACTAAGTTGAATATGTAATTTATGCCGATACCACTCGCAATTTAAAGAGTGTGGCGGAGGTTCTATTCATGACCTTCATGATAGCCCATTATCATCAAACCTATTCAATAAAAGCTATAAAGGTTCGCTTAATAGAACACTATATTACGCCGGGATGTTATGACAGGACAATGGTACGGATGTGATCATCATAATGTGACTGAGTTCAGCTGGATCGATCAGAGACTATTTCCAGAGCAGGATTGGTTCTCTTCGTTTCTTGAATGCATCCTATTAATCCAATATAAGTTGTGATGTTTTTATCCTTGCCAATAAGAAATCATATCCGAGTCGCCCTCGGATTTGTGACTGATAAGTTACCTACCTAGTAGTGATTCGTCATGGATCGCCTATGAACGGAATCATAGCAATTTTCTCATTGATATTATTTCACTCAAGCGGGTATCAAAACTAGGGAATGTATAGATGGTCAGCTTATAAAATGGTATAATACACACATAAAAGTAGTGCTGCTCCCCCTGCAGTACGGTTTATTGCTTCACTCTATTTGTCTATTCATTTTTGCGATATCTGTTTATTTGATAACCACTTGTAACTGTCTCTTAGATATATCCTCTTCGTAAGGACACCACAACTCAGTAGTAAATGTGACACCCCTGGAGACATAAGCAATGGGTAGGCAAAGTAGCCAATCATCATTACAGGTGCTTGAGAGGGCATTAGATCAGCTACGATGATATCCGAATGTTCGATTCCGCCCTTTAGTAATTCTTCAACTGGGCCACCGGCTAAGAAGCTCCGGCGCGGATGGACCTTGCAGCACACCACCATCTCGTAGAAAGTTCACTGGCTGCTACGGGGAACCAGTCCCGCCTGTCTGCACCAACCCCGGAATTGAAGCTCCTTGTAGATCAGCTGTGGCGAATGATAGCATAGATTTCCACATCAGTCAGAGAGAGCTGGGCCAGCTTCTGGGCATATCTTTCTATATCCGATAGCATGTCTCAGCCTCTCCTGGATTAGTCCATTTCAACTACGAGGTGGTGTCGGCTTGACTCCGAAATAGTGGCAAGTGTGGGTGTAGAGACTGGCGCATTACAACCTCTCTGCTTTGAGCTCTAGATTACCGAGTATGGTAATCGTCCCGTCTCTCTGGAAGGCGATGACGTGGAAATCTTTCCCAGGGCAGTGTATACTGCAATGCCGAGTGATGTCATAATACCAGTTGGTTGAACTGCATACGCTAGATGTCTGACATCAAAGTTCTGCTACTCCAGTCAAAACTATGTACACTGCTACGATTCAAAAGGTACAAAGCCTCGTTTGCTCAGATCCATCTGGGAGATGCAGGGCCAGCTGTTTTGTCTATTATGAGTCATCTTTATGGGTCCAATAGTAGTTGGACAGAGCATAAGGGGCTGAGACTGTGTAACACCATCAAGCAGGTGCCAAAGGGCCATTCAACCAAGGTGAAGATGAAATGAAAAGGCATATAGAGTTGATATATGGAGGGGCGCCTCTGGCATCCACAATGCCTCCATAAGGTACCAAAGCTTATAGTGTGTAGAGGTAGCAGTGAATACGTGTATATGACGGCTAGACTTGGGAGGCCCGCTGTGACGCACGGCGATTGGCTTCAACACATGGCTTAAATGCTGGCTGAATTGACAAGGCACAATCCAAAGCAATGCACTCAAGAAATGTTATTCTGTTTGTCTCATTGCTCTGTTTGCGTATCTGCTTGCTTGTTTGGTCGATGGACAAGCCGTGCCATGATGCATACGTAACGTAAGTGCCCGCGTAGGTGAGAGGATCGACAGGTGTGCATACCCGAAGCCAAGGAAGCTCGATCGAGTGGGTGTCCAATTTCAAAGGAACGCGCAGTCGGCGATATAACCAAGCGGCTGCTACAACTACATACACATGGCTTCTGTTGATCTCATCTCATGTGATGCTGCATATCCAGCATTTTCGTGGTGGCTGGCTTCTCGCATGCCGCCGTTAGTAGTCGTAGCCCAACACTATCATCTCAGCAGCTCAGGCACAAGCGACCCGTTGAGCACCTCAGTCAGGCTTGATGCAGTCCTCTCCCGTAAACCTCGAGACATGGACATTGATGATTTGATTTGGCAGCGTATCGCGTCCCTCGGGCACGGCATGGGCGCCATTGGTCGCGTGGCTGCAAGGCGCCGCAGGCATGACGTCGATTGCGGCGTCATAAACGCGGATCCAAAACGCGCGTGCCCCGCCGCCAAGCCCCCGGTACTAGAACCAAGGCCAGCGCAATGTCTCGAGCAGCAGCGCAGCGCATGCCGCTGGCGGGGAGCACGATGGCACGGTACAAGCTATTGTTAGTCCGGCGCAGGCTTTTGGTTCCTTGCTTTTGAGTCTCTGTGCATGGATCCGGGCTCCCGTCGAAGGCTCTGCTTGTATTACTTGTTCATGACAGTTTGGAGTCATCGCAGCACATCAGGCGCCCCGTCTTGACTCTGCGCCGGAAATTGCCCCAAGTGCCGACAACTTCATGCATGACACCTCGATCTGGAGCCGTTGCCGCTGCTCCTTGATCCTTCTCTGCTGGCTGGCTGACTGGCCCTCGCCACCAACTCTGCCGCGGGTTCCTCGCTGCTGGGAAGGGAACTCCAGGTCTATCCAGCACATTTTTGCTAGTTGTCGCTATTGCGCGGAGTACTCCGTAGCTGTAAGCCCCTCTGGATCCGAATCTGCAAGCCTCTGCAAGCCTCTGCGCGGTCCGCCCAGGTCTCGACCCGGATGCCTGTCACGCTATGCCCACCCATCTTGAGTTCGATGCGTCGCGCCGCCCAATAGGCAGCGGCAATGATCTTGCTGGGACGCCAACAACCGGGGCTTTTCTGGCTACGGCCTTGCGCATTGAGCCCGTGCCCGCAGCAGTGCAGGCATTGCCGCCAGCATCTTGCTGAGGGGAGGTTGATTGTGATTGATCTAGTCACGTCTGCTGCCATCTTGCACTTCCCGGTATTGAAAGGGCGTACTGTTTCGTACAGACACAGGTTGCAGGTACAGGTACCCGACAGACCTGCTATATTTCGTAGTGCAAAGCAAGAAAATTGGGTGATGAAACAGCTGTTGTGAGGCAGCATGTTGCAGCAGGGGGACAGCCAGACAGCGTCATCAACGCAGGCAGCAAGGCGAAGCTTATCCAGGCGTAAAACATATGAGAAAATCAGATAAAATGAACAGCCTCCAAATATAGCTCAGCCTTCCCTCCAATTCATCGCCTGCATCTCTCTCCCTCCCTCTTCTTCTTTCTTTTTTCCCCTCCCCTCTTCAGCTGCTTTGCCTGCCAAGTCTCTCCAGCAGCTGCCGACAAACAAGCACAAGCACTAAAAAAGAAAAAAACCCACCACCATCCCTTCTAGCCTCTTCCAGGCGAAGCAGCCGCACGTCACTCTTCCATCCACTCGAATTTACCGTGCCGTCCGCCTTGTCCTTCCGGAACCATCACTAATAAGTCCCTACACCACCTGCTGCCCCCATCCGCCTGCCGCTCCAGCAATTCTCTTCCTCTTCTTCTCTTTCTTCCCCCGTCATTTACTTCGAATCCTCATCAGCGAGCAAATTCTCCTTCTTCACGATTCAAATAGCTCTGCCGCTTGCTTCTACCAAGTCTCGCCTCTTTGCCGTGGAGACCTTGTCCTCTTGGGGGAAAAAAAGTCACCACCACACCTGCTGGCTGGCAAATACTTTTTAAAACCCCGCATCATCGCACATCATCTCCGCGCAGAACAAACGCTGGTCATTTCTCGGCAGCGAGTCGGTATCAGACATTGCGTTGCATTTTCATTCCTCTCTAATTCGTGTCTCGGTCATACACCTTGCTTTTTTTCTTTTCAAACGCCCAAATTTAAAAGGCACACCGACGAAAAGGACTTTTGAATTGCGCAGCATAGAATTAATCAGCTACTCCAACTTGTACCTTCTTCCACCGCGCTGTCGCTCGTCAGCGGCGTCTCTTGGTAACCATGTCTACCATTCAACAGCTCAAAAACTTCATCCGCCATGGTATGGCCCAGCCCATCCACTTGCTCAAAATCCTTCCTCTGTCGTTTCGGGCAGCTATAGCTCATCCCCTTGGAAAGTTGCGAAGCCATCCAGCTAACAGAAGCTTGTTCTAGGTAAACAAGCACGTACCGCCAATTTCAACGAAGAACCGCGCAAGCATGAGGGCTCTCCTCAGTCCATAGCACAGCCGCCTCCAGAGAAGACAATGGCAACAGGTCCTGTGTATGGCAAAACCGTCGGACACCAGGAGCCCCTGTCAGCGTACTCGGAAGCGCCCGCAGATCAACAGAACCGAGCTGCACAGGCAGGCCATGCCGCAGCCCATCATGTCGAGCCCGCTCAAGCCAATGGCGCCAAGAGCAGAAGAGTTGACGAGGCGAATCTAGCTCAGATTATTGCCGAGGAAAACGCCAGCAAGAGCCAGTTCCCCAACTATCCTGACTTGGAGCGATGGGAGCTCCTTGAAAAAATGGGCGATGGTGCATTCAGCAACGTCTATCGTGCGCGTGATTTGCATGGAGAGCATGGCGAGGTGGCCATCAAGGTTGTGCGCAAGTACGAGATGAACCGCATGCAAGTAAGTTTGGTCGTTTAGTTCTTTTCTCTCGTCGTTGCTTTTTGTCATGATATCCGATTTCCTTAGCTGCCTCGTTCCGTCTTTGTCGTTTCTTGCTCCATCCCGCTCTTACCAACCACGGAGGGGGTTTTCCCCTGATTAGGGAAACAAACATTTACATCCAGACTTCAAAAAGATTCCAAAGGCTGCAGAGGTGCGAAATCTTTTTTCCTATCTTCACACGTCCGACCCCTCGTCTTGAGGGCACTGGGTGACGGGGCCAGTAGTTGTGGCACCCAGTACAAGGAGATGATGCTCAGGAGAACCACTGATGCTAATATCTAGTCTAGCGCTCGAATATCTTGAAGGAAGTTCAGATCATGCGCCAACTCGATCACCCAAACATTGTCAAACTCATTGAATTTTCCGAATCAAAGCAGTACTACTACATTGTCCTGGAGCTGGCCCCCGGTGGCGAGCTGTTCCACCAAATCGTACGATTGACCTACTTCAGCGAAGAGCTATCTCGCCATGTCATCGTCCGAGTAGCCAGGGCGCTGGAGTACCTGCATGAGGAGAAGGGCGTTGTCCATCGGTACGTCTTCCCCAGCACCTTGTTTCTCATTTCTAAGCAGAGCCATGGTGGGCGGGCCAGGGGTAGTCCCGCTCTGACGTCATAGCCCCCCCTTGTCGAAGCAAAAACCTGTGCTGACACACATCATTGCAGTGACATCAAGCCTGAGAACATCCTCTTCAACCCCATACCCTTCATTCCATCCAAGCACCCAAGACCTAAGCAGCCCGGAGATGAGGACAAGGTCGATGAGGGTGAATTCGTCCCTGGCATGGGTGCCGGCGGCATTGGCGAGATCAAGATTGCCGACTTCGGCCTGTCCAAGATTGTGTGGGAATCGCAGACCATGACACCCTGCGGTACCGTTGGCTACACTGCACCCGAGATCGTCAAGGATGAGAGGTACTCAAAGTCGGTCGACATGTGGGCCCTGGGCTGCGTTCTCTACACGCTGCTATGCGGATTCCCGCCCTTTTACGATGAAAGCATTGAAGTGCTTACCGAAAAGGTTGCCAAGGGCCAGTTTACTTTCCTTTCGCCGTGGTGGGACGACATCTCCAAGTCCGCCAAGGATCTCATCAGCCACCTTTTAACGGTGGACCCCGAGAAGCGCTACACTATTAGAGAGTTCCTTGCCCATCCCTGGATTCAGGAGGTCGGACCAACCCCCAAGGACGATAAGAGACCCGACGTGGTGCCGCTCAAGCACTTTGACGCTGTTCAATTTGAAGAATCCGGAAAGCGCTACGATTTCCGATCTCCAGCAGCCGTCAATCTTCGCGAAGTCTTCGACGTCAGTTATGCTGTCCATCGCCAAGAAGAGGAGGCGAAGAGAAGAGCCCAGATTGGTGCACGGGCTGGAGGTGCTGGACGGCCTCTTGGTGGCCTCAATGAGGAAGAAGAGGAAGAAGAAGAAGACGAGGATAGCGATACCGACAACATGGACATTGATAAAGACTCCAACAACAAGACCCAGGCTCTCGAGCAAAGAATGCAGAGAGCCAACATTCAGGATCATGATAATCACACCCGTGGCCGGGAGCGAGAGCGGGCTGGCGAAAGAGGTTACGGACAACATTCAGCAGCCGTGACCGCTGCTGCACGACAGCAAGTGCGCGAAAGGCAACGCCAGAAGGGCGCATTTGAGCTTAATCTCGACAACGCAACACTGCTGGGGAAGCGAGGCAAGAAGGTTCCCGCCATGGGAGCATAGAAGCTCGATATGACTGGGAGACCAAGGTCTGCCACACCGGAAGACAAGGTTGCTGTCGATGGCATTTTTGACATTGACTTCTCGCCTACCACAAGCGAGCCTCCAGGGCAGGAGGCGCCGGCCGCGCGCGTGGACGAGTCGTTTATACGCGACATTTTACAATCAGGCATTGCGAGCGCAGTTTACAAGAAGGAAAATGTACCCGTCGCATCAGGCAGGACGCACACGGCTTGATGCCATTACAGGAGGCGTATTGGAGTAACGAGGAAATGGGCCGGAAATGTTCTGAGCGTGTCTTTTTTCTGCTTTTTTGTATCAGAATCAGACTTCCTGTATCTTGTAGATCAAGGAAATGGAAGATGAGCGGGGCGAGCTTTTGTAGGGCAGTATAAGAAGGAACAACGATTGATACATGGGCGGGGAGTTTAGGTACGTTGTGAGAGTGTTTTTTGACTTGCCAAAATGAGAATTCCCGTACAGATAAACGGTACGGGGTGATTTGTCCAGCCTTGCCTTGCTCCTGGTTTCCTGCTATTGATTCTGTATCTGTGTAGTCATGCTCATACATCACACGCCCAGAGTAAGGAGAAGAGAAGGAGATGAGACAAAAAGTCTAATCAATCAATGTATCGTATCGCAGTTGAGACTGGCAGCTTGCAGTTCCCAAAGATATCTCTCCCCCCCCTTCTCTTTCTATTGTACAGATGAACTATCAATCTATGGGGTATGGATGTGTTTGAAAGCCCTTTTTGGCTGTTGAAAAATAAAGAAAAGTTGCCTGTTGTCCTCGTTGATTCTTAATTCTCGAATCTTGTAGTTAAATTTTTTTCTTGTTTTTTTTTTTTTTACCATGACTTTGTCATCCCATCTCGTCTGTTCAAGTCTGCTTGGTTCCACATATTTCTTCGTTTCCCGGCCCAGATTTCATCATCAATAATAATAAAAGAGGCCCTTTCCTGTGTTCAGTCATGTCATGCGATAAAATAAGCCCCCAACCATATCCGTATCCATCAAATCGTTCAGTCTTGGTACAAAAGAACTCCGTCGTGTAAGGATAAACTGAGCAAAGAGGAAAAGGAAAAAAAAAAAAAAAAAAAAAAAAAGAAGGAAAGAAGAGTGACAGTTAAGGTAGTTCCAAAAAGAAGAAGGGAAAAAAATAGCCTGGTGAAGTAGATATCCGTCAATTTAGATGGCAGCCTCAAAACACAGGGGGGAGAAATGCCCAAAGAAATTAGAACACCAAAAATCATCATTAGATTTGGTTGCTCGGCCTTTGACTCGTCTTGAAGTAGACGGCAAAGTAGAAGTAGAAAACAAAATAAATCATGGCGCTCTTGAATCGATTTGCGTGTGTTTATTTGATTATGATTTCCATCTTTCTCTGAAAAGAGGAAACAGAAGCACATGACAAAGTGCATGGCTGGATAGATTCATACCCACGGTCTTGACTCGTGGCGATTTGATAGTGACCTCCTTGGTAATGGTGGAGGGCCGAGTGGTGGAATATGAGGAGTAGAGTCTGAAGGCGAGAAAGGCATGTAATGATGGTAAGTCGTAAAAGGAGGCGGCGGCATCCTTGAGGCGGGCGATATGAGGGGAGAAGCGAGAATGAACTGCGGCGAGACGCCGTCGGTTGAGTGGGAGAATTCAGAGTCGGAGGTGGATGGCGAGGAGAAGGTAGGGAATGTAGACGCCATCAGAGGCCGGACGCTCGGCAGCCGCTTGGTGACTCTGCGGAGAGATGGAGGACTGGTGCTGTTCTCGGACTCGGAAAAGTCCGAGTCGTGAAAGCTGTGACGGGTTTGGCTTTGGCTGAAGGCGTGATTATAGGTCTGGCTGAAGCTATGGCTATGATGGCGGCCGTGGCTATTGTTGTTGAGGCTGTAGCGGCTTGCCGACGTCCGGGCCCTGGGTCGTTGAAGCGGCAGGCTCAGCTCGTCAGTCTGCTGCCAGGCCATCAGCCCGCCGTCGTTCTGGATCTCGAGGCCGGCGGCAGAAAAGAGCGGCACGGTCTCGGGGTAGGAGAGGGTGAAGGGGATCCAAAAAGACCGGTTGACAATGTCCCGAGCGCGGTCCGGGTTGAGGCGCTGTACCGGATCTGTTGGCGGGATTTCGGCCATGCGCTTGAGGGTCCAGGCCAAGTACCGCGCATAGAGGGCCTGGCGCTCCGGAGACGAATTGTGCAGGCGGAAGACGTAGCTGCGGGCGATGGTGTTGGCGATGCTGGGCAGCGTCACCATGCTGGCCTGGCCAGGGCCAACCCGGACGATCTCGAGAGCCTCGAAGCCGTTCTTCATGAACTTGATGCAGACGGGACAGGACCGGCCGCTGGCGACGCGCACGCTGAAGCCATCGGGGTTGTCGGGCGACGGCGTCATGCCCTTGGCCAGCGCCCAGCAGCGAATGGCCTCCTTGGATTCTTCAGGACAGGTGATGCTGACGTGATCGGGGAAGTAGGCGCGGTAGCCGTAGTAGATGAGGGCGGCGGTGCCGCAGACGGCGTAGGGAATGTGGTCAAAGAGGCGGCCGACGCAGTCGATGACCTCGTTGACGGTGTCGACGTCCATCATGGCGGCGGCGACGGGGGAGGAGGAGGAGGAGGAGGAGGAGGAGGATCGATTGGAGAAAGCAGAGAGACTGCGTGAATGGAGGCGTGAATGGAGGTGTAGATGGAGACGTCGATTGCGGTTTCAACAAGGGTGCTGAGGATACGGATGCTGATCCTAATGGCAATGCTGGTGTAACAGCCCCCGGCCACCGTCTATGCCAGCACCACCACGGCCACCGCGACGTCTGCCGGTAGCGGTGGTGGTAACGGTGGTGGTGGTGGTGGTGGAAGAAGCCGTCGATGCGGTATTGCTGCCGTTGATGGTAGTGAAAAGTAGTGGCCGTGGTGCAGTACGAGTACTAGAAGCAAAGAGGAGCGCTGCTAGTCCTGGCTGCCAGCGGCTTCGGTCGACCCCCGTATTGGCCGACGCACGAGATCCCGGCGCCCGAGGATGCGGCGCAGGGGAGGATGCGAAGATGCGATGCTTTTGTTGTTGTGGCTCCTGCAGGTGATGGGCGACGGCGACTGCGATGACAGCAGCGGCGGCAACAGGGGCTCGCGGGCGGATCTGCTGCGAGGTTAACCGACGCCTTGGCCACAGCGCAGTGATTGCGGACTGGAGAATGAAATACAAAGAGGCCGTCGCCACGCTGGGCGCAGCAGCAACAGCGGCAATGGCAGTAGAGGCAGCACTGCCGGTAGCAGCAGCAGCAGCGCAATTAATACCAGCTGGCGCGGTTTTGCTGCCTCGCTCTCTCTCTCCTGAGCCACCGGTCAACGAAGCGTGAACGTGAATGGAAATGTCTTTGAAGAAAAGGCGTCGCTGCGCCGCCCCCTGCAAACACTGGCACTGTGCTCCGTCCGACGACTGGCGATTCGCTGACGGAGCCGCAGCCGCCGGTATATTAGGGCCTGCGGTGCTAAACCCCCTCTGGCGATAGCAGGGGCCGCCACCTCGCCCGCTACCAATGGCAGCGCCGCCACCCGCTGGCCCAGCGCTGGTGCTACTGCCGGAAGGCTGCGTCTGCCGCAGCTGATGATATTGGAACTGGCCGCTGCTGACGGCGCGGATGCTGGTGTTGAAGCTGCCTCTGGGGCCTTTCCGGAGGGGCTGCTCTGCTCTGGGGACTCCGCTGCCGCATCCACTGGCTCAGCCGGGCCAGTCGCCGCCGTCTGTGCTGCACCACTAACGCGACACTTACAGGCGACGGGGAGTGCTGCCGCTGTGCGCTGCAGCAAATCCTGCTCCTGTCCCACAGCTGCTGCGCCAGGCCCTTGTCCCTCGTCTAATAGCGCGCGTTGGGGGGGGATGTTGGCATTGGTCACGACTAGCACTTGGTGCATACAGCAGCCATTTATACATGCACGCACCATCATTGCTGGGTGCTGTTGCTGTTGCTGTTGCTACCATCTTGGTGATGGTTGCCAGTATCATCCATCCCAACACCTTTCTTCTCTTGCTTCTTCTTCGCATTCCCCTTCTCGGGGCTGTAGCGTCTGCATCTGCATCTGCAACCCGCAGTAGCCGCAGCAGTAGTGCTTGCAGCGCAACCCACCGCATCCACTGCAGCAGCCCAGCCGATGAATCAGCGACCGCCGTCATCTGAGACCGTGGCCTGTCGCTGCTTGGGCGCCGGCGTGGGGCTGCTTCTCGTCTCTTCCCTGTGCCAGTCCCAGTCAAGGCCTGCGAGACACCGCCTGTCCACTGATTGGCCCCCGAGTCTCTGCGTGCTTCCCAGGACCTCTCGCCTCTCGCTGGGAGGGGGGAGGGGTTCGAGGGGTTGAGGTTGAGGGCTTGGGTCATCGCCAATCGAACCAGCGCCAGCTGATGCCAGAAACACCGTGTGACTGCCGCCAAGTTGGGGCCGATGCCCAAGCGAGACACAATTTGGCAGATGGCGTGGGATTTTGTCTTGGATGAGTGGCGAAAGCCGAGACGTAACGCGTCTTTCTTTTTCTATTTTTCTCTTGCTTCGCTGTCCGGTGGTGGTGGTGACTTTTGTTGGGGGTTCGCAGATCTACACAAAAAGCGCAGCAGCACTGTTGTGGGTGCACATCCCGTGGCATTCACAACCTGATATATGCTCCACCAGAACATGAGGAGTTGAACAGCAACCTCGCTCTAATCATTTGAATTTCTGATTTTTTTTTTTTTTCGCAGGGTTCGCATCGAAAGTGGACATCAAAGTCAAAGCATGCTATATGTTGCTAACCTTGCATCAATACTAGGTACGCAGACCCAGTCACTTTTGTGGCCTCTTACCCCGGTCCATTGTCCCGGTACAGCAACATCCAGTCAAGGACAAAAAGGCGGAATAGCATTGGAAAAAATATATATCTTTCATTAAAATAGTGACATGTCATGAATCGTGCTGCCCGACGACGGCTTCATGCCCTCTAGTGCAGGGGGGCCTCAGCATTCCTCCAAAGTGACGACGACAACGACGACTAATACCACGCACGCGCACACTACTAGCTCATGGTCACGCAAAAAAAGAGACCACCATCTGACCGGCCGGAAACCCCCAACTTGCGAGAGTTGCGGTCTGCCTGTACACGGGTTATGTCTCTAAAGGCCCCCGTGTCATTCCGACCCGATTCCAACGCCCAGCAGCAGCTTGCGAAAATTTTACAGTCCCCTGCCCCCAACCTTATAGCGCGCCCAACTACCTTGTGTATGCAACAGCGGAAGTAGCACGGAGTAGTGCGAGGGAGTGGTGGTAATGGTTGCCATCCTTGTTTGCTCCTCGTTTATAACTCTTCCTCCGTCTCCATCTGGTCTCCATTTGATTGGGCACCCGCTCCCAGAGCTCCATTCTTCTTTGGCATCGTCGCTTCCTTGTCAATCATCTGTCTTGACACCGACACAATGTTGTCTTCAATCAGCTCTTGGCCGACGTCCTCCAGGTGCTTCTTGGGATCCAGCTTGCCAACGTAGCGGGTCTTGAGCTGCTCCTTGGTCAACTCCGTCTCCTCCTTGACTCTCTTCTCGTAGCCATCCGCCAGGCTGACCAGTCTTTGCAGCCTCTCCTTGTTCTTCTGTCCCTCTGTCCGGAAGTCGTCCATTTCTAGAGCCTCTGTCCACACGTGCTTGTGCAGGTTCATCAGCATGTTCTCCTCCAGGGCCGTCTTGCGGTAGTTGATGGCAATCGAATAGTAGTGTCGGTTAAGTCCGTGGATCAGCGCCTGGATCGACGGCTTGTTGAGGTGTCCGAGGTTGCTTGTGCTCTGTCGGGGTTCCTGGCCCATCATGAGCAGCTGAGGGTTGATGAGCCGGAAGGCATCAATCACAACCTTGCCCTTGACCGACTGAATGGGATCGACAACCACTGCCACTGCGCGTGGGTTCAGCTGCTCAAACGACTGCTGAGTATTTATGTCCACAGACGAAAGCCAGCAGCCGAAGCCAGGGTGCGAGTGGTACCATCCAACAACTGATTCCGGTCTGTCCATCTTCGTCAGCCACGATTACAACATCTCTGCTTGCCAGCCAGGCTAGCGGTCCATAGTATAGCTAGTGGTATCTTACCTCCCGGTTTGCCTCAACATATCCATCATCTTGGTCTGAAACACAGGGTCGACGGCTTCCACGCTGACACCCGTTCCGCTCTGTGGCATGGCAAACACGTCCATGACCTTGACTGTGAAATCGTCGACGAACTCGCCCAGCATGAGACCCATCACTTCCATCGGCACGCCTGCGCGGCCGTGCCGGAGCATCTTCAGCAGGGCTAGAGATGAGATGTAGACGGTTTCTGAGTTATCGATCAGGCTGATGTTGTCCTAGAATACCACCCGTTAGCCGCAATGTCTTTAGGTTTTGCTTTTTTTTAAAATTTCAGTTGCTCAGCTTGCTCAAGCTGAACAAGTTTCAAGCAGCGTAACGCCGGACAAATCAAAGCTTACCGTGCCAGGTGTAACTCCCCCCAAGCCCATGCCACCTCCGCCCAACAAGTTCCTGAATCGCTCCATGCTAAAGGAAGTGTAAGGCTTCCTTGATTGCCGGTGGTAATGATAGATTTAAGGGGAAATGAGAGCCAAAGAGAAATTGGAGCGCTATGGCGGCAGCAGCGTGAGGTATGCGTGTGTGCGGGTGGGTGTTCGAAGCTTGCTGTTTGGTGGCTAGGGAGCCCAGGATCTAGTAGCTCTGCTGCTGATATCCGATCAATGACAGTTGACGCAGTTGTTCGGCAGCCTGCTACAAGGGTCGCCGGCTGAATAATCAGGTCACGTGGAAGCGTGCTCGCCAACCCGCTAGTCACAGCAACTAGCTTTTTTTGCGAGCATTGCCGAACCAGACTCTAATTCTGCGGCCATTTTCTACTGGCCAATCGGAAGCCGCCGCCGTAGCTGACAAACATTTTCTGACAATATAAGTGGCTCAAAGCTTGCATGGGTCTCGCAGCCTTGTCGCCGCAATGTTTATCCGCGTCTCTGCCAACTGCAGCCGCCTCTTTACTTGGCTGCCGCGCTTCCCTTGGAAGTTCGTCGGCTACCCATTGCTACTACCCGTATAATCAACTTACTCTCACATTTTCGCCGCCAGCACAAATCATGCGGAGGTCCCTTTGACTCAATACGATCGGCCCGCTGCTCTATTCTATCTTTGCTCTTCTTTCTATTCCTGCATCATCCTTTCTCTCATACATAGTGGAATCAATCACAGCTTGCCGACTTTCGCCTCGCGCACTCTTACAAGCAGCTCCTTGCGTTGCAACTCTTCCAAATGGGCGACAGCAGCATGGCAGGACTCGGTTCGGTGGCCCTTAATGGGTCATCACCGAAGAAGGTCGCCTACTTTTACGATTCCGATATTGGAAACTACGCCTATGTCACCGGCCATCCCATGAAGCCTCATCGCATTCGATTAGCCCATAGCTTGATTATGCAGTACAACCTGTATCAGAAGATGGAGATTTACGTATGTGAACCATGAGCCACGTTCCGTTTGCGAGTTACCTCTACATGATACTGGGTCTATTGGTGAGATATTGACAAAGGCAACAGCGCGCCAAACCAGCTACTCGTGGCGAAATGACCCAATTCCATACCGACGACTACATCGATTTCCTCCAAAAGGTCACCCCTGACAATATGGACAGCTATATGCGAGAGCAGGGAAAATACAACGTCGGTGACGACTGTCCCGTCTTTGACGGCCTTTTCGAATTTTGCGGCATCAGCGCTGGCGGCAGCATGGAAGGTGCAGCGCGTCTCAACCGACAAAAATGCGACATCGCCATCAACTGGGCTGGCGGTCTACATCACGCGAAGAAGTGCGAAGCAAGCGGCTTCTGCTATGTGAATGGTGCGTTAAGCTACCTCCATGACTCCTCCTGCCATCATTGATATACGTAACCTAACCCGCTTGATGGCAGATATTGTCCTCGGAATCCTCGAGCTCCTTCGATTCATGAAGCGCGTGCTCTACATTGACATTGACGTTCATCACGGTGATGGCGTTGAAGAGGCATTCTACACTACCGACCGTGTCATGACCGTGTCGTTTCACAAATACGGTGAATATTTCCCTGGTACGGGTGAGCTTCGCGACATTGGTATTGGGCAAGGCAAGAACTATGCCGTCAATTTCCCTCTGCGCGATGGCATCACAGACGAATCGTACAAGTCCATCTTCGAGCCGGTCATTGAAAATGTCATGAAGTACTTCCAGCCAGAAGCTGTCGTCTTACAATGCGGTGGCGACAGTCTTTCTGGGGATCGGTTAGGTGCCTTCAACCTGAGCATGGACGGCCACGCCAATTGCGTCAACTTCGTCAAGAGCTTTAACTTGCCCACCCTGGTCCTTGGTGGTGGTGGCTACACCATGCGCAACGTCGCTCGAACGTGGGCATTTGAGACGGGTGTCCTGGTTGGCCAAGAGATGGACCGAACGTTACCTTACAATGAGTATTACGAGGTTCGTTTCTCAGCTATTTCTTTTCTTTCTCTTAGTACTTTTACGGCATGATATGCTAACAAAATGGCTAGTATTATGCTCCTGACTTTGAGCTCAATGTTAGATCATCTAACATGGAAAACTCCAACAGCAGAGAGTATCTTGAGAAGATCACCGCGGCTGTCATTGATAACCTTCGTCATACCGGCCCCGCTCCATCGGTTCAGATGCAAGATGTCCCTCGGAAACCATTTGGTGGCATGACTGACGAAGAGGAAGCCGAGCTGGATGACCTGGATGAAGATGAGAACAAGGACGTCCGAATGAGCGAACGTCGCTGGGAGAAGCGCGTTGAGCATGAGGCTGAATTTGAAGCCAGCGACGATGAAGACATGGCCCGTGCAAACGGAGCGACTCGTCGCAATGGTAACAAGAGAACATTTACAGATTTCCGCAAGAGTGACAAAGAGGACAACAGTGAACGCGCATCCCCTGCGGCTGCCACTAATGGCGGTGTGCCAGAGGGGCCAACCGCGGAGGATTCTCACGACATCAACGATGACACCATTGAAGACTTTGCTGCGGCTCCTGCTGCTGAGCCAGAAAAGATCGAAGTGGATGAGAGATCTGAATCTAAAGAACCCGAAAAGGAAGTGGAAGCGGAAACTGAAGCGGAAAAGGAGAGCGAAAAGGAGCAGGAAAGTGAGAAAGAAAAGGAAAAAGTAGACGATGATGGTGACGTCGGCATGGCCGACTCTGAGCCTAAAGAAGGGATGACTATCAAAAAGGAGGACATCGAGCCGGAGTCAGCACCCGAGCGGGTTCCCAGCAAAAGCCCTATAGCGGAAGAGAAGCCAGCAGAGGAATCTGAGCCGGCTACCGATGCCCCTGCCCCTGCCCCTGCTAATGCAGATGCAGATGCAGATGCAGATGCGGCTGCCGATACCGATGCTTCTACTACCGAGAAACCAGCCGCTCAGGGAGAGCCTAAGCCTTCTGAAACTGAACATGAGAAGTCTCCCGAGGCGTCATCTGACGCAAAGGAGAAGGATGATCAGTCCACAGACGCTATGGAGATTGACCAGGAAAAGGAGGACGCGGAGCCGAAGAAGGCCAGCACGCCACCTGCTTGAGCCATCCCCAAGCGCGAAGATACTCGGAGGGCTCGTATGGCCTTTAATTTGGTTTACAAGGAGTAGTGGAACTCCATTTCAATTGATGCGTTCGCATTGTAGAACAGTGGGCATAGGGGCGACTGAGGCGTTTCTGGCGTGAGGGATACTGGCCGGCCACACAACAGGTTGTGATGATGTCGAGTCGTCCATCTGTTGAATGTTGGTCTAATGTCTTGTTTTTGTGTGTGTGTTTTTACTTGGTTGATTTCTTTTTCTGATTTACCTGGAGTCTATATCGATAGCGCACAGAACAGTACTATTACAATCACTTCAATAAATATCCATTAGAAGAAACAACAGTTTTATTTGGCCCATCTAGCAACTCTTGCAAAGAACTGTCAAGCTTCCCATGTAAGTGACATCTCAAGATTGGTGCTATCAAGTACACTTTGTATGCGCCCCGCCCCCACTAATACATGTACAGCAGCTGCCGAGATTCTCCCGGCCTGCAAGGCTGCTGCAAGGTACCCACCTGCCTCTTTGTTGATGGCAAAAGTCCAGAAAAAAAAATTAAGGGAAAACACTAGGCTCGTGTCCCACCACGAAACTGTACGCACCTTTTGCCTATCGGCCGAGCCAGATAAGAAAAGACGACGAGAGAATCTACCATCTGAGCGGCCTAGTCAATGTAGCGCGAACACACTCATCGACCACCGCCTCACCGAGAGGGGAGAAGAAGAAGTAGCAGAAGAAGAAGCAGGGATAATTGGTGACTCAACTATTGCCTGCTGCCTCTTCAGATACATCCGCCACTTTGTTACTTGTTTTTCTTTTCCTTCACCCACCCGCAAGCAGGCCACTTTCAACCGACTTTTGCCTCGCGCAGGCTTTCTCTATCTCTCTCTCTACAGTCGCAATGTCGGCCTCGGTCGCGGGGGCCGGCCCTTCAAGGGCCAACAGTGGCGATGTGGACGGCGCAAAGCTGGCCGTCCTGAAGGAGCTGCTGTACGAACGATGCAGAGACGAGGGCGACATGTTCTCGCAGGACGACCTCCTCCGGCTGGACGTCATCCCCAACCGGGACCTGCTGCTGCTGGCGCGGGTCGTGCAGTCGCTCAGCGACGACAAGCTGTTCATCACCATGAGGGAGGCGTCGGGGCAGGTGCTGTGGAAGTGGCGAGACAAGCAGGAGGCGCATAAGTGAGTGCTCTCCCCTGGCATTCATATGCGGAAATGCACGGCTAACCATTGGCGTCTGTCTGTTGCAGATATAAGCAGTGCACGACGGACGAGCAAGTCATGGTCTACTCGCTGATTGACGACTCCGGCGGCGATGGCATATGGACCCAGACGCTGCAGAAGCGCCTCAACATGCACGACTCGGTCCTCAAGAACGCCATCAAGCAGCTCCAGGCAAAGGGCCTCATCGCGCCCTTCAAAAACGTCGAGCACCCCAACAAGAAGATGTACATCAAGGCCTCCATCCGGCCGAGCGATCGCGCCACCGGCGGGCCGTGGTACACAGACCAGGACCTGGACGAGGCCTTCATCGAAGACCTGCAGCGCGTCGTCTTCGACTTCATCAAGCGACAGAGCAGTTACCACAGCACCCACAGCGGCGCAGCCAGGGCCGCGCAGGTCCCCAAGAAGGGCGTCATAAAAGGCGGCCTCGGAGAGGCGGCAAAGGGCAAGAAGCGTGACGCTTCAGAGATGGAAGCGAAAGCCGTTACCCCCGCCGCCAAGGTCGCCAAGACGACTTCATCCTCAGTTCCCATCGCACCCTCCCGGAGAGAACCCGCCCTCCTACCCTTGCCGGCCGGCTACATGGCCTATCCCACCGTCCGCGACATCGCCCGCCTCCTCTCCTCCAGCGGCATCACCAACAACACCATCTTGTCCGAGGGAGACGTCAAGAAGCTCGTCGACGTCCTCGTCTGGGACAACCTCATCGAGCCCGTCAAGGTTGCCGGCAAGGTCGGCTACCGCGTATCCCGCATCGCCAAGCAATCCGTCGAAAGCTGGGCCGGCCGCGAAGACCCCTCCGGCCGCGACGGCGGCCCAGAGCTCTACGTCAGCCCGCTGGCCGAAGCGCCATGCGGCCGGTGCCCCGTCTTCGACCTGTGCGAGGAGGGCGGTCCCGTGGGCCCCAGCAACTGCGAATATTTCAAAAAGTGGCTAGGGAAGGAGATTTTTTGAGCAAGGCACGGAGGGATGGGATAACCAGATATCAATTTGCATCATTTGGAGTTATTTTACTTTTGGCATAGGATGTTTCCCGATTCTTTCGGGAATGTATATATATATATATTTGTATACTTGGCACTTGGCGCATAATAGGTGGGCAGGCTACTACATAAGATTGAGCGTATGAGTACTTTACTGTATTGAGACTCATAAACCATAGTCTAGTTTCATACTACTAGTCTCAACGGTTGTATCCCATCTTACCAATATAACGACTACTACACTCCCTCAGTGCTCCTTACGTGGGCCTTTGCATAATTTACACTGCCAATTAGAGAAAAATAACACATTTGAAACAAGTCAAGCCACTTGGAGTAGAGAAATAAGTCATAGTACGTCTTCGATGCAATGGACTTGTATTTTTCGTTATGCTTTGCAGCACCCTAAATGACTGGCTAAAGGATATGGCGATGTACCTTGGTAGTCGCTCTCTGGAGCCCCTTTTTATCCGCCCCAAACACAATCATGGTCCCAAACTGCCACCAAGTGAACATACAGAGCATTGTAGCTGCTTTACACAAGCTTACAAGACACCGCTGTCGACAATGGTGGGGCGGGGCTCATACTTGACCTTGCCGTCATCACGGCCGGTGGCCTCAAGAGCAGCAACAATAGCCATGGACTCCTTGTCAGCAACCTCGCCGAAGACGACGTGGCGGCCGTTCAACCAAGAGGTGACAACGGTGGTGACGAAGAACTGGGAGCCGTTGCTATTTGGACCGAGAATTAGAGACTACGCCAATACTAAATGATTCTTGTTTTCGATATCAACTTACGTGTTGGGGCCAGCGTTGGCCATGGACAGCAGACCGGGGCGGTCGTGCTTCAGCTGGAAGTTCTCATCGGCGAACTTCTCGCCATAGATGGACTTACCACCGGTACCCTAGGGATTGTGTTAAATCATCATTCTCTACCGCGCCTTGACATGGGGCATCCATACGTTACCGCGGGTGAAGTCACCACCCTGAAGCATGAAGTTGGGGATGATTCGGTGGAAGGAAGAGCCCTTGTAGCCGAAGCCCTTCTCGCCAGTGCAGAGAGCACGGAAGTTCTCGGCGGTCTTGGGGACAACGTCGTCAAAGAGGTTGAAGTTGATGCGACCGGACTGCTCTGTTTATCAAAGACGCATTAATGCCAAGCTTCATTGGACGGCCATTGGTAGATGATGCGATAATTTGGAGAAAGGGGGGAAGGTGTCTTCATTGGTCCAATCAGACCAGCGCCAGCAAATGTGTGTGGTGGGTTCCAAAGAGGGCGCAGGCCAAAGGGGGAGGGAGAAAAGACCACGGCATCGATTCAGCCCAAGCTGCTCTCTACCGAAGCTTCCCATGGGCAATTCTCTAGCGAATTGAGGCTACCGGGAACAATAAACTCACCCTTGATCTCAGCGGTAGGTCGGCCGTCCTTGAAGACGGGTCCCTTCCAGGTGATGTCGAAGAAACTATGACAAAGCATTAGAGGACAGCAGAGAGACAGAAGAGCCAGCGCACGACTTACACCTTGGTGTTAGGCATTTTGGCGGGCTGTGAATAGAATCGAGGGGTCGCAGCGGTGTATGAAGTAGCAATGCGTTGAGAAAGAGAGAAAGTTCTTAAGCCGGGGGAGCAGAAGTTATGGCGGGGTAGGAGGGGTTGGAAGAAAGCTGATCTCATTTTGAGCGTGCTGGAGGGGTAACCGGTTAGTAATGAGCATCACGGCCAATCAGAGCGCAGAAACAAGGTGGACGGGTGGGGTGCGAGGAGAGGAGCCGGTCACGTGGAAGCCATCCAGGGTACGCGGCAGCTTGACGTCGACGCAAATTTAGCTGGCGGCGGCAGCTGGGAGCTCCCGAGCTTTCCAGAGCTTCCAGAGGCCGTGCCAGGGGCTTTGCAGTGGCAATTGCTCCATCATGGCGTCTGCCACGGCCCTGCAATCGCCAGGCCGTCGCTGGAGTTTCGAGCGGTCAAGCAGGCGCAGGAATTGCTGGCGACTCGACGTTTTTTGCGCATCGGAATGCCGCTCAATTGGACCGTTGGCTTCCGATCGCCAAAGGAGAGCTGACGTGACTTGGTGTGCGCCGGGCTGCAGGTGGGCTGTGGCCAGACGCCCGCGCTGATTGGATGGTGAAACATGAAGCCCTTCCAACCTATTCCCGCGGGCGGAGCTGCTCCGCCTATCATTTGGTCCATGCCCAGAGGAAGACTGGCTGTTTGGTTTTTTTCCCGGCGGCACCCAGCAAACCACTGGCAAAAACCGGTTCAAAAGTCCGAGGCAAGCCCGCCAGGCGGTGCGATTGCTGAGCGGTGGCAATTGGCCGTCGTCCCAACCGACAGCTTTGTCGAGGACTCCCCATGGCCCGTGGCTCATGGGCTGCTGGGCCATTCGCAGAGGCAGGATGGTGACGGGATTGAGGGAAACTCAAAGGAAAAGAGACGCATACCTTGGGGGTCAACAGTATTACAATGGGCAGTGATGGTTCTACGCAAAAGGATCCAACCAAAAGACGTAGCTTGGAGACCAGGGTGATGGGACAGCATCGCAGAAAAATGAAAAGTTTTGGGTGATGTCAGTAAGTGGCCCGGGCAGCGCACACTGCTAGCATTCTGGCCTGAAGTCTCAGGTTGTCGCCGCACAGATGCAGCGGTTGAGGTTAATAATCCGGCCTACTAGGGAATCGGGCAGGTCGGCCTACCGGGTGGGCATTTGGGCGCCTAATGCGCCAGAAATGTCCTTCGGTCGGGATCACAGGTACAGCATGCGCTCTAATGAAATAATGCGTCACAATTCCAATGTCAGTTAGTGAAAATTATGCCACGGTTGATACGGCAGACACAGTTCTTTTCAACTGTTTGGTTGGCACACGCACAACTAACTTCAACAGAGCTCCAAGTGTACATACATAGGCCTCTCTCTGGCTATGGTACTCCGTAAACTCCAGCCTGCGATGGCTTACATCACGTGACGGCGTCCGCGTCCGTCCTAGCAGCCAGTTAGCGGGACCCAACTCTTGTGTCCAAGTGTCCCAGGCTCGGCGACACCGTGGTAGCTCCAAATCACCACAGTCTTGTCACCCGTCTGGCTCTGACATCAACTCCATCTCGACATCTTTTGCGGCATCCGTTTTGCTGATTGGGCCTATTCAACATGGATCTCAACGATCTGAAGAACACCGTCTCGAACCTGACCTTGTACGATCTCAAGGCCGGGTTCCGGAAAGCACAGAATGGTGCGAGGCGCTCTCCGCTACCCAATGGCGTTTAAAAGGAGATTGATACTGACACGGACCCCAGCCGTCATGAATTACACCGAGATGGAAGCAAAGGTGCGCTCTCGCAATGGTAGTGCTTCGCGGAGTATTTACTAAGACGCAGCGCGTTAGGTACGAGAAGCGACAAATAACGAGCCATGGGGAGCATCGTCCACCCTGATGCAGGAGATTGCCAACGGCACTTTCAATTAGTACGCACGCATCACTCTCGGATAGACGGATGGCGGTGCCCAGAATCTAACAATGATGTAGCCAACAACTCAATGAGATTATGCCAATGATCTATCGTCGATTCACAGAAAAGGCCGCCGAGGAGTGGCGTCAGATCTACAAGAGCTTACAGCTGCTTGAGTTTCTCATCAAGCACGGGTCAGAGCGCGTTATTGACGATGCGCGTGGCCACATTACGCTTTTGAAGATGCTGCGCCAGTTCCACTTCATTGACCAGAATGGCAAAGACCAAGGCATCAACGTTCGAAACCGGGCCAAGGAACTTGCTGAGCTCTTGGGCGACGTCGAGCGGATTCGCTCAGAGCGCAAAAAGGCCCGAGTAACGAAGAACAAGTACACCGGCGTTGAGGGAGGCATGACTTTCGGTGGTGGCTTCTCGAGCGGCGGTGGCTTCTCGAGCGGCAGTCGCTTCGGCGGCTTCGGCAGCGAATCCAGTTACGGTGGCGGTGGTGGTGGTTCTACAGAATACGGCGGATATTCCGGCGGTGTATATGGCGATGGCGGCGGCTTCGGTGGCCAAGCGAGCGACTTCCGTGACACTCAGAACCGATCAGAGAGGTTCGAGGAGTACGATGAATTTGACGAGGGAGAGCGGCCTGCCCGCCCCGCGAGGACCCCGGAGCGCCCCCCTGCCAAAAAGACCGCGGCGCCGCCTCCTAAGCAGAAAGAGCCTGAGGTCGACCTCTTCTCATTCGACGAGCCTGCCTCAGTTGCTCCAGCGGCATCCGGCGGTTCTGGTTTAAGCGGTTTCGCTCCCCTTAATACAGCCGCCGCGCCTGCCAACGACGACGACGATGAGTTTGATGACTTCCAATCGGCAGCTCCCACATCAGCACCGGTAACCCAGCCTCTATCTCCCACTTCACCAACCTACTCGAACACCCAGTTCGCTGCCCCAAAGCCGCTGTCGGCTCCGCAGCAGGCCGGCATTAGCCAGATGGTCAATATTGCTTCCATCTCGCCCGTCAGCAGCAGCAACCCGACGCCTGCTGCAGGTTCAGCATTCAGCGTGCCAATGCAGCCTGCCAAGTCCACGGGCTACCAACCGGCGGGACCCAATTACTTTGGCACTGTCCAGGCTCAGCCGACAGGATCTTCTGTTTCATCCATGACCCCCACTGCCGGTCTACAGCCCGCCAACAAGTCCAATGGCAAGGCGCCCGCCGCTGGAGGAGATGCCTTTGGTGCGCTCTGGGGCAAGGCCAGTGCCAACATCAAGAAGCCCAGCACTCCCACTGCCGGGCCAGCGCTCGGCCAACTGGCCAAAGAGAAGAGCAGCGCCAGCATCTGGGGAGCGCCCGCGTCAGCATCCTCTCCGGCTCCGCAAGGGGGCTCTTCCTCTGGAGATTTGCTTGGATAAGTCGTTGTGGAGAGAGCATATTCACGTGGGACTGGGTTGCGTGGGATAGTCTAAAATAATATGAACCGTGGTAGCCGGAACGTTTCTATCAAAAAAGTAGTGTTCGAGGCCTTCCTCAATGCAAGCGATGAGAATGCAGCATTTTTGATGTCAGGATCTTAGATAGGCGTTACGGCGCGAATAATGATGAATTCAAAATAATTCGAAACAGCCAAACGGATCTTTGCCGGCATATAAGGAACTAATTGATACTGCAAACCAAGGGAAAACAGGTTTCTCGGCGCATGATCCAGTTACTCGCGTTTCACCCCATGCCGTGACCCGGGCCAACCTGCCGACGGGAGTTGTTGGTTCATTCCATCCCTCCCTCTTATTTTTTTTTCTCCGCCTCAAGCAAACATGCGGCCAGCCATGTAGCCGCCTCGAAGCTAAAACCGTTCGTCCAGCTGAGCCTCACTTTCTGCTGTGCGAACAAGGCCCAATTCGGACAGGGGGGGGGACGATTTGCGCAACGGAGCGCTCCGGTCCAATCGTCGGGCGGGTGGGGCTCGATCCTCCGGCTGCCGGGTTCCCTCGCCGGCGCTTAAAAAAATCGCGAGATGGTCGAGCTTGAGATCCGTGAAAAATGGCCGTGAGACGGGAATGGGGTGCTGTTCCGCTATTGGTTGGCCAGGCGGCTAGATAAGCTCACCGTGAAACTTTGCCAGGTACGTGAGTTGGCTTGATAGCAGAGCATGTTTCGTTGGTTTTCTCCACTGCTTGCTGGGAGGGTTTGCGACAGCTGTGTGGTGAATCTGGGTGGATGGACCTGAAACAGGGCGCGTCTATTTGTCTCGCTTGAGAGCGGCAGAACTGTAGACGAGGTAAATCGTGGATCCCACACTCGGATCGGAGCGTGTGCGGCGTCTAAATCGGGACGATTGGCAATGCAGATGCAATCAGGTATATAACTGTGCTTTGGAGCCTCCATTTGCATCTAGCTCTCTCTTTCCTCTGTGTAATCAAGCCAGCACAAAAAGCCATTTCATCTTTTTTTTTTCCTATCGTTACTTTTCTTAATTTTCCTTTTCTCCTTGTCTCCGTCTATTGTTGTGACCTTTTTTCTCAGTTCATGGTTAACGAATATACTGAACACGACGTTGATTTTATCGGAATATAACGCCTCTACTTGTCCTTCTCATTATTACCATATTTCAGACATAACAACAAGGTCTTTTATCTAATAGACCGTTCGCACTGATATTCCTTTCTTCCCTTTTCTTCTCTTATTACTCTTTGCGTTTTCGACCAATACAGGTCGAACCCCGTCATCACAATTCCGCTCTTCACCTCCCCCTCGTCTCCCATTCCTTGGTACTCCAAGCATCTTCCCCTCAAGACAGTCAAGAGCACACGTCCCAAGCTCTCGCTAAAGACTCTATCTCCTCTCAAGATGGGTTCTCCGCCCGCCTTTGGCGCCCTGGGCGCCATGTTCACGGCAATGAGGCTTCTGCAGGCAGTGTCACTCATCTCCATCATTGGTCTCACGGGCAACTTTGTTGCGGAGCTGGTCTCTAGTTCTTTCTCTACTCCATCTGCTCTTGTTGGCACACTGGTTGTGGTGAGTAGCTTCCTTCTTCTCCTTCTTCTCAACGAGTCATTGGTGTTCAAGACTAAGCAACTACAATAGGCATGTTTGGCCATGGTGTACATTGTCATCTCCTATATTCTCTACTGGGATCATATGCTGCCTCTCCTCATTGCCACCGCAGCAGATGGCCTCTGCTTCGTCGCATCCATCGTTGTGGCTTGTGTACTCGGCAGGCCTGTAAGCTATCTTAACTGCAATGCCTTCCCCAAGAAGGGCAACACGGGCAACTTCATATACTCGCTCTTCGCCAACGTCAAGCATTCTTCATCCGATACCTTTCGGTGGGTCGATCCCAGCAAGGCGTCATGCTACGAAATCAAGGCAATATGGGGACTATCAATAGCAACTTCCATACTCTTCTTCATGTCAGCCGTCGCCGCCATCTGCCTCTGGAAGCGCATCAAGGGCGGCGCAGACCGCCCCCGCAAAGCAATGGATTTTGAATGAGGGTACGGCTGCCGTGGCGGCTTCTCGGGGGTGCCTCCGACTCCAAACGTCCTGCGCAAGGCCCGGAGCCTTGGGACCATGGCCATAACGGCGCAGCACCAGGAACAGAGGTCATTGTACGATAGCGGCGATGAGCATCTTGACTTGAACATGCCCGTTCAGATCCTCAACGACCGCCATCCCTGCTTTCCCCCGCCCCCCACGGCAGCGAAGAGGACAAAGCGGCCTCATGTGCGTAGCATTAATCATCCAATTGAGGAGATGCCGCCACTACCACCACTACCAGCCTTCATCACTCAGCAGCCGCCCGTTCCCCGGGCTCCACCGTCATCAGATTTTGGTGCGCCTCCTGCGAGTCCAATGTCGACGACGGGGAAGACGAAGCGGAAAACGCTTCTCCAGCGAATGGAAGGCTGGTGGGATTTGGGCCTATTGAAAAAGAGACAGGCGGTTTTTAGGGAGAAATATGGACGAGTATAAGTGCAGTTTACATAAAAGAGGTGTGATACATTAATAGCTGGTATTGGAGGGGATTTGGTAAAACGGAACACACAGGGTATGGATAACAACCAGTTAATGTTTTGCATCGGGCAATTTGCCCCTCCCCCCCGGGAAAAGGAAAAAGGGAAAACAAACAAATAGTCAGAGACTATGGCTGTATATTTTGTTTCGGAGTACTTTATACAATGAAATTAATTAATGAGGCTCAAAAGCTGTTCGTTTTAGGGTAGCTTCTCAAAACAAACGACGTGATGCTGACTGCGGGCGCAAAGCACAGTACACTTCGCACTGTGCGGAATAGCGCACAACCCAACGCGGGCTTACTAATCGGCTATCCTACGTGGAGAAGGCGTTACAAATGCCAAACCTCCGTCCCCAGCAGCGCCACCTTTGACGCCTCTTCTAGAGCCGCTTCTGCAGCCCCCTGCAGCTTCTCACTCTCCTGTCCCGTGCCTAAACCGGCTGTCGCAGTCCCGGCACGTACAAAGACACACAGTACTAATGTCCGCGCTGCGGTGCCCGTATTAACCTTAGGTACCCCCCGTATGTTGCATTAGTAAACTGCATCTTCATTTCAACCTCTACCCGGCTGGGACTACAGAATCGCAAACAAACACGCACCTAGTCGCTTCGCCTGAGCAATTCGTCACAGCATAGCGTGACTAAGCGCGACCTACGCCTGCAAGTTGCGTTGCTGCAAAGCATGTCTTCCTTAAAACATCTCCTGTCGGCCAAGGTGCGCTCGCAGTCCGGGTGCTACACCTGCAGGCTGCGTCGCAAGAAGTGCGATGAGCGCCGGCCGGTGTGCTCGGGCTGTGCCGCGCTGGAAATCACATGCTACTTTGGAGACCTCAAGCCCGACTGGATGGATGGCGGGCCGAAGCAGAAGGAGATGGCCGAGTTTGTCAAGTCGCAGGTCAAGAAGCAGGCGAGCCAGCGGCGGGACCGAAAGTATCTCGAGATGCTGGAGACGGGCACCAGGAAGGTCAGCATCAGCGGCGGGCCCGACGAGGGAGCGGGCAAAGCTGGTGATCTGGAGCGCGGGTATGCCAGCACGTCGGCGCCGTCGACCAAGGAGTCGCCCATCAGCCACGTCTCTGGCAGCACGGCGGCAACGTCGCCGCCAGAGGTGCCCTGGCACACGCAGGTCTTCAACGGCGGGGCGGAAGAGCAGGACGAGTATGACCATTCGTCGGACATTCACTACGCCTGCATGTATCTGGACTATGTCTTCCCTCACCTGTTCCCCCATTACCGGCCGCACATCCTCGTGGGAGGCCGGGGCTGGGTCCTGGATACGCTGCAGTCCAACAACAAGTCGCTGTACCACATCACCGTGTCTCTCGCGTCCTACTACTTCGCCCTGATCCTCAACAATGGCGAGCCAGAACACGACGAGTGCATGAGGAAGATGAACGAGAACCTGCAGACCCAGATGGAGCTGGGCCTGCGAGAGCTGCAAAGAGAAGTCAGCTCGCTTCACAGCCGCAAGATGAACCCGCGGGAAGGCCTAATCGTCATGGAAAGCATCATCCAGCTGCTCATCTTCGAAGTCGCCGTGGGCAATCGGGACAACTGGAAGCTGCATCTTGATGCCGCCATTGCACTGTTCCGGCAGGTCCTCCCCAACGCGGATGACTGGGAAGAGATGCTGTATGGCCTGGTCAACACGCGCTGGCCACCGCCCGAAATGGGCATGAAGCGGCCGTGGAGCACCAGCCAGGCGGCCTGTAGATTCTTCACGGCCAACTTGCTCTACATAGACGTGCTGTCGAGCGTCACGCTTGGCTGTCCGCCTCGGCTGTACAACTATCAAAACGCAATCATACCATCATGTAAAACTACGGAATGGTCCCCTTGCACCATGGGAGAGGGGCCTCTCCGCATGGAAGAATTCCGCGGACTGCACAACTGGGTCCTCCAGGTCATTGGCGACATTGCGTCGCTGCACTCTTGGAAAAAGCAACAAAGCCTGGCCGGCTCGTTGTCCATCAACGAGCTCCTATCCCGAGGCCAGGTGTTGATAGATGCAATCAAGGGAGGCATCATGGCCATCCAAACATCTTGTCAGGAGCATGATACCTTTGCCACCGTCATCTCCGTGCCGGTGCTCGGCGAGCAGCCTTCGTATTCAACGCACAACACCATCTGGCTAAATGCTGCGCTCATCTATCTGAACACGGTCCTCTCGGGCTGGCAGCCCTCATGTCCGGAAATCAGAACCGTAGTGTCAAACACCACCGAACTGCTGTTCAATCTTCCCCGTGGAACTTGTCTGGGAGCGCTGGCCTGGCCGCTATGCGTGGCCGGCTGTCTAGCACCCCCAGAAGACGAGTTCAAATACAAGAGCATAATGGCCCGGCTCGGCGGCTTGCAGTTATTCGGTTCACTCAGGGAAGCCATGAACATCATGGAGCAGGCGTGGGCCCGACGGCCCCTGGATGAGAGTTGGGACGTCGCCCAGTGCATGAATATTCTGGGACATGGAGTTGTGTTGCTATGATACCCCCCCTTTCCTGACGTCCCGTTGCCTATGCCGACGTCTTGTTAGGCCCCCTCTATCTTATATTGATGTCCTCTCCTCTCTCTCTCTTCTTTGGCCTCGGTGGTTAACGCGAGAGAGGGTTCTTCAATGAAATGATGCATGTTGAAAATTTAGAGTTAACATATCTCGATACCTGGAACTATTTATATTCCATCTTTATTAAATAAAAGCAGTTGTTAGTTCTCCTCAACCACCACTGCGTGCAAGTTGGGGATAGAACCTGGCTAATCTACTCCTAGTCTTTGTGTGCTCGCTCCCATTACTCGTTCTATTATGCACAAGCGGTATTGCGTTGATGCCTTCCCAAACCTATCCCATGTTTGTCTCTGTAATGATTGATGCCCTGAATCGGTGCTGGCGGATGCAGCAATCTGTATCTAGCCGCAGCAGACTGTGGCCTCGTTTGTGGCACTCGTCTGGCTTGTGCTGTGAAACAGGTCAGCATACAACTGTCAAGCGGCCAACTGCTGATGAGCTTACCCCACGGTCAACGTCTCCCACTGAAATAGAAATGCGCCAATATAAGCGCCGATGAAGATGCAGATGATAAAGTACCCGTTGTAGTACATGGCCAGCAACATGACAAAGTACGCAATAGCAAACTGCACCATGTGTAGCAACGCACGCGCCGCCTGCTGGAGCACGCTTGGGCGGAAGGGCGGGATGGCAATGCCGGCAGGACACGCCGCCTCCTGGAAGTCAATGGAATCGTGTCCCACCTTGAGGGCTGTGGTTGCCGGCTTGGCTGCGACGGCGACGGGAGCCGAGATGCCTTGGAACTTTGCGGTGTGCTGTCTGATCAGGAGGCGGTCGTACTCCTTGGCCAGGCGGCGGAGGAACTCTAGGCTGATGACGAGCAGGATGACGCCGATGCAGGAGCCAGCAAACATGCCCTTTGAGGTGATTTGCCACGTCTCGGAGATGAAGCAGGCATCCTGGACGTTCCAGTTCCATAGCATCTATTGCTGCGGTTAGTTCTTGTTCTTGTCCACGACACACATCATGAGGCTGGGGAGAATCCCGTACAGAAATCTTGCAGCTGCCGCCCATGCCTTCCATGCCGCCCATGTCGTGGCTGGAGCTGCCAGTGGGATTGGAGCCGGCGGCCGTAGTTGCGGACGGCATGTCCATGCCCATATCCATGTTCATCACGACTGCATATAGCTAGCTAGCTAGCTGGATACCGTTGGGTGAGAGCCAGATAGATTAGAGGGAGAGACAGAGAGAGGAATCTTGTCCGATATCTGGCAGCGAATATCCGATGAGTGGTGTGAAACCTCGACGTTCTATTCGCATTCCAGAGGGCGTGCGGTGCTGCCGAAGGGCCGCCTCTACTTATAGCCATGCACGGGCAGCGGCCGGCATTTGCTGGGTGGGTGCATCGCTTATCGTGGATGCACAGCATGGATTAGGGCACTCGGTCCGCCGTATAGCGGTCGATATAGTACTGGGCAATGCATGTTTTCGTTTTTTACTCCCTGTTACTGCCTAGGATCCCCGTAGAGGTGTTACAGGTAGCTGGTAGAAGTAGAGCTGGGAGCGTGTTGAGACTGTTGCCGGATGCGGCTGAGAGCGTTTGAGCAAGTTTTCTGCCAAAAAAAGTCGGCAGATTGAGGGGAGTTGGTTTCTTGGCGAGCAGAAGGAGCAATTGGATTTCTGGTTACTAAATGTTTTGGCTTTTTATCTTCTCACTTCTCTCTCTCTCTTTTTCTCTCTTTCTCTCGTTTTGGCTCCTTGGAGCGTGGGATGGACATCATGCCGCTTCTCTTTGGGCGTGCTTGACCCCAACATGAGACATTTTCAGATATTTTCAGACATTTTCAGACATTTTCAGACATTTTCGGCGCGAGAAAAGCGTCAATTCATCAGTTACGTGCCACTAAAGCAAATTAATCTGATAGTTGCTAGATAGAAAGGCCTGAGTTATGCCTCCGACATGCCCCCAACGCCAGCCCATCCATCCACCCGTCGTGTTACCACAAAAGACTGTGTCTTCCTATAAGCTTCTTTTTTCCCTCTACACATGCATAAGTGCCTTGGTTTTCCTGCATCCTGTGCTTGACTAGTGTTTGGAACACTTCAGCCTTCAAGTGGGCTGCTGCTAGTTTAGTCCTCTTCATGATTTGATCCAGAGCCCGAGCCCGAGCTTGAGCTCGAACTTGACGAGGATGACTTCCTGGCCTCGCCCTCTGGTTGGACAGGATTCACCTCGGGCTCTGCAGCGGCGCTGGGCCGAGACGGAGGAACGTAAACTGTCGGCTCGAGGATGACATGTTGCTCTGAGGCCGATGCTTCTGAAGGCGGAGACTCGGATGAGCTCGCGTCAACCGTCTCGCTTGGAGTTATGGCCTCGACTATGGCGGGCCCGTTTCCCGCAGCCCCTGATATCGCAACGGGCGCGGCGATTGGTGTTGCTGGAACGGCCAGCAGGGCTTCTGGCAGGAAGCTGAAGTTGTCCGCGCCTGTCTGCTCGTGTGAATCTCTGCGATTTTGTAGTTAGCACCAAGACTTGTAAAGAACTCAGCCGGCTTACTGTTGTTGCTGTTGCTGTGAAGGGGTTACGGGCCGTCCATGCTCGCCTTGGGAATCGGCACTCGATGCCTGGCTGGAAAAGCAGCAGCCCATTGCATCCAGTAAGAGGGTGAATGATGTCTTCCGGAGGAGATGCTTCCAACTGGTTAGGTTCTTTGGTCAAGTCTAGGTCAAGAATTCGAAACCTGCAAGTTTTCTTTTCTTAAAACCTGACGGCTGCACGCAAGCAGGTCAGCAAGCAGGCAAAGGGCAAACAATAGCCACTTGTACCACTTGAGCGCTGGCAGCTGTCATGGGCTGGTGACGCATTGTCGACCCTATTTGTGCTTGTTCTAGATGCTTTACTCCGCCTATTGATGCAGCATTTCATCTGATTCATGCTACACATGCACAGAGGCACAGCAGATCCGGACGGTGCCAGGCAATGGCACCCGTTGAGGTGAATGTTGAGTGGCTGGGCTTGTTTATGACTCCTTGTGGTCATGGGATTGGAGTGGTTTTCTATGATTTTCCTCTGTCAGTGTTCAGTTACTTTATTGTCTTTCCATGTAATTGCCTGTTCACAAAGTCGCGAGGACCAGACCTGTTTGGTTGAATAGGGGGTTTTTATTATTGTAGCTCAAGTAACCGAATATCCGCCCATAGCTCATTGCCATCAACTAAGCCCTGAATATCTAGTTTTCTCGCAAAACCATTCGTAACGCCTCTCGCAGAGTGACACCTTCTACCTCAAACCGTTACATAATATTAAGACATCGCGCCATCTTCATGACTATATCAAACTTTGACCTTGATGCCCGCCTACCAACGCCTTGTCAGTGATCTCCAAATCCCCGGTAGAGTCTCTATGAGTCTCGAGGCTCAACAACCTCTTCCACTTCATCTCCATGCAAAGAAGAAACATCGTCATCCAAGTTGTCGCCGGTTCGAGGCTCAGCTGCGCTCTCCTGGCCACACACTCCACCTCTCGGGTTGATTCCTACAGGGCTCTTGCCGTCATGTCCCCGCGTGGATTCGCCGGCCCAAAAGGCGACCTGGTTCTGGTTCTCTTGGAGCTGCCACTGCTCATCCTCTTCGTTTTCGCTCTCGGAATCTTTTGTAAAGCCTTGTCAGTCTTTTTTCGTTTTATAGCTCGTGTTTCTGGTGTGAATGCTTGCTTACCATGTCCTCTGCTGCGATGACTTCGGTGACTCCCGCCACCGTGTTGCCCGCTCCTATTCTTCTTGTCATGAGAGCCTGATTTATCCCCTTTGCTCTTCCGCCGACTCGTCGTCCTATGGCCCGCGCTGTCACGATGACGACTGCGATTGCCAGACGTAAGATGCACATTGGCCGAAGAAGAAGCATCCGTCACATAACGATGGTGTCGCTCAACTTGCGCGATCCTGCGTCGAACAAGCACCGTTTCGCCGTCTCTGGTCGAGTAGTAATACTCATACTGAACAGGAGCACAACTCCGTCCCCTAGACGCAGCGGAAGTCAGTACATACATCTCAACCAACACAGCAACATCCTTTAGGACAGCACGTACGAACTAGAGCGTCGCCGCCGCTTAGGCTTAGCAGGTTCCGAAAAGCAAGAGCCCATCTCGAGGCGTATAGATTCAAGCACGTTGAGAAATAGAATAAATGCTTCTGAACAAGGACAAGGAGTGACTCCTTTGGGGGAAGCTATATACGCCATCTTCCTGTTAAGGTTTACTTTTTGCGCGTGGCAGCGAGTCAGAGGAGGCTTTCGAGGCTCTAAGTCACGATGGCTTCTCCGATGGTTGGGATGGTTTACTATTCTCATCTAGTCTTATAATTAAAGGTCGAGTGGTGAATTTGGTAATAGGTATGACCTTTGTTAAGACGAGAGCAAGAGCAGTTCTTCTCTGCCGTAGTCGTCAACTTTGGTCCAATATATATGGCTACTAAATATCTGTGATCAACAGCACTGGCTTGGATAATCCCATATTCATCGTCTCACTGCTTTATATCTATACGTACCATGCATTACTGGCACATCGCTTTGAATCATGCTCAATCTTGACCCCTTTTCAATGACGCAAAAGGAAAAAGGTCACCTCACTACACAAACAACACAGGAGGACATGGCCATATAAAAAGTAAAAAGTAAAAAAAAACGAATACAGGGACGCGCAATGAATTAATGCAAAGACATAAAGTTCCGATGAGGCCCCCTTCTAAGACCAAGACTAGATGCTACAAAAAGTTTCTATAAAGCTTGCCACCCCTATCCTACCAACGCCAAACGGTAGTACATTGAAACTCAACATGGAAGAATTCTATCGATATGAGAGAAATGGAAGACCCTTTTTTTTTTTGGCAAACATATACACACGAACAACGTAAAAAGAAAAAAAAAAAGAGGCACCGCCAGGCTCAAGCAAACGCTCCCACCGCCGCCATGAGCGCCGCGCCAGCCACGACTGAAAAGTAAGCCTGCACGCGCTTCTTGCCCTTCAAAATGCGATAGCTCTTTTCCGTCAAGAAGTCCTCGGCCAGCAGCTGCACCAAACCCGCATAGAGTAGCAGGCCCGACGAGATGGCGTTTGTGATGCCCACAACCACCAGGCCCGTGGCGCTGCTGGGATCCCACTTCTTCTGCAGAACGAGGCCGATCGCCTGGCCTATGGGGGTGGTAGTTCCGTAGGCAATGACCATGAGCCAGGGGCGGATGGACCCCTTGGGGAACTGGATAGCCGCGATGCGACTTCCTAGGGCCATGCCTTCAAACGACTGGTGAAAGCTGATGGCGACGAGGAACACAACAAAGGCCGGGCCGGTAGCCACAGAGATGGCCATTCCTATGAAGACACTGTGAAACAGAATGCCCGCCTCCAGCAACAGACACTGCAGCATCCGGCGCTGTTGCTCTTCCGGCGACTGCGGCTGGTTGCCGTCCGGAGCCTCGCCGCCGCGTCGGATCGTGGGCTTCACAAGCGCAGAGTACGCGCCGTTCTGCGCGCTGCTACCAGCAGGGGCAGGATCGAGCTCCTCCAGGTCCAACTCGAGATCGGACTCTCGGTCGTCGTCATCCGCGTGTTCCGCAGATCTGCGCCGCGGCACCGCCGGGCTCGACTCCGGCAAGGGCGAAACGCCGGCAACAAGGCCTTGCGTTGCCTCCAAATCATCCAGGGAAATATCCGCCGGTCGCCGTCCCGTTATATGTGCACGTCTGTCGGCAAGGCGCTCGCCAGGCAAATGCAGCTCCTGCGCATCACCCTCTGCCTCGTCGTTCTCGTCCCAGAAGTCGTGTGCGTGCGAATGTGAGTGGCCCGCGCCTCGAGCTGTCAGATAGGATTCGACTCCCACGACGACTATGGCGGAAATCATGGCAATGAGGCCCGGGAAAGGAGTGTATCCCTTGCTGAAGAAATAGGGCAGACATGGGTCCGTGAGAGATGAGAAGGCAGTCGGGAGCAGGTGTACAAAGGCCGTAGCAAGAAGGACGCCCGTGCCAACGTGCTGGCAGTAGAAGATGATGTCCCTTTGTCGATGCCCCGTCGTCGCTCGCCGGGAAAGTAGCGGAAAGCCGCAAGCTGTGCGTAGTAAACCACCCCAATGTTAGCAAAACTCCGTTGAACTCCCTTCCCCTCCAGAACCCCGACCTCGATCCCGTAGGATCCCGCGGGCGTCCTTACCAAGCGTGCTCAGGATGAGAATCAGAAACAGCGCAAATATGTGCGCCGCCGTGTCGTACCATCCCGTGTTGTGCCCTCCACACTGCGGCCTTTCGCCCTCGTCTTTTCGTCGCTGGAGTTCGGCGCGGAGCAGGCTCGATGGGATTGACGCCCAGGCGTCTATGGAAGCAGAACATCTATCGCATCAGCCGTTGTTGCTTCCCAGGTCCCGCAGAACCGGCACGGGATCAAGGAGGAGCGCTATCCTTACCTCTCGCCATCACCTCGCCGACGCCATCCATATCGAGAGTGTCTCGCTTGGCCTTGGCAGTCAACCCTCAAAGCTGAGACCCGCGGAGCATTGGGCAAAAAAGGCCGATGATGCCCAGGCGTCGAGCTGCAGCGTGTTTCTAAACCGAGTTCCTTGTAATGTCACAGGCACCAGACTGACATTGACCGTTAAACAGGGAGGACGTAGTTGAACTGCGGATGCAAGTGATGTAGTTTCATTGAGGATGGAAGTTGCACCCCTTCACGCCTAATCCTCGGTTGGAGGTCAAATCACACGCGCGTTCAAGCCCGCGAGCTCCGGAAGCGTAGGGCAATGCCGAGCCAACTGAAACAATTTGCTCGCCGGCTATTATTAGATCTAGAAAAGGTCTAGAAACAAGTGACTAAAAAGAAAGCTTCAAATGAGGCGCCGTCCTTTGTAGATTGCATGTTTAATTTTTACATTTTATTTCCTCCATGGTGTCTTGAGCCTATAGCAAGCAAGGTAGTACTATTGAGAAATAGTAGCTTCAGTCCCCCAGCCCGGACACAACACACTACGTCATTGCACGGCAGTCAATGCCTGCAAGGCCAATTATTAATGAAATGCGGATTTCTCAGCGAGCCAACTCCGTACCAGGCTGTGAGCAAATTGACGAAATCCGGCCACGTTACTGAGATGCAAATGCCATCTTCGATACTCCAATAACTCAGCTAGCTTGCATCGATCGAGTCAAGTCGGGCATTGAGAGCAACGGCTTATATCAAAACATCATGTCAACCATTGGCATCTTTCCCGCCTCAGGCGGCCTCGGCACCAGCACTTACACCCACCTCCTGAAAACCGTCTCCCCCTCCAACGTCGTCCTCATCAGCCGCTTCCCGGACAAGACGCCCCAAGTCTACCGTGACCAGGGCGTCCACCTCCGCCAGGCCTCGTACGAGTCGACGCCCTCGGAGCTCGAGGCCGCATTCCGAGGCATCGACGCCCTGTTCCTCATCTCGTACCCCAGCCACGTCCACGAGTATCGCACGGGCGTGCAGATCCCCGCCCTGGATGCCGCCCACAGAGCCGGCGTCAAGCACATCTTGTACTCGTCCCTCGCCTTCGCGCTGCCGGACAAGGACACCACGCTGGCAGAGGTCATGGGCGCCCACCTCGATTCGGAGGCGCACCTGCGCAAGCTCGCCGCCCAAGGCCCCGACTTCTCCTGGACCGCCGTCAGGGAAGGCCTCTACCATGAGTCGTTCCCCATCTACACTGCCTTCTTGGACCTAAAGGACCCGTCCACCACCGAAATACGCATCCCTCACGACGGCTCAGGCCCCGGCATAAGCTGGGCCAAACGCGATGAGCTGGGCGAGGCCTCGGCCAACCTGATTGCCCAGTACGCCCAAGAGCCAGCCGGTTTCCCCTGGAAGAACAAGCTTGTAGTCCTGACCGGACCCCGCGAGTGGTCGCTTGCCGATACCGTCAAGTTGCTCTCCACCGTGGCGGGGAGAGACTTGAAAATTTGCCCGGTTACCGTGGATGAGTATTCTACGCAGCTGCAGGTTGTCGCAAAGTTTGGATGCAGCTCTCTCGCGCGGACTTGGGCAACCGCGTGGGACGCCATTCATGCTGGTGAGGCTTCATATGTGTCGCCTTCTTTGGAGCAGCTACTGGGGAGGCCGCCAGAGGAATTCGATGTTACCATTAGGAATCTTTACGGCTCCCATGCTGATCAGTAATGGTTTCGATCGAGTTAGGGCATGGTGGGGGATTGGGCGAAACTGACTCTCCAAAGGTAGCAAGGCAACGACAAGGTGGATTTGAGCGGATAGATGTTCTCAATACGTTATCCCCGTATGCTTCACAAAATCAAGGTGCATTGCGATTTGCGTAAAATGTCAAAAGATTCCCATTTAATCTCCAGTACACCTAACATGCATTGGCTCTAAATAAAATGTCACGACTGTCCAAAGACACCCAGTATCCAGCGTTGAGAAAGACGTTGAAGAAATCAATAAAAATAAAACTGGAAACCAAAACAAGAGCAAAAAAGGGATGCGACACGCTCCAAACCCAATCAAAGCTCAAGGGTATCAATTCATTAAACCAAGGTCTCCTGGTGTTAATGTGGTCGTAGCCTAAAACTGCGAAGATTCAGTCTTCCAGCTAGCTTGCATGTGCAACTCGGTTGGCGCCGGCTACGCAAAGGGTGCCGTATCCAATCCATTTCTCAATGAGTCAAGATATCTCATCGTTCAGCAGGTTTCCCTCTGAGTAAGAGAAAACGAAAAAAAAAAAAAAAAAAAAAAAAAAAACAAATAAAACACATAGATATTCACCGCCGTGTTCGTCACAAAAATCGCAAATAAACGCCCCTGAAAAGAAAGTGCAAGCAAGTTATCAGACATGATGAGAGAGCGACGGTATTGAGGAAAGCGGAGAATTCACAAGCGGGAAAAAAAAAAATAGCATGCTGTGTGCTGCAGCCCAGATTCCATCATGGGTCATATCGTGACTTAGGAAATACACGGATATAAAAGAGGCCCGAGGTCAATCTTTGAGCCAAGATGCGGAAAGACATGATACTAAATGCCAAATTGCCTTCAACGGCCTGCATCAAAGGTCATTCTCAAAGGCCTCCCTAAAAAGCAAGGATATCATCATAGAAAGAACAAGGTAGATCGTGCATGAAATGCTAAAATCACTACTGCAAGTCTTGATTCGGACGCAGAGAGATGGCTAAACAAGACAAAGCGTAGTGTCGTCGTGGCAATGGGAAGAAGCAGAGAGGCACATTGGTGCCACTGCCCACCCGGGAAATAGTGCCGTTTAGTAGGCAGCAGCAGTAGAGCCTTCGCTGGTGGCAACGGCTACCAAAGCCTCAAGCCGCCTCAGAGAATCAGGATTGTTTGAGCGCTCCTGTTGTTGGCGCTGCTGCTGTGGGTGATGGAGGTATTGTTGCTGCTGTGGTTGTTGCTGAAGCGGCTGCTGCTGCTGATGGTAGTGGGACTGCTGCTGTTGCTGTCGCGGTTCGGGAGGCTGTTCTCGCGCCGGAAAACCGGCAAAGCCAGTGAAGTTGGGGTGGACCATTCGGTCGACGTGAGGGTTCCGTGCATCTTGGGGCGACTGGTGGCCGTTCCCATGGGCAGCAGGCCCTTGGTACCAGCCATGGCCCTTGCCTTCTCTGACCGAAGCCAGGGCAGGGGCAGACATGGTATGCTGGTGAAAGGACCGGCCTGGTGCGGCTGAGGGCGGGCCTTGGTGGCTTGGCCGCGGCTGTTCCTCGAAACGGACAGTTGGTTGGTTTAGGCGTGCCTGGTCGACCTGGTTCTGAACTGCTTTGTGGACCTCGGACGCCCACATTCCCGCACTGTCACGAGGAGGAGTCTTGTGCCCGATATCAAGGCGGCCCAGGCCGCGCTGCAAGCTGACGTCGTACATGTTGAGGTTCCGCCTCTCATCGGCCTGAATAGCTTCCATCACCGGTGGTCGAAGAGAAAGTTCGGAATCGACGGCCATTGGTGATGCGTTGCGCCTCGGCGGCGTAGCTGAACGGGGGAGAGGATCAAACGACTCAATACCAGGGAGGCGGAGGTTGGATTGAGGGTTGGTGGGGTTTGCAATGGGTGGCGGAGGGTTCGGCCGCACGGATTGGCTGAGAGCAGCATTGAGTTGGGCAGTACCGCCGAAACTGCGGCTGTCTGGATGCCAGGTACGTCGTCGCCAAGCCTCTTCACCAGTGCTGGCTATTGAGTCTCTTCGGCCAGAGAATCCAGCATTTGAAATGGTTGGCGACGATACCAGGTTCGCGTTGGAGGGTGAAAAGGCCCCGGCGTTGGAGCTGTTGATGAGCATCGGCCCAACAGTCGAGCGAGTCGCCATCTGAACCTGACCAAACTGGAAAGGGCTGGCACCCGACGGAACGCTCAGCCGGCGGCCGGGAGTCCGAGCACCGATGGCATACATGCTCTGAGAACGCGAGTGCGAAGACGATGGAGAAACTACGCTAGAGCTCCACCGCGGACTGCTCTGGGCGGTTGAGAAAGTGGCAGAGGTTGGCGTGCTGAAATCGCCGGGAGACTGAGGCCGGTAGGAAAACGTGCTGTCAGTGCTGCTGCGGTAGGATTCGAGCGACAGCCTGGAGCGGGGGTCGGCGGCCATGACCAGCGGGGGCGGCCGTCGACGAGGATCGTTCTGGGCGCTGTAGGACGATCCCACAGACGTGATGCTAGAAATGCTAGAGGTGGAGAGAGATTTCGAATGTCCTCGGACAGGGCCGCCAGCGCTGCCGCCGGTAGACGCTCGCGCCCGGTTGCCAGCTTGGCGGACTCTGTCGGTCCTGATCTGGCGCTGAAATCGTGAACCAGTAGCCGCAAGAGAGTCGATGGGGATGTCTTCATTGACGTGGACGGTTTGGGCATGCTGCCTTAGGTTATCCAGTCTCGAGAACCGCCTGGAGCAGTGGCACTGAAAGGGACGTTCTCCCGTGTGTTTTCTAGCATCTCATTAGCCACACTGGAAACATGGTTGGGACAGGTCTAGACGCTTCATCAAACCTACCGTATGTGCCTAGCCAAGTGCTCACTTCGTGTAAAGCTGAGGTTGCACGGCGGATAGTCGGTGCAGTAGAATCGCTGGGATTTCTTCTTCTTGTTCGACCTCGACCCGTCGGCGTTGACGCTCTCGGCATCGGAGCCGGCACCGTCCTCGACAGTGCCCGTCTCTCCGTCCGAGTCCTCCATGTCCACGTCCAGCGAGTTTCGTTTGGGCGATTTGGTAGAGTGCTGGGAGCCATCATGGTGCAGGGCACCGTCGGAAGGCTCAGCGGCCGACGTCGCTTGGGCAAACGGGCTCGTCGGCAAGGGCCTCTGGCTGGTCATGTTGATGCTGTTGAAGGTAGATCGAGTCGGCGTCTTGCCATCGTCAGACGGGTGCGTGGGCTGTAGCTGTGACTGCGGCGCCGTGCTGGGACGGGGAGATGAGTTCTTTGGTGACATGATGTCTTGCCTAGAGATTTCCGCTGCGAGTGGGGTGTTGACGGGGCGAAACGCAGCCGCCATGATGGGCGCAGCGAGGCGTCCGGGGGATGGCGATGGTTATCGCAGGTCGTCGGCAGGTTTTGCAAAATCGTGCCCGCAGTGCCGGCGAGGTTCTGCAAGGAGGGGGGGGGGGGGGGGGGGAGGTTGAAAGAGGAGGCGATCCAACGCAGACCGATTACGCAAGAAGCAGGGTAGAAAAAGAGGTGGCGCTTATAGATTTATGCGGGTACTGTCAAAAGCGAGGCTGTGGATGCGGCCGGTGCAGAGGCAGAGGGCAGCGACCAGCAGGGGATGGCTATTCCGACGAGCAAGAGAACCGACAGGGCGGCCGAGAGAGACTTTTGGCCGTGGTGAGCATGCGGGTGGAAAGGGCTGGAGAGCAAGATGCCGCGAGGTTGTTGTTGTTTGGAGTTGCAGCTGTTGCGGGAGGCGAGCCCAGGTAAGGTAATGGGCAAGAAGGCTGAAGTAGGGCCGAGGGGGAGGGGAAGAAAGGTGGTGGTGGGGGGGTTGTTTGAGGTCAGCAAGGGAGGCGGAGGCGGAAGGTCAGGAAGGACAAGGGGGCAACTAAGGTTGCAAGGGAGAGGAGCCAGAAAGCTTGTACTTGTAACTTTGTCTTTTCCTGCTGCTCGAGCAGAGGCAAGGCAAAGCTTGGTGCCAGAGCTGGAGTCGTCGGCTCTGCTCTGGGGGATGAGCTGGTGGCCAACGCTGGCAAAGGGCCGGGTGAGACTGGGCAGAATGGCGAGTAGCGCCGCCTCTAGCTGTGCGTTCCAGGCACGCAGAGCACCTTGGCAGAGTCAGGTAGGCACTAAGGCGGCGAGTAGGTTTAGGTACTAACCGCTGCTGTGCCTCTTGTCTGTTGCCTGAGGCGCTGGTTGCGGCCAGCAGAGACGAGCGAGTGTGGATGATGTGGGCCGGGGCCCAGGTGGAGGGCAGTCCCAAGGATCTAGCGCTGGCCAGTACCACCGCTAGCAGCAACGGTGGCCAGGTTCGGACCAGCCTAGCGACCGAGCAGAGGCCCTGAGACCCTCGTTGCGGCCGTGCCATTGGACGATCGCCAGGATCAGAATCGGAAACTCAAAGACGCAGCGCAGCTGAGCGTAGCGTAGCAGAGGCAGAGCCAGCAGCATCGACAAGCCCAGCAGGGGGGGTGCCGCCGGACCCTGCGATCGGGGACACAGCGATGCGTGCCTGGTGGGCTAGTGCTGGCTAACAGGGTCGCTAGCAGCTCTGTTTTCTTCTCTTTTGCTCTGCTCGCACCGACTGCTGCGCGTCGCCGGAGCGCAGAAGCCCGAAGCCCCAGTGCGCCCAAGAGCCCACCGACGGCGACATCGAAATGCAGGGGCAGCAGCACTGTGGCGATGTTTGTCTGTCTGGCTGGCTGTCTCTCGCCTTTTCTCCCCCAGACGGCGCGTCCCACGGTGGAGTCCGGATGCGGACTGGCAGGGCAAAGGCGCCAGCCAAGCTCGTAGCGATGGGCGCGCATTTTATGGAGTGGCTCTTGGTGTCGTATGTATGCATTGCGTAGCTGGTACATGCTGGCTAATGCACAAGGGACACCATTTGGAGTCGATGCAGAATCTCTGACGAGGGAATCACACGCCGCAGAGGGCGAGACATGACTTGATAAGAACAGGCACCCCCGGCTGCTACCTCCGCAGTTGTCCTCTCAGCTCTTCCTTGGCAGCTTTTGATGAAGAGTGCTAGTAGCAGTAGTAGTCGTAGTAGTAGTTTAGATACTAAAGGCAGACCTGATGCGATGCACATCTCTTTACGACATTGATTACCTAGTAGGTACTTGCTCTGTAGCTGCACAAGGAGGTAGCTTCTACTTCGAGATTACCTCAATGGGTCCAGGGACCGCACTGTCTACTGTCTGCAAGTACCTCGGTACCTCGACCTTCCACCTCAGCAAAGTCGTACTTTGATGCGCAGACGTACGCTGTAGGGGCTTGGCTTTTTGGGCTTCCCTCTCTCCTCTTCGGGAAGGACGGAATCCAGGTATGAGGCGCAAACCCCAGGGCCAGATCGCAGCGCGCTACGGGCGGACAGCAGAGAATACGCACCCATGTGACACGCCGCAACTTGCAAGGTCCTGCCTGGCAGCAGTTCGTATGCCCACTCCGCACTCCCGTGCCTGGCGACGACAAACATCTGCCGACTGATACGAGCGTTGGCCCGCGAGAAGCTTTTGAAACACACCAAGCAGGATGACGAGCAGAAGAGAGCGGGCAGCGTCACAGCTCGACGGGGGGGGTCACCCGGAGATCGCGGGACGGCGAAGGACAAACTAAGAATGGGCGATAACGATACTTTTTTCCCTTTGCGCCTCAATAAGCTCCAGGCGCGGGGAAAAGCATGGCACCCCCAAGTGCCAAAGGGGCAGAAGAAAGAAGAGGCTCGGAAGAAACTCAACAATCAGCTAGCGAGCATGCCACACAAGCACAAAGCCAAAGTTTCGTCCCTTCGCGCTCTTTGCGTGTGGGAATGGCAGCCCGGCGGACGCACGGGGCGGGCGCCTAAAAAAAGATGTACCTCGACACTAGACATGTCTGGCAAGGGTACTTTTCCTGCTAGTGAGCGTTACTGACGTAGTGAAGAGGGGCCGACGTAAGGTACAGGTCATCTGCGCACACCTTAGCGTGCGCGGCCCAGGTACATCCACGGCAATCCAGTGGGCAAGCCTCTCGCTGAGCGATGGCGTGGGACCAGCGCATGGCTAGCGAACGCCCGCTTTCAGGGCCTGGCCGTGAGAAATCGCAGCAAGGCAAGACGCGGAGAGAGGCGACGAGAGCATGACGAAACGAGCCGGCCGGGGGAACTCTCTTTTCTGCGTTGCAGAGCTCTGGAACTCTGTTTTGCATCGGTTCTCCTTCTTGTACCACCCGGCAGCCGACAGCATCCAAGCCCGTGATAAGGCAAGGTACCGAACAGTGGCGATAGGGCCAAGGCTCAAAGGAGGGGCCTGTTGCCGCCCAACATCCAGCCGGGACACACGTCTTGGTAGCAGCAGTAGTAGAAGCACTATTTGTGAATACTACAAAGATCGGAGTATTGTGCTCCGTCGACTGTCGGGCGGATCCCAACCCCTACTATGGCACCGCTCCCGTAGGAGTCCCGCAGGATCATGACTTGTGCCTCGAACCATCTTATGCCCTGGGGAGTCATTCATTCGCAGAGTGGCTTACACCTGTTCCGGACCAGAAGAAGAAAAAGTGGCCTCGTTGTCGTCCAGAGTGCTGAGTAGTGCAAACTTACTTGTGCCCTCTGGCACCCTTCTTCCCTTGGCTGGGGAGAAAACTCACATACCACATACCTACAGGCATAGGCCAGAGCGAGAGCCAAGCAACGGCTCCACATTGCTCGATGCCTACGCTAAGTGCACTAGCACTCTTAGTCGTGGGCGCCTAACACACTCAGGTACCCACTATTCCAATGATGCAAGTGATATATCGATTTTAAAGACATTGGAATAAACCTGTGTTTGCGTGTTGAAACCCGCACGCATGCGGCAGAGGCGAGCATTGCCAGATTGAAAGGGAAATGCGTGCCATGCCTCTCGTTAGATGAGATGCAACAAAGATGGCCAACACCAGCAGCAACGGGCGATGTATTATACCTTTGGTGCCTAGACTACTCCAGAGAGGCTTGAAACGAAATGCTGGGTAATCCCAAGCAAGGGAGGGAGAGGCACTCTTTCTTGCAGATGGACACCTCAAACAGCTTTCTTTTTTTAAACGGCCTGCATAATCTAAGCGGTTCACATGGCTGTCTCAGAGCCTCAGAAGGGGGCCCAGCCACCTCTTCCAACGGTGCGCTCCCCACAATCTCACTCGTCCGTGTTGCTGCTCGCCGGCCTACGCCGCATCAGGCAATACACACATACTGTAACATCATATACCTGTGCATACATACAAGCATGCGCGACTATCTCCGTGCCTTCATACGCGCCTTGTCCTGTCCAACATGTAGGCAAGGGGACGTGAGTGCAAGGATCTCGACCGAATATCCGGAACGGCTGCCTGCATGACCTCTCTCGACTCCGCAACCAGACTCTTGTCGGGGAACAAGGCTCGGCACTTGAGACGCAGAGAGAACAGTCTTCGAATGGGTGACGGAATAACGTGCAATCAGGACTGCTACCGAGGCATCTGGGACGAAAGAAAGGAGCCCGAAACATAAACACCATCATCAGGTACCTCCGTAATAGGCTTGGGGATCAATCCCATGCTCGCAACCCGCCGCCCGTCACTGTGGTACCGTTCGCTGAGTTGATCCATCCCCCCTCTCTCCAGAGCAGCTGTGCCACCATACAGCGCCCGCTGACGGTGGTGCCTTGGTGAATAGCTGGCAAAAGTGCAGCATCACCACAAATCAGAGAATTAGGACACTGAAAGAAAGTCACCTATGAAAGGAAAATAACAGCATAATAGCAAACACGTGGATTTACTGATCACCATTTCCTGTAAATACGTACGTAACGGACGGACTTGATCTAAGCAGACCAACTTTGATATGAACCTACTATACGGTCTACCTACCATACCCACTACCCTTTGCTAGTGGTGCTGTCCAATGTGTTGCCATATCCAGGGTCACATGCATTTGTTGCTGGCGTCAATGATGTCAGCTCCCAATAGTCCAGTTGCCCGTATTGGGAACCCCAGGTGGGTAAGCTATCCGCAATATATATTAGTTCAAAGCCTCGCATTCACATGGGTTGTGTGTATCGTATTTGGGCCTTGCACTGGAGGCGTGGCAGCCCAATGAGAGATACTCGGCATATATACGAGTCTTGCCAAGTACAAGTACATCGTTGCCAAACAGAGAGCAGGTATTTTGATACGAGACTTGCCATAACACACCTCAATCGCCTCGAACCCAAACCCCCAAGGCACACATTACTTTTCGCCTTCACCTGATTCATCACGACGGTAAAATGGCCCTCGAATCATTGGTTTCGGGTTTCATTTCAGGGCATCTAGTTTACGGCTTCGTACAAACATAATCCTTATTTCACCCTCTCCGAACAACCTGTAGTCCGCTTTGGATTATTCCGTGTCCACATCATCAAGCTGCTTGTCTGCCACGATACATTACTCTAGTCATCTTTCAATTTCTCATTAAAAATTACCCATGCAGTTTTGGTCATCCATATGCGGTCATTAAACATCCAGCATGCTCCTCACTTGCTGTGGCGGCGCGGTAGTAGAGTTTGTGGTATCTGTGCTATCGTTCCTCTGCGCATTAGGTGAACCGCCCGGCCGGGCAGAGCGGCCACGGTCCTCATCACGATAGGGTGGAGGCCCGTCCTCCGATATCTCGGCAACCCTTCGAGCTCTGTCGGCATCCGCATTGTTGGGGAAGAGCACGCCGGCAAACGATTCGACAATTCGTTCGTTATGCCGGCGGTCAGACTTTCCGTTGTAGCGGCCCGCGTTTATGTTGCCAACACCAGCCCTGTCAACCCGAGGATTGTTTTTGTTTTGAGACAGGCTGTTCATCTCGATGCCGCCATTTCTGGTGCTGGCAGCAAGACTACCCCCAAGAGGCGTCTCCCTTTCGTCATCCTCGAATCTGGCCCGGAGTCCGCGCTTGCCGCCAACTTCATTGACATTCTGCGCGATCTTGTCTCGCAGGCTGTACAAGTGCTCACCCCTGACGCGCTTCCACCACGCTGGTTTCTTGACGATACCGAGTTCTTGGTCAAGAATCTCACCCCGTTGTCGCCTTTGTGCGATGAGGGCCTTATCCTCGTTGGGGCTCGCCAATCCATATGCGACTTGCACAAAGATCATCAACAAAGACGGGCCGTAACCCCAGGCGAATATCACAGGCACAATCCCGCCGTAGCGCATAACAGAAAACTTCCAGCTAAAGGAAATAAGCACCTGGTAAGCAACAAGAGCCCCTGAAAGAGGAATGGTCAAGACGAAGCGCAGTGGAATGGCCCGAACGAAGCCCAGCGTACGATTGAACACGCCACGGTTACGAGGCTTGTAGTGATAGATGGAGTGACGCAGCGAAAAGACAATGGAGAGCCAAGCGATGACAAGACAGAAGGCGCCAGCTTTAAATCGCGCTCCCGTAGCAGTGGGAATCGCCTTGGCCAGAGTCTGCTCCGGCGAGCGTTGCATTTCCACGAATGTCCAGCTGCGAGGTATAACAAGGAAGAAATTCTGCAGCATGATAAGTCATTGTTCCGAAGCGTTGGGCCAATTTTTGAAAAGGAACTCACCATCCAGGTCCAGAAGTAGAACCACAGAGGCAGATAAAACTCCACCTTGGAGCGCCGGTCATCGGTGCGATAAATGAAGGGATTGGGGTCGATGAACTGCCTCTCCTGCCAGCTGCCCCAGTGTCTCACCGACTCCCAAACTAGTGCTATAGTCCCCTGACAGATGAGGAACCAGAAGAAGGAGGTGACAATGATTGGAAGCTCTTGGACGTGGTACCGGTCAACATCAATGTTGGTGAACAGACTGATTAGGGCACCCGCGCAGACAAAGCACGCCCAGTACCACTGCCATCGTCGACCAATTGGATAGAAGCGCTTTTCGCTGGGCAGATAGAGCTTGCCGTGCTTGGCCAGGGCAGTGAGTGTAAGCATGAGAGCGATGCCATACACGGCCGCAAAGCCAATTCCTACAAAGCCCCGAACGCCGATTGGGTCCACGGCGCTGTAGCATTTGGTGGCGTTGATAAAGCTGCCATTGGTGTAAAGGAGGACAGGCTCGTACGGCTCGTACGTCAGATAGCAGTTGGAATCGTTGGACAGGGTGCCGTTGCTGTAGTACGTGTAGTTCCAATGCTCGAGGGTGGTGAGGTTGAAGTGGACGCCGCCAAAGACGGTGTCCGTGCTGTTGTCGCCGCCCGGGAAGGACAGCAGGTCCCGAGCGTCGAAGATCTCGTAGCGGACCATGCTGTTTGGTCGCAAGACCACACGCCGCCGAGTTTTCCGGCGTTATCTTCTTATGATGAACGGACCGTCACTCAGCACCTTCATCAATGCAGGGACGGTTGATCTCGAGGATCGTCTCAGGTCGGCGACTCTCGTCGCTTGCTGATAGGATTCAACACAAGAGCTTAAAGGGTGAAAAAAGGGGGTGTGGGTTAGAGCATTGGAGGTTAAAAAAAAAGAAGATGCGATTAGAGAAAAGCAATTGGGGCGTGGCGGGTTTGACTACAAGGGCCGTGGGATGGTTGCCGGCGGTGCCGTAGCCAGTCGCTGAAAAGCCGCGCACACCGTCGAAGTCTAACAACAACAAAGTGGTGCTAGTCAGCCTTCGTTATAACGATATTCGCGCCCTTGTTCTAGGAAAATACGACGTCATGATCCATGCTCTGTAATACGTGCTCGCCGAGCAGCAAGCATTTGGAGTATCAAGAGTCGAAATTTACGCATGAGAGAAAAGAGGAAGCCTCGGTTTCTGGTTTTGCATCCAGCTTGCATTGGGGACACCTCGCCCTGTGTGGGCAGCGTCGCCGCTGTTTGTCCCGGCGGGATTTAAAGTGCTGCTTAGCGCCAATGTTTAAAGGCATGGCTACGCTTCTAGTCCGGATCTCTAATAACCTTCACGACTCGCCTCCAATCGAATATCATCCCCAATCGCCTACCTACATATGCCTACCTGCCCATCTAGTCTGACCTACATATTCGCGCAGCTCCGGTTAAGCTCGTAGCTTACTGGTCCCGCTTTATTTCGGAGATGGAACCGGATACCAACCCCATGGTCCAGTGCCAATGCGGCGCCGTGTCTTTCCGCGCTGTGCTCCCCAAGCCCCTCTCGGTCGATGTCTGCCATTGTCTCGAGTGCCAGAGACAGTCTTCCTCGGCGTTTGGCGTCTCGGCTGTCTTTCCCGTTGACGGCATGCTTCCTTTCCCAGAGCATCTGCAGCCCAATATCGGCATGTGGACACGCAAGACCGACTCGGGATGCACGCTGGAGTGTTATTTCTGCAAGACCTGCGGCGTTCGGCTGATTCACCGAAGCGTGCTGCCTGACGGAACCTCACGGCCAACATTGACGGTCAAGGGAGGGTGTTTGGAAAACTTGAGTCTGGAGGGGGCAAGGCATATTTACACAAGGTCTGCCAGAGTACCAGTGCCAGAGGGTAGTTACCCTGGGCCGCCAGACGAATATTGATGAGCACACGAAAATAAAAAACATTATTTCACAGATGGCCTATTTCGAGCTTTGAAGGGCCCAGGTTTGTGTTGTTATATATTGTTTAAAACTACAAATTTTAATGTACGGGAGAGGGCAGGGAGGGAGAAGAATCCACCCCTAGGCAATACAGACGGTCAGAGCTATGCTTTGGAGACCCAGCTTTCACAAGCTATCATCTCTTTCACACTCCAGAGCCTACTCTGTAGGCCAGTGGCTGCCTCTGCGGTAATGTTACATAAACAATGGAACGTTGGCTCAAGAAGCGAAAGCAAGTTATTTGCGGGACACTGCAAGAACATTGAAGGTGTATACGAACGCTTCAAGGCGATTTGTGGCCTCCGTTTTGATGCCACCGCTTCTGTAATTTTCGAATTTTTGTTGTTCTTCCCGCATGGTAGAAACATGTAGTCATTATTCCAAATCTATATGTATGGTATCCCCTGCTCTAATAAATGAAACCGTGGAAACTATGATGCGACCTAATGCGGCAGTGGAGCACACAAAACACGCCAAATGAACAGTTCGCTTCAGACAATTTCCCGAGAATGATTCGTCGCAAAATTCCAAGGAAGAGGGGGGAAATCATCGCCCTATGTTATTCAATACACTCCCCATCATGACAGCTATTTCTCGGTCCCAGTTTGCCTCGACACTGGGCTTCTTTTTGCTGCTAGAAAAGACATTCGGAGTCTGGCCCCCCTTGACTACCGCCTGTCGGATAGCATCCCCGACGACATTCTTATTCGTGCGTAGTGTTCTAGCAACGATGCCTCCTCGGCTAGCTATCTCCTGAACACGAGCGGAAATGTTGCTCGCCATGGTACGCCAAAAGTAAGAAATCAGAGAACTTGTTTCAAAGCGAGATAGCAGCAACTGGATGAGGCTGTGTTGCTTCTTCTTCGCAGAAGCTGGAACCAAGGGATGAGTCGGGGTCTCGGTAGCCTCGAGGATCAATTCGAGCGAGGCAATATTCTGGCAATGGGAGACGACTTCAACGAGAGACTTGTCCAGAGTGGGAAGCTGCCCCAGGGATCGCGAGAGCGCTGCAGTGCTTGCTTGTAGAGCAGAACGAACATAGGTGTCTAGAGCTTGCAAAAGCAGTTTCGGAGACCACTTCTCGGGCTGGACCCCCATAGTGGGAGACAGCAGATAAAGGGTAGACACGGCAGATGTCAGTCGCGATCGCGCCTCCTCGCTTTGGGCAAAGGTGATGTTGCTTGGGATGGCGAATTCCCGGATCAGGCGCTCAGACACCTCGGTAATGCGCCGCTCTGTCGGTATAAGAACGGTGTCTTGCAGACTCTTGATTGCATTCAGCTTGTCGAGCCCATGACCTTCCTCTCCTGGAGCCTTGCTGTCCAGCACTTCACGCAACGAAAGGATCGTGTACGAACATCGAATGAGCGCCCCATGGTCGCTTTTTCCGGTGCCGGGGCCGCCCAATTCGGACAACTGTACTTCGAGTTGCCGCCCAAGCTGCAGGCATCTTCCCATTGCCCTTCCCAGTCTCAGCGTCTCCCACAGTCGCAATGCGACCTGGCGTATCTCCTCGGCCTCAGCATGCTTATCGATAACCTCCTTTTCTAGCTGCTTGTAGCTGTCGTTAAGGTTTGCAATCTGAGCATCGAGCTGGGCAACAATGGCTTTGCTTGCTTCCGTCTGCGATTGGGTGTACTGGAGCAAGGGCACGGCGGAACGGGTTGTGAGGAGGTCAATGTGGGAGTCAATCTCTTGAGCGTCAAAAAGCACCCGCGACAAGGGTGTAGAGAGATCTAGCGGGGAGTCGTCGGGGTTGTTAGTGGCGAGGATGAGAGAATTTGCAAACGAGGCGGGCGCGAAGTCGGGGGATAAGAACGTCTCATAATCAATATAGGAGGGCTCTTCAAGGGCCTGCGGATCTGGCAGTGTCGACATGTTGCTCCAAGACGCTTGAGGGGGGCAAAGCGTTGTCGCGATATCGTATGGAGTGTGCCTCGTCTGTAAAGCTTGGAGGGGAGCAGTTCTTAGCCTGGGCGAAAAAAAGTGGCGCTGCCCTTACAGCTACGGTGTTCCATATTATTTGATAGGACAGCCACAACTGATAGTGCGCTTAGTTGACACCTAGAACAACAGCCTTGTATCAACAAATCAAAGAGTGGAAATCTTGGACAAGAGAAAACAACATGATGTGCTGAAGATTATAATTATTTTTACGCAATATGCTGCTATAATGCGTGCAAATAATGATAATACATAGGAGGCACTAGATGTTGGGTATTCAGTATTTGAACTTGCCTCGGCTCAGCGGAGTCTACGGAGCACCTAGGTAGTATGAGAATGCTCTTCCAGTGTGTGAGGTAGTATTCGTGATGTCGTAAATCTCGGCCAGGGGCAGAGGCTGTGGCGCATTCCTTGGCTGGTCTGTTCCATCTGCTATCAGCACGATGGTATTATTAGACAGGCCTCGGTTTGAGAGTCGATGGAGGCAACGAACCCTGCCTCTTTCAGGAGACAACCTACCTTACCTATGTAGAGTGCTGTGCTCCATACTCGGTGCTGATCAGCGAGTTACTATACAAACTGAGCGCTGCTTTAAATGGAGCGCTTGATGCAGTGAGACAGATCTACTGCTAGTACCAACTAAACCAGGCGTTCATTCCCTTGATATATATAAGGGAACCAACTACCTCCTTACATGGTGCTCACATGATGCAACAAACTGCTTCGACTATGCTCTTCTGCTCTCGACGCTGCCCAGACAATACTAATACACTGATCCATGGCCCCTAAGCAAACAGCCACTACAGGCCACGAGTCTAAGCCCGCCAGGCGCCGCAGCCTCTCACTACTGGTCTCCCGAGCCGTGTCAGCAGACGCCTGAAGAGCGCATGCCATCCGACCTTTCAGGGCGCATCGCCACACTGTATTAGCCTGCGAGTTAATTATAGCTCATTGTTCCAGACAGAACCCGTGCTTCATCAACCTCAGCCTCAATATCAACGTCGCAGGTCCCTCTGCCCGTTGACAGCTCTCTTACCTTTTAACTCCTTGTGCCGGCAGATCATTTGCTCTGGCCACTCAGCTGTGTTGCATCAGCGGCCGAAAAGCTCTTTTGCGACAATCCCTAGCCAGCCGCTCCCCTCGAAAAGGAAACGAGAAGAGGAAGACCAAAGAAGAAAAAAATCGGCCTTCGCCTGGCCCGGTTTAGCCTGTGCACCGCCTCAGGACGTGCGTGCACCGTACATAATTCCAGGCTTCCCGCCGCACATACCGATCTTATACTGCGTCCAAGATACGGAGCTGCGGCACGCATCCAACGCTCGTTGCTATTATACCCGAATCCGCACCAGGGTTCGTGGCCCATTCCGCGATTCGCACTCAGGGCCTTTGGGCAATACCCACTGACATCTCTAGAAGCAGCGCAGTTATCGGGAGGCTCCTGTGTCCCAAATCCAGAAGCCATGGCCCCCCAACTCGGCGCCACCTTCGTCCCTGGCAGTGACGATGATTATTTTATGCCAGAGGTCGTGGCACCATCCCCTCAGCGGTAAGATATCCACCGTGCTTCCAGACTTTTTTTTTTTTATTATACATCCCTGTCTCTAAGCCTCCTTGCCCTTTTTTTTTGTGCCTCCTATCTCCCATTTCGCCTGGCTGATGAGGCTGGACCTTGTCAGAGGCTGAATGGAGCCGTTAAGCCATTCGAGGTGGGGCTGCTGCTGACGTTCTCTTCTTGATCCTTTCGATTAGGGTGACCCCTCAGGTGCCGCAGAACATGCAGGAGGACCTGCAGCGCATGGAGCTCGAGGCCCGTGAAATTGAACCAAGGAGCCACGACTCAGGCATCTACAATAGAAGCCGAGAGCCCTCGCTGTCGACCTACACCGGCCAAACGCCCGACAAATCCTACACCACGGCCCCGACAGCTGCTGAACCCGACTCCAGAGCCTACGGACAGATCCACGGCGGTCGGACACGGCTACCCGATACCATGGACGACGACGCCCCGTCATTCTCGCCTTTCCCAAAGGTTGTCGGCGACAACGTGCCGCCGGCAGACGAGGAGAAGGAGAAGATCCTGTGGAAGGCGCGAAACCATGTGTTGCACTCTCAAAATGTCAACATGCAAATCACCTGGGCCCGCGATGTGCTCAACTGGGCCGAAATTTCCACGGATGCAGCCAACAGGGAAGCCGCCGAAGGCGGCAATCGCCCCCCAACCCCACGCAAGGAGCACGAGCTGCGCAACGATGCGATCAACATCGTCAGATACCTGGCCGAACAGGAACACCCAGATGCCCTCTATCTACGCGCCAAATGGCTCGAGTTTGGCAAATTTGGGGAACGCGTCGACAAGCGTGAGGCCTACACGGGGTATAAGAAGGCTAGCGATCTGGGCAACACGCGGTCGGTGTACAGGATGGGCATGCTGTTTGAGCAGTCCAACGACATGTCCAAGGCAAAGGAGTACTACTACAAGGGCCTCAGCTTGAAGGACTCGGCCGCTTTGTACCGCATGGGCATGATGAGCCTCCTGGGCCAACATGGTGAGACCAAGGACTACCATGGAGGTCTGGAGCGCATCCGAGCCGCCGCCGACAGTGCGGACGAGGATGCACCCCAAGGTGCATACGTGTATGGCATGCTTATCGGGCGAGACCTGCCCGATATCACCATACCCGAAGGGCTGTTGCCTTACTCTGTTGAAACGTCCAAGATGTATGTCGAAAAGGCGGCGTATCTCGGCTTTGCCAAGGCCCAGCTCAAAATGGGCCAGGCATACGAGCTATGCCAGTTGGGATGTGACTTTAACCCTTCCTACTCTCTGCATTACTACGGACTGGCCGCCAAGCAAGGGATTCCAGAAGCTGCTCTCGGCGTCAGTCGATGGTTCCTCTTTGGCTATGAGGGTGTCTTCAAGAAGAACGAAGAGCTAGCCTTCAAATATGCCCACGAGGCAGCATCCGCAAAGCTGCCCACCGGCGAGTTTGCCATGGGCTACTACCACGAAATCGGCATCCACGTCAACAAGAACGTTGCTGAGGCGCAGCGGTGGTACCAGCTTGCGGCCGATCATGGGAACAAGGATGCCGTCGGTCGCCTAGAGTCGCTGAGCCAGGACAAGAGCCTCTCGAAGCAAGACCACGAAACAACAACGTTGACACGGATCAAATCCCAGCACGGGTCCCAGAGAGGCCAGCGTCCCGAACGATTCAAGCAAGCACAGCCAATGCCCACGGTCAGCGAGGGCGGTGATGCCATGGGTGAGGGTGGTCCGGCACCGCTGCCCAAGCTGGTCACATCGGTCGGCAATTCTCGACTCTCGCCTTTGCCTTCGCCAGGCATGCGCCCTACGATTGTGACGGAGCACAACAGCTTTCCCGACCCGTCCAGGGCGTCTTTCGTCGACACAGCCGATCGACAACCGGCCTTCAACATTCGCGTTGATTCAAACGCTCCGCCCCCGCGCTCTCAATCTGCCGCGCCTTATCCCGTGGATGATCGGACGCAGCCGTTGAATGCCCGCCCTGGCACAGCTGCCCCATATCCGGAAGACGATGGTCGACCTCGCTACAACAACAACAACAACAACAACAACAACTACCCCCCTTCCCAAGGCCCGCAAGCAGACAGACCGAGCAGCGCCTTCGGCATCAGGCCACAGGGAGGTGGCCCTGGCCCCGGCCCTGGGGGAAGACCGATGCCGGGCTCACAGTCAGCCGGCAACTTGTACCCGTCCTCTCAGCCGCCTCCCGGAGGCGGTCGTGGCAGAGGCGGGCCGCCCGATCCTCACGGCCCTGGAGGCTACGGGCCAGGAAATGGCCCAGGGCAGGGCCGCCCATACCCAGGGGACAGCCGACCCGGAAGCGCCCATTCATATGGCAGCAACGGCAGAGGTCAGGGTTATGGCCCGGGCGGAGGTCCTATGGGTGGCCCTCATGGCGGACCACCGCCCATGGGTGGCGGACCTGGACAATACGGGCCTCGGACTTCATCACGGCCAGGGCCTGATGGATATTCCGATCCTCATCATGCCCCTGGTGGTCCCGGTGGTCCCGGCGGTCCTCCCGGCGGCCATTATCCCGAGAGAGTAGGCTCTCTCCCCCCGGGGGCGGGACCAGGAAGAGTTGGCACGGGGGGAGCTCCTCCTGGGCATGGGCCGCCAGGTCCCCAAGGTCCCGGAAACGGGCCCCGACCAGGCCCCGGCAGGGTTGGCACCGCTCCTCCAGGCCAAGGCGGCCCTCCACGACCCGATGTGCATAGCCCAAGCCCTGTACCAAGCGCCGCTTCTACCCCGGCCAAGCCTAGCAAAGCACCAAGCAAACAAGGACCTGCAACATTTGAAGATATGGGTATTCCACAGGGTAAACAGGACGGTGATTGTGTGAGTAACCTCAGAGTCGCGGTAGCCCCATGCATGGACGAAAGAGCTAACATTAGGTCTTCTAGGTTGTCATGTAAAGATTGTTCCACCTACATGCTGGAGAGCATGCATTTGCATATACACTGCGAGTAAAGGAAAAGCCAGCCATGAACTTACAAGACTCGACACAAATACCCCTCTACGCATACGCCGATCAGGAAACACTTTTGAGCATACCATGTTTCAAGCACTCCATCTACAGAGCGTATCTATTTATGCCTGGCGAGCTGACTAGGCTTCTTTTCTTAATCAACCTGAAGCAAAGACCTCAACGACTTCGCGGGCAGCAACAAGGAGGAAGACAGGGAGGAAGGGAGGAAAGGAATTGGTTGGATGATAATTAAAAGCCTACCCCTGGCGCTGGGTTCATACAATGTCTGTTTTTATTTTCCCCAATCTCATGCAAAAGTGATCTATACCCACGTTGAAAGACTAATGGGGTCTGTCTTTTCACCTTTTCCCTGACAATAAATCCTCGAGCGTGATTTGTATATACTTTACATCTGTTGTATTTTGAATGTGCAAATTATGCAAAACGGATGGATCTCATGCTGAGTCTTCTACATGGTCACCGTTATGACTTAATCTGCAAAAATCTTTGTATAATGAATGGCAGGGCTTTTTCTGCACGCCCACTTTCCCTTGTCCTTCGAATAAGGAGGGGGTGACGTGCACAGTGTGTACCATTGTAGTACCGTGCGCCTCATTCCCAAAACCACGTTTTGTTGACCGAACTTTCAAAGTGGCTGCTGTCGATGAAATAAGCATATTTCAAGGGGCTCCAAGGTCAAGTCAACAATTAAACATGCACTAGCTACTAATGTTCGTCTTGTACGGAGTACAGGAAGCGAGATCAGAGCGTCGCGTATCTGTAGCTGTACATCGCTTATCACTGGGACGAGCTGATCATCCATCGAACCACCTGCCTGCCATTAGCAATCGATTACCAAAGTTGGTAACAAGCAAACAACAAAACAACCAACCATGAGGCCGCCTTATCTACTGTCCATTTCCTGGATCTTTCATGCCCAAGACCCCCCAGGTCTCTTGGCCCAGTCCCATCCCCAAGTCCATTTCCAAAACAGGCTCTTTTGTTGGTCACGACCAGACCAGCCCAGCGCTACATAATGCTCAATACGGAAATCACTACAAAAAGGCACACTGCATCGGCGGGTACCAGATCCGGGTCCGGGCCCGCGCCCCGCCAAACCCCACGATCGGCTTATCTGCCTGCGCTGGAGGAGGGCAGACGATGATTAGCATGAGAGATGGTGTTCGGCCCTGCTTGCCTGCTTGCGTGTTCCCCCGATCCTATCGCCAGAGATAGGTCATCCAGAGAAGGATCCATGGTGGCAAGGATGCGGCCAACGCCTTACTACCAACGGCGATTAGATGGATGGAGACCAGCCTGGAGCAGATATATAGTGGCCGCATCCCGCTGCTGTCCTTGATCCTTCTGTTGGCAGCTGTTCACTGTCCTGCCTCGCCGATTTTCCTTTCCTCTTCATACCTAATTGCCTGGGGGACAAGAGTCGGAATCCGTCATGAAGCGTTGCTTTCGACTTCTGTTAGCAGGATGCTGCTCTACCTTGGCCCTCGCGGAAGCCAGCGCTTCAACGCTGCATCCTTACGGCTCGTTCGACTGGGATAGCATCACCCCCAGCGATGATCTCGAGTATCATGACTGCTACATTAAATTTAAGTGCGCTCGTCTGCAGCTCCCCCTCAATTGGCTCAACGAGACGGACACGAGAGTGGCCACCATTGCCATGATCAAGCTGCCCGCCGTCGTCGCGGATGACGATCCTACCTTTGGCGGCGCCATCTTCTCAAACCCTGGAGGACCTGGCGGCTCCGGCGTCAAGTTCATGCTCGACATGGGCCATTATCTTCGCTACACGGCCGACAAGCCAGGGCGGCGCCATTACGAGATCATCTCTTTCGACCCCCGGGGCGTTGCCAACTCGCTGCCCGCCACCGACTGCTTCAACAACAGCCTCTTATCTCGAGACGCCTTCCTCCTGGAAAATCGCGGCATCGGGTCTCTTACCAACGGCGACAGCACCATTGCCTACAGCCTTGCCGTAATGGATGCTTTTGGCCAGCGCTGCAGCCGGGCTGGGGACGCCATGTCCTTTGTCGGCACGCCCAACGTCGCCCGCGACATGGTTGAGATGCTCGACAAAGTCGATGAGCTGCGCAAAAGGGATGCCGCTCACAAGCAAAAGGAGCAAGGGACGCCAGACAACTATGACCCTGACATGCGCGTAGAGCTCAGGAAGAGATCTGCTCCTAGGAAGAAGTCGGCCAAGCTCCTCAATGAACCTGGCGACGTCCCGCGTCTTCAGTATATCGGCTTTTCCTATGGTACTATCCTTGGTAATTACTTTGCTTCCATGTTCCCCGGCCGCGTTGGCCGCATTATTCTGGATGGCGTTTGTGATGTCGATGACTATGCAACAGGCCCGGTAAGTCTTTTTTACAAAAAATACAAGACGTCTCGTGAGATAGGCTAACTGCTTCTTGCTTTCTGCTTTTACCAGGGCTGGCTTACAAACACAGTCGATGCCGATGAGCTCTTTGACATCTTCCTCGAGGGCTGTGCCGCTGCCGGCCCCGAGGCCTGCGCCTTAGCTCGCGAGTCAGACATTCACGGGGCATCTGACATACGCCGCCGCTTCGACAGCTTCCTCTCAGATTTGGACAAGAAGCCCCAGCCCGTGCTGTTAGATTCGGGAGATGTCGTTATCGTCACCGGCTGGGATGTCCGTGTCATGATTGGCATGGTGCTTTATCAACCCCTTGGGTTCTTCAAGATCCTCGCCAGGAGGCTAAACAGGTTCATGTCCGGGGACTTGAGCGAGATGGCTAGGATAGATTTGGGCTTGGGCATGATGCCCGTCGTCAGGGACGCATGCCTCCTGGACAACATCACCGAAGTCTCCCGACCCAACATTATAGAAGCACAGAATGCCGTTGTTTGCAGTGACGGCGACAGCATTTCCAACAAAGACGTTTCTTGGTGGCGCAAGTATGTCAATCGCCAAGTCAGCACGTCCAGCATCTTCGGCGCCACATGGTCCACGATCCGCCTCCCTTGCTCAGGCTGGCGCATCCGTCCCAACTGGCTGTTCAAAGGCCCCTTTACCACGCCAGACCCCGACCCGTCCCTGAAATCGGGCCATCCGGCCGCACCTATTCTTTTCCTCTCGAACCGGTTTGACCCTGTCACGCCCCTACGGGCTGCGCAGGCCATGGCTGCAAAACACCCCGGCGCCCGTGTCGTTATCCAAGAGGGCATGGGTCATTGCGCTGTGGCGTCTGCCCCCAGTAAATGCACCAAGAATACCGTGGCCGACTATTTCGAATTTGGCACCATCCCTTCCGATCTGTCGACATGCAACGTCGAATGCGGCCCCTGGGATGCCTCCTGCGCTTCTATGCACGCCTCCGACGCTAATAACAGTGATGCCGAAGCTGTCTCTACTTGGTTTAATAGAGAGGAGTCCTTTTGGCACAGGAAATCGCCTCTTGGTTTAGTATAGGCACTTTGAGGCGCTTGCTTTAGTAGACAAAATACCTGCGTGCTCACGGCGTGTCGTTTATGTTTTGACAGAAGCGCTGATTGCTCGCCTATTGGAGAGGTTCTACAGAGTACATACATTAGGGGCTAAAACGTTGGCATTCCTTGAGTCAAAAGACATAACACATCACTTTTATAGTTATTTCAAGCATCATTTGTATCTTTACCTCTTTTAATGTCGTCAACCTGCCGGCTCCTGAAGTTTGGAACTTGTCTCATCAGAAATGTCCATTGATTGTATTATAGTGATGTAATTTACATGACCCAGCTCTTATTCCATGGCCATTCCTCATTACATCTAATACCGCAGCTCCAACCACATTATGCTGCTCGCCAAGAAATCTAGGTTCAAATTGCCCCCATCAACAAACAATCAAACAGCAAATATTCTCCCACAACAATTCGTCGCACGTAACTACCACTCGAAATCATCAAATGATGGCTATTTATACTGATTCCCAGATATATCCGTCATCAAGTCGTTTCAGTCCACGCATAGTCCAGTGCCAGACGCCTCGCTGAGCAACCGACTCAATAGTCTCACGCTTGACGGGCTGAGGAGTGGCGTTCGCGCGGCAAACAGCAGCTTCGCAGCTATTGTCATTCCAACCTAGTTTGAAGTCATCTCCCCACCAGACTCGCAGCTCAGAGCCAACACGGAGGCTGACCAGGATCGATGTGATATTGACGTAACCGTTGAACGACACGGGTGTCAGCTGGCAAGTCCCATGTGGGAACTTGGAGCATGCTGGAATACGCTTTGTCTCGGACCAAGCGATTGACTCCTCTCTTCCCGAGGTTTCGTTGTAGCGATATGCCGAAATTTCAAATTCACACCACTTTTCGGCGCCTTCTGCCGCGCAGCCAAGACTCGCACCTTGGAAGTCAAATCTGAAGCAGCCGGTTGGAGCGTTTGGACCAACACCAATCTCGGCAGTATCTACAACATTAGAGCGTCCCATTGACGGAAGGGAAGGTGGTACGAATTCAACTAGCTGGCCACCAGATGACGGAATATAGGATTGAGACATCTGAGACGATGGGGGAGCGATGAGGAATCCTTCAGAAAACCAGATATCACGAGAAGGGTTGAAAAATTTTGGTATCATCAAACTATGCAAATCAGAGACAGAACACAAAAGAATAAATGGTGAGAGAAGAACGCTGTACTCACATCCAATGTAAAGTTACCAATCCTGCCACCAGTAGAACACATGGGAGAGGAATCTGATCCTTGATCCACGGGCGAGACCTGGGGTGGCACGGGAGCTGACATGGAAGGCAGTGCGGGAGAAAATTCGCTCTGGCTGCTAAATACTGAAGTTGGGATTATACTTACAGTCCCATTCTCCGATTGCATACTGGAGAGTGCAGTGCTAGAGTTATCCCACACAAATTCTGATCTCTCCAAACTATGTAAAGTCAGACCTTGAAAGTGACTAGCTAGATCATCTTTTACTCACTCTTGATGACGCCTCATGGCGCGCCGGTTGGGAAGAGTAACAGTGGCCATGGTAGTAAGAGGGAAGTTTATCGTGTACGTGGTGGTTTGCTCTGGTATGATATTGGTCCACGTACTGGTTTGGAGAGCTGTACCAAGATGCGATGAACTGGGGGAAAAGGCAATTGGCACAGGGCCGTACAAGGGTGATGATGTCCATTCTGTAGCATCAGATGGAAGCGAGCCGTAGGCGTTCTATGACAGCGGCTTGGATCCCAATACTGGAGCCTGGTTATCCCACTGGTCATTGTATGGAACGAGTGTGGCAGGTTGCCCATCAGGGCCATTGGTTACAGTAAGAGTCGATGTGCGTGTGCCAGTCACTGTTCCTGTTGCTTCGACAATACCAGAAACCACTGCAGATGGTGGCAAAATGACAGGCAGGCCAGTCCCAAAGGTACCGTACTGAGTAAGATTAGGGAGTTCGAGAATAGAATTGCTCGAGAATTGTGAGTTAGGGAAAGACAGTACACCAGTTGGCAGAGATGATAAGGGGTTCCCAAGTTCTGTACCAATCGGCATGCCCACAATAGTCTGGACAACTGGTGTGGCAGTGCCATCTACTCCTACCGTAGTAACCGTAATACATGTCGTGAAAGCCCCATTGTCTGGAGTGACAGAGACGCCGCCTTGAGGAAGACCAGATTGGGCCGGCACGAGTGAAGGATAGCCCATGGTGGTTTGCACGGGCAAAGCATTGCCAAAACCACTGGTGGGGATGAGGATGGTTTGAACAACAGGTGTAGTAAAACCATCTGATCCCACAACGCCAACCGTGATACAGCTTGTGGCTGGGTTGTGCCCCTCAGGTAGATTTGAGGCACCTTGTGGCAGGTTGGAAACTTGAGCTGGCGGTAGGGGTAGACCATTGGTAACAGTGGGAAGAGCGCTGCTTGCAAATACGACAAAGGTGGACTCAACGATAGTTGGTGCGCCATCGGGACCCAAAACAGTGTGACTTGTGCATGTCGTTACGGCTTTCATGTCGAGATCTGTTGTGGCCTGTGACGGGTAACCAGAAACTCCACCAACCTGGCTCGAGACACCGCTGACAACGTTTGCGGGAACCGCACCGGCGGTAGGACTAGAAATGACCCAAGTTGTGCCAATGATAGTTGGAAGGCCATCTAACCCAAGTACTGTGTAACTCGTACATGTTGTACTACCGCCTGCGCTCACACCAGCCGCCGTTCCAGTGGCTTGATTCAGGCCACCACTGACAGGGGTTGGACCGGAGATACCCGATTGTGTGTTGATTGGCCCAGGAAGTAACCAAGATGATTCCACCACAGTTGGAAGACCATCAGGTCCAAGAATAGTAAATGTAGTGTATGTTGGAATGGCTGGTGCGCCAGGCAAGTCGGTGGCAACACTGGGGTTAGACGGAAGGCCAGATGGGAAAGACGACTGAAGAGCCGCTGTGGTTGTTGACAAGCTGATCCAAGTGGAGTGCACAACAGTGGGAACGCCATTGGGTCCTAGAATGGTATAAGTTGTGCACGTAGTTTCACCGGCCATTGCTGAAGTCCCTGAGGCTGCTGGGAATGGACCAGTGGTAAACCCTGGGAACGGAGTAGCGGCTGTGGGAAGGGGTTGGACAGCACCATTGCTATTACCATTGCCGAGTTGGCTACTAGGGAATTCTATAATTGTTGGTTTCCCATCCGAGCCTATCACTGTAATTTGAACAGGTCGGTACCCTTCTACACCACCTGTAACAATTGGTGAAGAGTACTCTGATGGTTGCTGGCCCCGGGAGTTGGAAAGGCTGCCCAGGTCGCCCGTATCGCCATATGCAGTATTCACAGGAGCAGCAGTGGTAAGAGAACCAAGAACTGACCCATCAGTGATAGATACCTGATCACTGGATGGCGTGGCGTGGCTTCCAGAATTGGGATAAAATGAATTGCTAGGCCAAGGTTTCTGTGTTTGCGCAGGAGCTCCATCGGGAATACTTGCGGATGTCTCAACGGGGTCAGAGGCAGCATCGGTAGAGACGAGGACAGATGAGACATCAGATGGAAATGGATCTGATGAGTCGGGATTGCTCCCCCAAACATCAATTGTGACAGTAGTAAAAGGTTTGACGGTAGTGTGTGCTGCCTGAACAGACTCCATAGGAGAAATCAGAACCGTTGCAGCAGGGTCAGAAGTCTGGTGAATCGTCTGGTTGGGGTCAAGGTCATTGGATTGGGGAATACCGGAGGGATTAAGATGGCCAGTAGGGTATACAGTGACAAAAACTGTTGTGATTCCTTGCAGAGCACAGGTGGGTAGGTCAGGGGATGATGCACCAGGGAGGTTTCCAGGCAGTCCAGCAGTAGCACCATTTGGAGTACCACTTGGATTCCCGTAGGTGTTGCCGCTATGACCATTAACGCTGCCACTTGGAGAGCCGTCATTGCTTCCATCATGCGTTCTAGACAAACTTTAGTGACTGGCGAGCAAGAAGTAGGAGGAAAGGCCTATACCCGTAATCAACTTGGGCACTTGCATGCTGCACTGCGGTGCCGGCTATCAAGATCGCCAAGGACGAAAAGACCCGCATTGTGGGTGAAGTAAGGTTGGCTGAGTTGATGCAAACGTGAAAATCCGTAAATGAATGACTGAGAGACGGATCCAACCGAGATGGATGCGAATGGGAGTGACAAACTATGAAGGATGAAAGAAAGGCGACGGTTGAAACGAGAGAGCTGAGATGAGAGGATGAGGAAAAGGATGAGGAAAAAGAAAGGGAAGAGAGAAAGGAAGGGGAAATATTTTCTTGACGGCAGAAGATTACTGCGCTGCTGAGATGTAGAGGAAAGAGCGTCCATGTCACCGAGGAGGTCATATGATCGCGTTACTGTATATGAGGAAGGCTCGATCTCTTTCCCCTTGAAATGGCACCATAGTCGACGATCCATGCTTCAGTAGAACTGGTCCTTCCACAAATTCAGTGCATATTGAACCAAAAAGGAAAGCAACAGAAGTCAATAAGCGAGGGTTTGACGTAACTTTATCATCTGGGCTCAGAGCTTGGACAAACCTTATGGAAGGGCATCGGGATCTCGCCAAATGTCTACGTAGGCAGGCCACCAGATGCGTATTTCCCGCCGTATTCGCATTCGCTCGCATCATGCCGTAATTTCATTCCTCTAGCATGGCAGCTTCTTTGTAAAGAATACGGCCTCTGCAAAGAAGATGTGTGGAGATCAACCCTCTCTATGGCAATGAGGTACATGGTATGAGACGCAGAGGCAGCTGTAAAGACTATGAATCTTTACGTATAAAACTGTAGAGAGCACTGCGGTCTAGTCTATGATTAGAATCCTAGGAAAATCAGAGGCTCGTAGACATCAAACATTACCAGCTGTTCGCGTTGATTAAGAAAAGTAATTCTCGTGAAGATATGCACCATAGACATAATTGAAATACTAGATAGCGTGAATGATGTGGCTGAGAGTACACTACAATGCAGTGATTGCACTGTCAATTTTCATTGGGCTACCTATAGAAGAATAATTTAATTCGACACTGTACTCTGCAGCTTGCAAAGTGTACATTCGTGACTTCACATATATTTACTTCTTCATAAATTAAGAAATAGGGCCAGCAGTCCGCTGGGCAATTGCAGTTTTGGGCTAATTAATTTGGTACTGGCGTGGTTGTTGGTAAGACGTAGCCTTGCATTATTAGTGGGAAACCTGACGTATGAGCACATGCTTTGAAGTCCAGTGTTGTACTATGATGCACAGCTTCGGCTGACTTCATTTAGGCATCGCGCCAGCCTCAACATCCTGGCTTCGTCCTCGTTTGCCCTTCCCAGTGCTGTGGACGATTAAGCCATGTCTTCTCACAATCCACCTAATAACACCCTGCCTTCGTTCAGAGAGACTCTTTCTAGACTTTGTAGTAATCGACCGTTCCTTTACCTCAAACGCGCAGCTATTGCGGCTAGCTACCCGCTTCGTGGTATTTGGTACTTCACGCGAAATAAACAATTTTGGCCCCTCTTGTTCGGGCGGCTGGTGCCTCTATCTTTGATATCCTTCTTCGTGTATTTCGTTCTGTTTTCATTCGCGTTCATTCCGCAATTTTTATTTCTCGCTATCTTCCATGGTTGGGGCGCCTGGCTCAACGCTGTTGTCCTCGTGTTGGGAGAAGGATTGGTGATAGTTCAGGGCCTGTTTGAGGGCTTCTTTGTGGATGAATGCCGAGTGGACGTTTTTGACGTAAGCTTGAGAAATAAGAGGATTCATGCACCGACTAAGATTACCGTCAGGCCACTCTCATCAACCTCTCGCTGAAAGATCTGATCTCTCCTCATCGCATCCTCTTTGAAGATGCTCCCAATGAGGTCAAAATGCTGGGAAAGCCGACAAGTCCGGCATGTTTTAATCCTTGGAGCACTATTCAAATCGTGGAACTTGTGTTCTTCCTTCCTCTCAACCTAATCCCTTACGTTGGAACCTTAGCTTTCATCGTCATAACTGGAACTCGTCTAGGGAAACTGTCACATCATCGTTGGTTCCAACTTCGCGGTTTGTCAAAGGCAGCACAAGCGACCGAAATCAAGCGGCTCGAGTGGGAATACGTTTTCTTTGGAACTGTAGCCATGATTCTTGAACTCATACCTGTGCTGTCTTTCTTTTTCCTTCTAACTACGGCAGCAGGTTCGGCGATGTGGGCGGCAGACATGGAGAAGTCAAGAAGAAGGGATTCGGAAACTGGTACTGGACCAGGAACGTTCCCTCGGTATGTAGATGACTTTCCCTAAATCCTGGGAAGCAATTTGAATAGAATTGATCATTGGCAAATATGTGAATATACCACCAAGTGACCAGGCGCTTGGAGCTGGCAGCTAGCAGGCAAGCTCTGAGGTATCGGTATTCTAGATGAGGCTCCTCAGCCTGAAATAGGCGCCTAGTATAAAATACATCCTATTTTACCTGGTCAGCCGCAGTAGTTTGGCTCTTTCACATTGCAACCCTTTATATCAACTGAAAACAAATGTGAGATATATGCCAGTAGTATTAGGTAGTATAAGTGTCTACACGCACTTATGTCCATAAATGCATACTGCATTGGCAATATTTTCATACCTGACTTGCAGCGCACAGGGGATATTCCTTAGTCCACAAGTACTCTGTACTACTAAAACACTTTAGCACCACTTCGCATTTAGTGACCTGCAGTCTTAGTCAGAATTAGCACGTACTCTTTATGATTGGTACCATATTATCCAACACCTCTTCGTCATCATTCAGCCTAGAACACACCAACGGCACAATCAACACCCAGCTACTACAAGCCGCCCTGACGGCTGCTTAGACTTCTCGAGCGTCCACAGATCGCATCCTTCCCACTGCATACCAATTCCTGAATTTCAACCTCTACTCCGACTCATCTCTCACGGTTACGACCTCGTGGCTACCATGGCCGACCGAAGCCTCTCCCAGATTCTCGCCCAGCTAAAGCAGTCCCCTCAGTTGAGCTATCCTGAGGCCAGCACACTCCTTTCCAAGGCCAAGCTTATACTCCTGAGCCTAAACGCACTCACCCCGAATATATCAACGCCCTCGAACCTTCTCGTCCTTGCCCGGGAGACGTATGAGCAAGGCGCCTTGTTCTCTATTCGCGCCAAAAACGCGGATGCCTTCACGCGCTATGTCCAGCAGCTGCAGCCCTTTTATGAGCTACCGTCGGCTACCTTGCCACCAAATCTCCCCGAACGCAACAGAGTTACGGGGTTGAGCTTGCTTCTGCTTTTAACACAGGGCCGCTATGCCGAATTTCACTCAGAGCTGGAAAGTCTGGCGAATAGGGATGGTGGCGGGACCGATGTCGAGGGCGACCGGTATCTCGGGTATCCGGTTCGCCTGGAGAGGTGGCTGATGGAGGGCAGCTATGATCGTGTATGGAAGGCAATGAAGAGCAGTGAAGTACCCTGCGATGAGTACAGCGTTTTCTCAGAGGTGAGTACTCCATTACCTAGCATTGTTATATTGCAATGCAGTTGCTAACTCGAGGAATTGAAAAGATTCTCAAAAACCAAATACGCTCCGAAATCGCCAGCAGTAGTGAGCGAGCCTACCCCAGCCTTCCGATAAGCTCCACCAAATCCCTATTATTCTTGAATTCAGAAGGAGACGTTATTCAGTTTGCCAAGCATCGTGGATGGGCTGTCAAGGAGGGGCATATCTATTTCCCCAATGCCGCTGCTGACGGCAGTGAAGATGGGGTCAACGCCAAAGATATGAGTCAAATGATTATGGAAAATACTCTAGGCTATGCTCGTGAGCTAGAAACAATTGTATAGAGAGCATCAGGTTAGGAAGGGTTTAGTTATATCATAATGACACATCTCACAATGCGTCACAGCAATCACTCGGACCGGTCAATCACAATAGAAAGACCTGACTAAATGACAGATTCCGTCACTCGTGAACAAGGTTGCCACAGACATTTTACCATTCTCGATCACCGCTGAAGTTTTAACACCTGCCACCGCCTTCGATATTTAGTTATATTCCATGACATGGGATATTGTTACGCCCCGTTGAGCCCCTCTTTTACAATTCTAAGTCCAAAATTAAGCGTCTATGTAAACAATCTCAAACCACTACCATGTTTGCCAATCTCACAAACTTCGCACACCTTGCAAATTGATCCCTTATAGCTAGAGTGATACTTTGAACCATCAAACGCACACTCTTCGTACGGAGCTCCGCTATAGATTGGAGTATGACTAGCAGCGCAAATTTCAAACTCTGCAAATTGATCGAATTCGACCTCAATGCTGTCATTTGGATTCCTTTCGCATTGTGCTTTGGTCTTTTTGGCCTACATTTGAAACATCATTAGCTTTGATAAGAGGCACCGGAAGCTAAAATAAAGCGAATTCTTGTTAACTTACGTTCTCGACGATTTTGCTAGAGCCTCCATTAGCAATGATGCGGTTTGCGAAGCCCAAAGCAGAATTATAATTTTTGCTCTTGATCGCCACTTTGATGGCGCTCAGCAGTGCGATTTGCCTATGAGGTACTTCGATCTTGGGGATGGTGAAGTAGGCTGATAACTCCAGACTCCTCTTGAGCTTGGCGGGGTCCTGAGCTATCTCATCGAGTGAACCAAGGTTTCTCCTGGCAAGCTCAATGCCCATAGCAATGCTGTACTCCCTTGCTGAAACAATCAGCTTCTTTGCTTCTGACACTTCGCTTTCGCTGGAAACTGCATTAACAAGGATTGCGTGCAGAATGCCCTGGAATATCTTGACTCCGTCCTCCAGCTTGTTTGCCTTCATTGAATCATAGCCCTTTTGTAAATCATTGGAGGCCAAGTATTCCAGATCGCGGGGGATGATAGGCAGAACTTTTCGAAGATCTGTCTCATCAACGGTACGGCGAACATAATTAAGAAGGGTGGGGAGGTTAGCCAGCGCCGGAAGGAAAGTTTTGGAAGATTGGTACACCTCTAGGAATCGTGACTTTAGAGGGCTAAATTCGACCGCACCAACCTGTCGGTTTAGGAGCTGCATAGCGGATTCAAAGGAGCCTCCAGCAACATGGTCAATTGCTAAAGGTGAGTTTCGTGCCCAGACATCAGCCTCGCAACTTCCAGCACCACCAGCCTCTGCACTGTCGACGTTCACAAAGTCGTTATCAATTTCCGGCACGTCGTCATCACCCATATCCCAGCCCGCCGCATCATCGTCGTCTTCACCAGCGACGGCAATGAGCTTGTCTGTTGGGTCTTCTTTTGTGACATGCTCAACATCTGCTCCGTTGACGACGCCTGGCTCGTCCTCGAGTGACAAGCCTTCTACCTGGCCAAGAAGAGCATTTTCAAAGTAAGACTGCGAGCTAGCTTTGTTGGGCCAGTTGCGCTTGAAGGTCGGCACTACTGGCTTTGGTGTTACCAATGGCTTGCCTATGGTTGGCATGGTTAGTTGATCTTCAGTGAGACCAGTAGCCTCGAGAATAGCCTCGCATTCTTCGTCTAGCCCATGGGACTTGGCTGTTGTATATGCAAGTGGATCTGATACAGTTAGTGTTATATTGCAGGGGAGAGAAGGGACAATGTAACTTACATAGATCAATCTCTTTCAACATCTGGATGCGGTCCTCTACATCGCCAAGATAGATGGCGTTCTGAAACCGCGAAGTGAAATCCCCACGATGTTCCGCAATCTTGGCCATTCGGGCAAGCTTCGAGTGGTCACCCGTTGCCAGATAGAGGAACGATAGCTTATCGAATTGCTTCAATTTCTGATAGCACATTTCCACAATCTGATGGTTGCCATGGGTAAGTGCTTCAGTGCCCAATCGGGTCCAGAATTTTGGTTTATCCAGTTCCTTGGCCATTTCCACAGCAACATCAAGATTACCACATTCAATTGCCAGATCGAACCGAGTTGTTGGGTCCTGAACAAATTGAAGCGCAATTTCGGGATAGCCTTTCTTCTGTAGATATGAAATGATAGACTGTCCAACAAGGCTGGAAGTGCGTATAATGTGCAACATTTCCTCATAGTTTCGCTTGACCAATGCCATCTTGAAACGGTACTCCGTTGGGTCAATGCGTAGAACTCGAGGCTTCGCTGCTCGGTCCAAGCAGTAGACGTTCCGGCCTTTGACGCGGACAAGGTATACCGTTTGATCAAGGGTCCGAACGATGCCATTATCACCGTTAAGCAAAGCGTACTTGACATGATTCAGGGTCGAATATAAAAGAATGCCTGCGTCATCCCAGGTGGCACTCTTGATGCGTATCGTCTCATGCAAAGTGCTAATTTGCTCAAGAGACTTCGTCACAATGGTCACATTGTGCTTGCTCAGTAAGGCAGCGTAAAGGCCATCGTTTGACCACACAATATATTTGACACCATTGATAGAGAGCTCTGCGGTGCTCTTTTTCTGCTGAATATCATATAGATAAACAGTTGTTGGTGTAATAATGAGGAGATTGCCAGTTCCTCCGAAGTAAACATCGGTCGTACCCGCCGGGGGCTTGAATGAACGAGCTGTGTTATTCGACAAATCCTTGATATCAATTGTTTGGTTAGCGGTGTTTAGCACGGCGAAGCGATTTCTGGCGACAAATATGGCAGAGTTCCCCAATCCTCGTTTGGATTCCGTCGGCTCAATGACGCCAGATCCATCTCTAGGCAGATTTAAAAGTTCATAAGAACCGCCATCGGCAGGAGTAGTGACAAGAATGGATCTCTCAGCAGGGTTATATGACAAAGTCCGAGGAGTAACCCAGGGGCTTCCGAGCTTCTTGAGAGACAACAGTGTTGGGCTTTCTACATCCTTCTGGAAATCGTACGACCTAACGTGCTTCTCTTTGGTGATGTAGAAGAGAGTATTTTGGTGGACGGCTGATGCCGGACGCTCTCGTTCCAATTTGAAAACCATCACACCATTGTCATGACCAGCCGCGAAAAGGTTGATCTCGGGGTGAGCTGCGATAACCCAAAAGCGGTCATTCTCTCTCTTAAAGGATTGTACAGCAGTTCTCTTGTTTAGATCCCAAACCCGTATAGTTTTATCTTCTCCAGCTGACAGAATTAGGTCTTGATGAGGGTGGAAAAGACAGCCTGATGCATTCTGGAAATGACCACGGCAAGTGTCTACTTCCCAGGCCTTGGTCTCACTCATGCGCCAGAGCTTCACTAGGCGATCATCACCTGCCGAAACAATCAGAGGCATAGTGGGATGGAAAGCAACCCAATTGACGCCACGATCGTGGCCTTCCAAGACAAACTTGACAACAGCGTCTGTATTTCCAAACATGTCAGTTTGGTTTTGATTTGCTCGTGCAATCTGATCTTCATAGCTCATAGAAGTCGGCGCTGAGTGCTTCTTTCGAAGTCCCGAAATATCCCAAACTCGAACTGATTGGTCAAGTGAGGCTGAAACCACGAGATCCTCCTTGGGATGGAATTGGGCGCACATGGCATAATGGTTGTGGCCAGTCATGGTACAAACTGAGGGAGAATTAGCGTTCGCGTGAATCACAGTTCATGAGGGATGCAACGCACTCAAGCTACGATTCTGCCAGTTCCAAATACGAATCGTTTGATCATCGGATGAAGAGAGAATCCAGGGAAGCTCATGATGAAAGAAAACAGTTCGAACATAATCGAGATGGCCGTTCAGTGTGAAGAGGCATCGTCTGGTCTGGTACGACCAGACTTTGATTTTGTAATCATCGCCGCCGGATACGAAGAGTGGTTGTGTTTTGTGGAAATCGACGCCGCGGACCGGGCCATCATGCTCCTCGAATCGATCTATCAATGTACCCATCCGATAATCCCAGAGCTGGATTGTGGAGGAGTGGAGGGCCACGAGGATCCATGGTCTAATATACCAGATCAGTTCTCCTAAATTCACCGCTTCACATGGGAGACTCGCAGCTACCTTTTCGGATGAAACGCGATTCCTTTGGCCCTGGATGATTTCGATTCAAACTGAGGGGCATTAGTCGACATCTTGAGTTGAACAGCCCTTGAATAGCATACCTTTGTCAACATTCCTGGGGAAGACTGCATTCTGGCGGGGAGGTGAGGTCGGAGCCTCGCACATCAAGGTAAAAGAACGATTAGATAAATGTATATACGTTGAGGGGATGTAGACGACTGGCTTGATCGGTCTCGATTGACCACGACAGCTACTCAAGCCTAGCCAGAGAGTCAGCATAAAAGGAGCGAGATTGAACAGTGCGTCGTATTGGCCAACAGCTTCCAATTGAGTATCGTGTCCATCTCCAAATGTGGGTATGAGCCAGTCGCAGCCCCGCAATATCATTGGACATGACATCTCACCGCCTTAGGCGCCTCACCCCTCTATACTGGGTATAACAAAATACCATCCCTTTAGTGCATATCTAAGCGAATCATTTATTCCTGCCTATGAATCACGTAGTAAAAAAGAAAAATAGAAATAATATTTTTTCTATAAACATAACTTGAAAGGGAATAACATTATTGCTTAGAGTAACTATCGAGTAAGCATTAATATGATATACTTTAATAATAATAATATTGCAAGTTAAGTATAAATGCCTTGTAACTTACTAATACAAAGCAAAAATAGGATACATATAGGAAGTATAGATTGTAGCTGAAATAGTTTATCTGTTAATCGAGCGGAGGGAAATTCTAATCTTATATTTATGCCTTCTTATTAAAGCTCAAATTATAGTATATGCTTTGAAGCTCTTTCCCCTGATGCAGATTGTGGGGGAGCTATTAGTACATGTGGCGGGATAGCTGGGGTGGCGCAGGTTTTCGTTCTAAGTGTATATAGCTAGCTGTACGTTTTTGGACAGCTTTCGGGAGAGGACCAGATTACCGCCTTTTCTTGTATCGCATCACTTGAGGAACTTTTTGACCCTAACGTAGTTATCTGCAATCTCAAGCTGGTTGCTTGTCCCTCAGTCAATGGTGTTGCACGTCCTGAAGTGAGCTTGTGGAGGGATTACATCGGCAATCAACACTTTTTATATACTTCGCTCGTCCTTTTCTCTTATCATGAAACAACACCGTTGGCGGCCATGGAACTTAACACTCGGCCTCATGCTTGCTTTGCAGGCTCATAGCTCTCCCTCTGTGAATGTGGGCATGAACGCAGCGTTCCCTGCTGGCCCATACCTGCTCGAACTCTTGTACTTATCCAAAAACCCTTCTTTTATAAGACAAGTACTAATAAGTAGCAGAGAGACTGCTGCAGCAGAGAATTCTTCGTCATATTTTCCGCTCCTAGATCGAATTGCAACTGGATATTTTGCTTCTGCCTCTACAGATGCTGCTCTGTATGCTAAATTTCTCGATGCCGTGCAAGAAGATGGCAGTCTATCCAGCCCGGAGGCCCTCTCTACATTCAAGCTTGCTTTATCTTTGCGATCTGCAGCCCCTCGAATAGAAGCTCATTATCAATATTACGACACTGCGGTCGCATCTGCTATCCAAGATGCAGCTAACCCAGACTGTCTCAATTGGGTGCTATTGGAGGGAAAGCAATACTGCACCCCTGAACTAGATGAAGCCAATAAAGACGGCTTGCTTTCCTTGTATGTGCATCTGCCGGTGAAGGAGCCACAAATTCTAACCTAAGAAATAGGGAAGCCAAAGACTTGCCATTCGATCGAACGTTTGGAGCGGGAGAAGAAGCTATTCTCTACGCTGACCCAACTTCTACCACATTCGGGTCATTTCATAGAACTCTTACCAACGCCGCAAGGCAGGGTTCCTTGAGTTATCGAGTTAGATACCGTCGTGTTGAAACAACCTCTGCAGCGACTCTACCCATGAGTGGGTACGGTATTGAGTTAGCACTCAAGAAAACAGATTATATTGTCATCGATGATCGACTACATGATGACGGATCTCATGTTGAAAGTTCTAGCTCTAGTACCAGTACTAATCTTGATGACAGTGAGGATGTGGCCGATATCAAGCCCTTAGCAACATCAGATCTTTCATCCCTTGGAATGAAAGCGGCGTCATTCATTTTACATAGCGAGAAACCACTGGCTACATTGATCAAGTTAACACAGGATCTTCCCAAATTTCTGACGGCAATTGTCGCTCACAATATTTCTTCACAATTTGAAGAAGAATTCCACAGTAACGGCTTAAATGGGGTGCCAGATGGCATGAATGTCCTGTGGATAAATGGTGTTCAGCTTATTGAACGTCAGATTGAGCCATTCGCCCTTATTGAGAGGCTGCGTCAAGAGCGAAAACTTATTGACGGTTTTCGTGCCCTCGGTCTCAGTGGCAAGCAAGCAGTATCTATTCTTGGTCATCAAGATGTGTCCAATGCAAAGGAAGGTAATGAGCCGCTGAGATACGATTGGACTGATCGACTTGAGGATGGGCGAGTCTTGATCTGGCTAAATGACCTCGAAAATGATGATATATACGAAGACTACCCTAAAAGCGTAGCCTCGGTATGTTGTAACAGAAAAAGCATATTAAATGCCAAGCGCTAACATTCATAGTTGCTACAACGAGCATATCCCGGACAGTTGCCGCCTATTGCAAAGAACATCTTCACCTTCGTTGCGCCTGTCGACTTTTCTAACACCGAAGATGTATTATTCGTTATGCAATTGTTTTCATTCATTTCTCGAGGTCTCTCTATCAGATTTGGCATTGTTCCTCTGGTGTCATCGCCTGAGGCTACAGCCAGAGCCAAGACAGTCTATCACTTAATCGAGAATTATGGTATCGAAGGCTTTTCTGCTTATCTAGGACTTCTTCGAGATGCTTCTGCAACAACAACCGACGAAGAGCGCTTTATAGAAGTAACCAAGGACCATAAACTTCTTGATGACTCGGATAAAATGCTATTTGCTGAAGTTCTTGAGACGGATATTTATGAGCAACAACTCAGATTAGTCCAACGATGGATTCATCGATTAAAAGTAGATACTCCTGTTCGATCATTATTCTTCGACGGATTATCAATTCCTCGAGATGAAAATTGGATGCAGGCATTAGGAATGCAAATTGGAGATGATCTTCAAATGGTTCAAAGAGGAGTATTCCACGGCATACTCACTGATGACGACTGGGCTCCTGGAATATTTCTTAGCAGGGCAGTTACCAGGAGAAACAGTTATGTCACACCTGACGATGAAAGAAAAAGCCTCAGAGTCCTAAACATCAACAAGATCTATATTGAGCATGCAGATCTTTTCGAAGTCATCCCAGTCGTTGACTCCATTCAGGGATCGCGTAAGGAAGATTGGGCAGCAGTAACCGTTTTGGCTGATTTTACAACGACGAATGGCAAAGGATTAGTTCTTTCCGCCCTAGGGTTCAAACGCCATAACCCGGGTGTCAGAATTGACTTTATTCACAACCCTGCGACTACTATTGGCGCTGCTTCAGTAAATGCTGCGCTCCGAACCAACCAGGGATTACTGAGCGACATTCAGGACATAGGCGAGCTTACCGATTTGATTCAAAACCCAAGTGAAGAAATTAGCACGGATGGCTACGTTGAGGCTTTAGGGAAGTTCCTCAGCGCCTCTAAGGTGCCCGCGGGGGCTCAGATAATCATCTTAAATGGTAGAATGATTGGGCCTATTTCTGAAGACTCTCAATTTGATATCGATGATTTCCAACAATTCCTGGAAGTCGAGCAGACAAAGCGTATACTGCCCGTCTATACAGCAATTGAAGAACTTGGCTTGGGTGACAGACTGTCTACGCCCTTGGATGCAGCTAAATTAACATCCATCACTACCCTCTCTACAATCTCTGATTTACCTGAAGGAATTTTCGAATCGGCACCATCTGCTCGAACCAGCCTTTATGATAACTGGCAATCAACTCACACAGCTATCGAAATAGGTGACCAGGAAACTGCAAGTATTTTCATAGTTGGCCTCGTAAATCCTGTCAGCGAGCAAGGCCAGAAGTGGGCTCCCATTCTGAAGGTGTTATCTGAGCTACAAGGAGTTCATGTCAAGCTTTTCATCAACCCCATGGAGAAAATTGAAGAGCTCCCAGTCAAGCGCTTTTTCCGCTATGTGTTGGAGTCACAGCCATCGTTCAATGAAGAAGGGGGGGTCGAAGGACTAACAGCTACCTTCAATGGCCTGCCCTCCGAGGCCTTACTGACAACCGGCGTTGATGTACCACCTGCATGGCTGGTAGCGCCTCTGATCTCAATTCATGATCTCGACAATATTAAATTGAGTGCGGTTAAATCAGACGTGCATGCTACATATGTGTTGAAGCACATTCTCATTGAGGGGCACTCCAGGGAGGGAAAAGGATCAGCACCACGAGGAGCCCAATTAATCCTTGCTACCGCGAAAGACCCTCTCATCACGGATACCATCGTCATGTCGAACCTTGGATTTTTCCAGTTCAAGGCAAATCCCGGGGTTTATTATATTCGGCTGAAGGAAGGCCGCAACGCCGAGATATATGAGATTGAGAGCATTGGTGCCCAAGGATGGAATCCCGTGCCTGGTGATAACGTTACTGAGCTCGCGTTGATCGATTTCCAAGGTGTCACCTTATACCCACGCCTCAAAAGACGAAGCGGCATGGAGCAGGAGGATGTCCTTCAAGAAAAGGAAAGTCAAGAAACCAATATCATTTCCAAGGGTATCAAGTTGGCGGAAGGCATTTTCGGTGGAGGATCCAAAAAGAAATCAGTATCGGCACAGGAGCACGCAGAAATCAACATCTTCTCCGTAGCGAGTGGTCACCTCTACGAGCGTATGTTAAACATCATGATTGTCTCAGTCATGCGCCACACGAAGCACACTGTCAAATTTTGGTTCATTGAGCAATTCCTTTCCCCTTCCTTCAAAGAATTTATACCACACATGGCAAAGGAATACGGCTTCAAATATGAGATGGTGTCATATAAGTGGCCTCACTGGCTACGGCAACAGAAAGAGAAACAGCGAGAGATTTGGGGTTACAAGATTCTGTTTTTGGATGTCTTGTTTCCTCTGTCGTTAGACAAGGTCATATTTGTAGATGCTGATCAAGTTGTGCGCACGGATATGATGAGCCTGATGAACCTCGATCTCGAAGGCGCTCCGTATGGCTTTACTCCGATGTGTGACTCTCGCGTGGAAATGGAAGGGTTTCGGTTCTGGAAACAGGGATACTGGGCAAACTACCTTCGCGGTCGGCCTTACCATATATCTGCGCTTTACGTTGTCGACTTGCGGCGCTTCCGAGAGCTAGCCGCCGGCGATCGCCTTCGTCAACAATACCACACTCTTTCCGCCGATCCAAACAGTCTAGCGAACCTGGATCAAGACTTGCCGAATCATATGCAGTTCCAAATCCCTATTCACAGCCTGCCCCAGGAGTGGCTCTGGTGCGAGACATGGTGCAGTGACGAAAGCCTTAGCGAAGCCCGCACCATAGACTTATGTAACAACCCGCTAACAAAAGAACCCAAGCTTGACCGAGCAAGAAGGCAGATCCCTGAATGGGTTACCTATGATAAAGAAATCGCAGCTCTAAACCAGCTCTATAGGGAGGAGGCGGGAATTGCTGGCAGAGAGAGGCTTCCTGGCGATGGAGAGAGAAGCGTGCCTGCAACACAAGACAAAAACACTAAAAGTCGGAGGCTAGAAGAACAAGTGTCACACACGAAAGACGAGCTTTAAGAGGGGAAATTCGGATGTACATAAATAAAATATGCTCACGACTGTTATCATTTCTTTACAAGGCTAACCAAATCACATATATACAATACGCAAGGGAAGATGATGTTCAAGAAAACAAAGTCTATTTAGGCAAGCATCGTTATAGAATAAATATAAAGAAATACTATGATAATTCATAAAAGGCCAATTGCTCAACAGATGCGAAGCAAGCATATACTACCTATCCTTTAAAAATCAAGCAACTATGGATGTAATAATAGACATTCTAGAGCTTGAAAATGTACTCCATATGGAGGGATCAATAGGTTACATAGCAATTAGACCAATATGATCAAAATAGCTTAATTTTACCAGTGGAGTCAGGACCCGCGCCGGTCGTCGTCGTTTTCCTGCCAGCACCGGTATAGCCTAGCATGCCTGTGCCAGTCTGGCTGGAGTGATTTGTGTTGTCCCGGTTTTGATCATTGGGCTGTAGCAGTCGGAAGCCCGCAATATCAGACAAGCTGCTGGTTAATGAGCTTGGAATTGATTTGCCAGCAAAAACCGGGCCGACAATGAGAGCAATAAAGACGACAGCTAGAACGAAATAAAGAATAGCAAACCGGATGACACGGCGTCGTCTGAGTTTTGACTGCTTCAAAGAGTAGATTGGAGGACGGATTTGTCGACTACAGAGAGGGTTAGTATAAAACAAGATTAGGTAAAAAGATATTAAGTTACTCACCTGGGCAAAAGCCAAAAGAGCATCATCGAATGCAGCGTATCAACCCGAGGAATAAGGATGACAGGAAGCATGAAGAATAGCAACCAGTGTCCAAGAATGAAATCGGCCGAAAACATGCTAAGTTCTGTAATTTTGCAAAGGAACTCACGGGCGGGCTGCGAGACGGAGTGCCAGCCCATTGAATACCATTTGCCAGTCCAGAAAGCAATGTTGGATTGATCCGTCTTGAATTCTCGTGTCAAGGTCAATGAAATAATCAACTTGAACAAGAATCGTTGCAGCGCGACCACCGCAATCATGCCAGCCATTGTGCGCGAAAAGTTGAACCCTTCGAGTAAAAACAGTACCTCAAAGAAGACCAACATGAAGATGACCGCCAGAGCGTGTGCGATAGCAGCCAGGACGCTGCCGAATTTCTTGCAGCACATGCTTAATAGGGGTCCCATGAAACATGCCATGGCAAACATAACCAGCAACACACCAGCATTGACGGCTACCGGACCAAAAGCAACGATCAGGATGCGAATAAGAGAGTCTGTAGGCTGGATGGGAGCAACCTTTCCGCCCTTGGGAGCAGTCTGTCTGTCCTTTTCGACACCAGTTTGAGCGTTGATGAACAGATAAGGAATGGTTGTTATGGCAGCGAAACAGAGCGGCGTGAAAATTTCAGTGAAGAACATATTAGCAATGGCTGCTCTAGGAACATCGCCTGACATCTTGGCTGATGCGTCACCCAAATTCTTGCGCTTATAACCAGTAACTCGTATACGAGACAATCGACAAAACGCAATCCATGAAGAAGCATGAGATCGTGAATTACCACGCGACAGCCAACGAAGGTAGTCACGATAATCGATGAAAAAGTCGGTCCATGCAAATTGATGCGGATTGTACAAGAAGGGTGAGATGGTCAAGCCGAACAAGGTGATCCAGAAGTAGACGAGTGCAGCTTGCCAAGCCGTGACGGTTGCAAACAGTAGCATCATCAGCAACCTCGTACCAAAGTAGATTGACGGGCCAGCAAATCGCGAATACAAAACACCGAATGGAATGCGCGCCGTAGCAAAACCACGACCCGTTCCGATATATCGAGCACCGCCAAACGAAATATTCTGCTGCACAGAGTTCGCGTAAATCTGAGTGACGAAGATTTCAAAGAACGGTGAAAGTGATAGAAACTGTTTCAAGAATCGACTAAGGGCTCTCCAAATACCACGCTCGGTCAATTCTTGCACAATGAGGGGAATGAATGACACGAAGAAGACGACGAAAATCGAGAAAACGCAACGTTGAATCCAGTCCATCAACGCATCCGTATTTTGACAGCCGGTGGGGAACAGAGGATCCGTAATGGGCACATCTCGATTGTATCTACAGGCGATCGTCTCGTGGCGTAGAGCTCCAATATTGACCAATGTAATCATGAACATCTGGATAGACAGCATAATGAACATGTTGTTGACGTGAAAGCCGGCGTGAGCATAATAGAAGGATAGGAAGCGGTCCAAGGGCAGTTGAGTTCCCAGGTAATGATACTCTCGAGAAAGAAGCTGCTCGCCCATACCAGTACCGATTTTGGTTGTGAAGTTAAGAATAGAGCCAAAACCAAGATCACGACCTTTGCCACACTGGTAATATTCGCAGTGCTTGATTCGACCACCTCGCAGCATGGCATTCATACCGGCAAAAATATCTTCGTTCAAGTGCAAACCCTTTTGAGCTTTAGAGACACCTCCACGAGTTGTCATGAAAATACCGTTGAGGAAATCGGGATGACCATAATGGAGCTTTCCTCCGATTTGAGCCATAGTACGCGCAAAAAGAGTACCAAAAGTTTGTTCTTTTCCTGCAGCAACATCACCAAGAATACCGATGTTTTCCGAAAAGATATATTCACGAGCACCAAGAATAGCAACAGGAGCAGGTGAGTTGTTCTTCACACCGGGGGTATACGGAGACACATTTTCTGTCTTCATCTCCTCGAACTCGGCGAGCACGCTTCGGATCTTCAGACATTCTTCCAAATAGTTGTCCTGGTTGGCGTCGATGAGTTGGATATATTCACCACGATAGAAAATGATCGAATGATTTTGGTTGTCTGATTTTCCATCACCAAGAATTGGGTTGCCAGAGAGCTGAATACGGAACTTCGGGCGCCGCAAACCATTTTCCATGATTTCCGAGTGACCATCAATAAGTGCAGAGTACAGTCGAGGCTCTTCACCTTCTGCAACGGGCGGCTCCTCATCCAGGTATGCAATCTGAAGGTCAGGGTACGCGCGGAGAAGGAATTCGGCATTCTCCATTTCTTCCTTCTTAAACTTGGAATACCGCTGCATGGCCACGCAGATTCGGAATTTGCGACGAGCCATACGTTCAAGCTCTCGCTCAAGCTTATCCGTATTACCACCAAACATTTGGACGACTTCGGGGTTTTCGACTCTATACAGCAGCTTGATAGCACGGCTGTAGTTCATAAAACCGGAGATTGTTCGATATAGTGTTTGGAAGCGGAGCGAAGCCCAAATTCGGGTGCGAAGGGTATATTCGGGTGCAGAAGACTTGAATCCGATACAGTAGAATGGGAGATCATCGATCTTGCTCTTGGCTGCATCTTTCTCATTCTTTTCCTCGCCGCCGTCCATTTGCGATGTCTCGTCAGCCAGGATCTTAGTGTCTTTGACGAAGCAGTCCCATTCGTGTGGATGAAGTTGCTTCAGATACTCCAGAAGTGTAACTCTAGAATACGGTTCATCTTCACGAATGATTTCTCGCAGAGAAAGAAGAATCTTTTCACCGTAATGCGGAATCATGACAGTAAAGGTTGGCATGTTGTCCACTGGCAGCGGCTCCGGAATAGGCGTAGACAGAGACTGAGCGAAGAAAGAAATTCGGCGTTCTGCCTCACTGTTGCTAGGGAAGAACTCTGTCTTGAAAGAATGATCTTCCTGGGAAACGAAGAAGGTAGGGGCTCGCAGTGTCCTTTTTCCTTCTTGTTCCGATGGAACTTGATGATACAACAGCTTCTGTACGTGATCAATAGCAAGAAGATGCTCTCGGTACATGGAAATAACGATGGCATTCCAAACTTGTGAAATGAGAACCTTCGGTTTATATTTGATTTCCATGTCGGTCGTCGCCAAAACCTTGGAATAAATACGCTTTGGCAGACGGGAGAAAATGTTTCGCCATGGAGTCCAAATCGACGAACCGATGTAGAACGATCTTGCGACGGAGAAAATGGCATTGACTATGACGTAGAACAGATACGTGTCCAGGAAGAAGAAAATCAAGTCCGTGTATATCATGAGACCCAAAATGATTTTCGGCTGATTCTCGCAGAGAACTTTACCAAAAAGATGATCACCTTGGCACTTCAAGTGCATAATTGAGAGATACCTGATAGGATCACGGAATGAGAGGGCCAAAAAGACGTATGACTCTCCAAACTTGACACCGAATACTACCAGCCACAAGAAGTATGAGACTGCCATATCGTTGAACGGCAGCGTGGGCCAGGAAGCTGTGAACGTCTGACTGGCTACGTATCGTCGGGAATTAGAGATCAAGTAACTGCCGAATAATCCACCCAGAGGCATGACAGCGAAAAACAGGAAGGTGATAACAGCAATGATGAAGTGCACAATTCCGAGAGCGTAGTCGATCGCAGCTTTAGGATCCTTGGCAGGAAAGAGGAAGACCTTGACACCAGGAGCAACATTGAGAGCAAGCACGAAGAGGAGAAAGAACAGCCTTTTGGTCAGATGTTGAGCGCCAGCCCATCTTCTTGGAACGTATGCCCATTCAGCCAATGTAGCAAGAACCTGAATAAGTGAGGCGATAGCGCCGCCAAAGCCGACAATGGAGAACTGTTTTGCTGGAGAGGGCGACTGATTGACTTGTTGTTCATAATCCTTCACCAGCAGGGTAGGGGCATTGTGAGATGTATAGAACCAGAACATGGTGAGATGAATAATCCAGATACGGTTGAAATTGGTCAAGAGATGGAACCAAGAACGAGTTTCCCTGTAAGTCTTGAAGAAGCACTTCTTCCAGTTGACATCCTTCAACTTCAAATAACGCTCAGCCGGGGGGACATCAACCAGCTTGCTCTTGTCTTGCAGAACAATGCGCTCAATACCTTCAGGGTACCAGAAAAGCTGATTGCAGTCATCGTAACCAATGATGTGTTTGTGATCTCGCTCACGCCTGACGTACACGCCGTCGAGAATTTCGTAGCCTTGGTCTCGACAATACTGGTAAAGCGGGGTGATGACGTTGTTGAGAAACGTGAACTCATCCACTGGCTCAACTAGTGCCTGGCATGCTGGAGAGTTGAGATAATCATGCGCGCACTTGAAAATGAAACAGAGCAATTCGGGCATGAATCGAACTTGATTCGCTTCTCCCCAGCAAAGCAGATATAGTGCAATCTGACGAACTCGGTCGTGTTGAGACATGCGGTTCATCCTAGTTTTCCAGCGATACTCGGCAGCCTCAAGACTGTCGTCACCTTCAAGGTCTTGTAACGTTTCTGCTTCATTGGCTGGGTCGTCCTGCTTTCCCTTCTTCTTGTTCTTCGCTTTACGCTTTAGCCCTTTGGCTGTGGCATTGGCGAACCCGACGGAATCATCCAGATCAAGATGCGCCGCAAAATACCACTTGCGATAGTTGGCATTATCACCACCGATATAGTCGCTGTGCAGTGACAGAAGGGCTTGGTTGGGCGTCATTCGCGAGGCTCTAGAGTCCAACAGTGTCATAAAATGGTCATACATATTACGCATGCTGTCTCTCTGGAACCCGAACTTTGAAGTCAGGTCGAGAAAAATGTCTTCAATCTCCTCTTTGGAGAGAGGAATTTGAGCATCTGAGGTCCAGGCTGGGTATGGTTCACGCGAACGTTGTCCAGCGGGCAACACGTTGCCATAGTCCATCCCGTAGTTGGGCGTTGATGCCCCGGATGACCGGTTCCCTCCATAGGAGACTTGTGAAGATGGAGGTCTGTATCCTCTATTACCCGACTGCTCATCGCCATAGCTGTTGTAGCGCTCATCTCCGCGGCCATAATAGTCCATCTCAGCAGCCCTGGCCATATCAGACCTCATCGTAAAGTCGCTGAATGTTTCAGAATCCTCTTCAGACCCATGGCGAGGGCCTTGGTTATAATCTTGGTCGTAGTAGCCTCCATGATTTTGATACTCGTCATGATATTGATCGTCGCCGGCATAATATCCGCCATCGTGATGGTACGGATTATTGGGGTCCGCGTTATAATATCCTCTACGTTTGGCAGTCAGCATTGCTCAGTACAAAAAGAAATCGCGTCGGGAAGTCGTACGATTCATCGTAGTAACCATCTCCCCCCTGGTTACCGCCATGCCCTCCATGGGCGTCGTAATTGTTATCATAGTATTGATCATCCTGATAGTATGAATCGGTCTGGTTGTTTTGTTGACCATTCCCACGTTGGCCACCCCCTTGGCCGTAGCCATCATCGTATTGGTCGTGATGACCGCCGCCAGGATACCCCGACATCTTGAGCAAAATTTACCTAGAGACACAGATCGAGATCAATGATCTGCAAACACGCGCAGCTATAATAGCATGTTAATTCAGAGAAGAGCTCTTACCTAGATGTTGGGGTTCATGAATTGGACTGGGGAAAAAAACAGAGTAGAATGAGTGATGGAATGCAAATGTGACAGCTAGGCGTAGCTCGCACGAACAGAGGTCCGGTTATGTGACCTAGTGAGGAGAGAACGCTCGGGCTGCAATTCAATGGTGGGCACTTTTGTTTCAACCACAAGCAGTGATGAAGTGCATTGGAAGCGATGGTCAGAGAAGAGAAAGGCAAAAGTCACAGCAACAACTAAACAGAAACGAGAGACGTAAGAGCACTATGTGAGAGACGAGAAAGATCAGCCGTCAGAATGAAAGACTGCCAAAGTCAAGCAAACTGGGTGGGAAACAGGAAACTTCAACAAAAGAACGGAGGATCACGTGAAACGAGACTTGAGCTGCAACTAAGGGGCGTAGCTCCCCCTTTACTACCTAGGTCTATCCATACAGAGCACGGAGGTGTGTGTATCAGCTCTGAAAAGAGAAGTGGGGATGCTGGGAAAGGGGGAGATGGAAGCATTCAAGAACGGAGCACGGAGTACGGAGTACATGCGACACACGCAAGTGCGGACAACCTTTACCAGGTACTGTAGTATTACTGACCTACTCCGCATGCCTTGGCAGGTTTACGGGACCGCCGGACACTGCTTGAGCGGGAGCCAGAACCAGAGACCAAGGCAAAATCCGCAAGTGACAGTATTAATAGAACGCGGCACGATACGGAGGAATCCAGTGGTATTAAGGACCATTAGCCCTTCACGTCTCGAGCATTCCCCTGCCCTGCCCCTTCTTTGACAGCCAATTTTTTAGACGCGATTCCACAGGACGGATTGGGTCAGGGGGTGTCGGAGTGGCCATCGGAAATATAATGCAAGGAACGGATTGGGTGGATAATGTCGCGGGCAATACACACAGTATACACAACTCTCGCAGGCACTGTGAGTTGCCAGCTGGCCAAATGCATAAAAAACTTGAAAACGACGGAAGCGGGAAGAAAATGTAATACGCGTCCAGGCGTCATAGTAAACAGTAGCATCGGCACACACTGCCACTATGGGGCAGCGCTAACGTATCAGCCTTGTGCGCTACCTCCTCCTAGTGGCCTAACGCCGTGTAGGAAGATGGAGTATCCTGGATCAAGAACGGAGTAGGAGGCCATACTTCGTTGATTGGCACATTTATAGTCACCAGCAGCTATGTATCTCTATCTCGCCGGGCATCATTGGAGGACCTATTGCCGTGCCAATAATCGGCGATACCACAGCTACCAACATAATAGCAGGCATCGCCATGTTACTTCGTCCCGTCGCAATGATGGATTTTGCAGCAGCATTCCGTCATAGAGGGGTGTCTGTAAGTTGAACTAGTATCAGACACACGTTGAGCCAGTTCCGTTCTGAGCTTGCAAATTACTCAGCAGGCGACGATCTGGAAAAACGATATTCCGGGTGCTTGTCTCGGTCATGGTATCGATGCCTCGCGAGGCTTCCCATGTTATCGCGGATTTCACGAGCAAAAACACATGGGGCGTCAATGGGAAGCTGGCGCTGCGTCCAACATAACTTGTGCCATTTATCCAAGAGAGGTTACGTCCGCGCCCCGGTCTGGACGCGATCGTAGCTTGATATGGAGCCAGAGCACTCCAAGGATGCCTTCGATGGCGACGTCGACATGAAGGAGAGCCCCGACGAATCTAGCGTAGACATGGAAGGCAATTCCGGCCAGGATGAACCTCACGACTTATTTCAACTAATATATGACCTTTCGAAGTATCTATGTAGCGTCGAAGAAGGGTGAGTATATTATAGTCATTGCCGGAGACGCGTATCTGTTTTAACAATCTCCAGTGGTGAAGAGCTTGCAGCTGGGTTTCAGCGCATTCCTAACAGACGCCTATTGCCCGACTACTTCGACATCATTGCCGAACCCATTGCGTTCAGCACCATTCGGGTATGTTTTAAATTTCGTCGATTGCCTAGCGACGGGGATTGTTGACGCAACTATAGAGCAAAATACAAAAAAAGCAATACTCTGCCTTTTCTGAATTCGTCAGAGATGTTGCACAAATTTGTCACAATGCGCAAGTTTACAACCGTCCCTCGGCGCCTATTTTCGGGGCTGCTGAACGACTTCGAGAAATCCTCAAGGAAGAACTCAAAAAACTCGTCGACAAGGGAGAGATTACAGCCGATGAAGCGCGCCTGCCAGACTTAGGAGAGCTACCTCCTGTGGAAGATTCACCATCGCAGGAATCCGAGCTCGAGGACGAACAGGACGAACGACCGAGAAGAGCCGAGAGACGCAGAGGCGATAACGACGACGACGACGAAGAGGATGATGATGACGAAGAGGATGTGACCGATGAAGATTCCGAAGACGAAGAATACAAGGGTCGACGTAGAGGACATTACTCCTCCAATCGTGCGGGGCGCATCAGTGATAAAGATTCAGCCTTTCAACAGAAGAGAGGGCGGCCACCGATGGTCTTGACCCCAACAGAAGCCAGAATCTTCTCTATCCTCAAGGACCTTAGAAAAGTCAGAGATAAAGATGGAGATCCGCTTGCCGCACCATTCGAGAGGCTGCCAGATAGGACGATAGTCCCGGATTACTACCAAATAATCACAAATCCCATCGCGTTAGACAACATCAAGAAGAAGGCGAAGCGAAAGAAGTATCAAACAGTCGACCAGGCACTGTCAGATCTTGAGCTCATGTTTGAAAATGCCAAATTGTATAACGAAGATGGCAGCCAAGTGTATGAAGCTGCCGTGGAACTGCAGCAACAGGCTCGGATACTAGCAGAACAAGAAAAGCTGAAACCAGATGATGATTTTCGGGATGAGGATGGTAAACTTCCCCTGGCAAGCATCGAGTACAGCGGGGAAACATGGAAAGTTGGTAAGTACAGATCCGTTGCGTGTTCTTTCACTCCATGTTTTCGCCCATTTGGCTTACTCTCGGCAATATCAAGGCGACTGGGTGCATATTCGTAACCCCAACGATTTAGCAAAGCCAATTGTAGCTCAAATATTCCGCACATGGCAGGATCGTGCCGGCGAGAAATGGATTAATGCATGCTGGTACTACAGGCCGGAGCAAACAGTCCATCGATTCGAAAAACATTTCTATGAACACGAAGTGGTGAAGACAGGCCAGTACCGCGACCATGCGATTGGAGACGTCATTGACCGCTGCTATGTTATGTTTGTCACTCGGTTCAACAAGGGCCGTCCCCGAGGCCTCTCACTCGACAAGGATGTTTACGTCTGCGAGTCTCGGTATAACGAAGAGAGATTCCACTTCAACAAGATCAAGACGTGGGCAAGCTGTGTCCCGGACGAAGTACGAGATAAAGACTACGAGATGGATTTGTTCGATATCCCCCGTCAAATGAAGAAGATACCCAGTCCCATTAAGCACCTACTACGCGACGACGCCAAGGAAACAGATGAGCTTCCGCGACCTACGTGGGGAAGCCCAAATGCTCCACCAATTATTGGTGCTGTCCATCGTCGACCACCAGCGCCTAATGTAAGTTGTATTGTCACGGAAACCTACTTGTCCCCTAATAATTATAGCTGTACATGAACCTGTGGTCGCGACTAACTCAGTTTCACTCACTAGGAATCACCGCCTCCCGATCTAATGCTACCCGCCATGCCCGCGGTTCCCAAGATTCCCACAGAACCGGCCCAGCGCCTTCCTATAAATCCCGGAGCTAAGGACGCCACGAGCGAGGCAGCGCGGAATGGAGCCATGCCTTATTCCATGGTCGGTGCAGTACCAGCTCCAAGCCAGTATTACGGACACATTACACCGCATTTCCAGCCAGTCACTCCGACTCCCGGAGCGTCTATACCGCAAACACCTGTACCCATTCCTCATCCGCCACAACAAACCCCTCCTTCGCACATGGCCATGCGATCAATGCAGTACCAATATCAGCCTCACCAGCCTCCTCAGCCTCCTCAGCCTCCTTATCTGCAGAATTATAATTCGGGCTATCCTCAATCACCGGCAGTCCCACTACACCATCAGCCGATGCCAAATTCACGGCCAACAGGGTACATGCAAGGCCACAACGCAGCAGTGCCCAGGCAGGCGGGAATGGGAACACCTGGTGCCCCTCAGCCACATGCTAATATGTATAATCCGCCGCGGCCTCCTGAGGTCTATACATTGCCAGACAATGTCAATGAAGCTTTGCCGGAAACAGTGCGGCGAGAATTTCAACATGACGGTGCTGGAAGAGTCTTGTTTTTCTCAGCCGCTCCACTTGATCGCTCATGTAAAGGCCTGTCGCCTGCGAGCGCAGGGCTCGGACATAGCGCCAAATACCTTGCTGGCCGTGATAAGTGGCTAGCTGAACGCGAAAACAAACGAAAGGATCGAGATGAGCTGCTGCACGGTCTGCGAGAAAAAATGCTCCGCACCGAGCAACAGGCTGACGAATCTCCTGTCGTCTCGCAAGCTGCTCATGCAATGGAGATATTCTTCCAGCACCTCGGCCGAGAGACTGAGCGTTTGAAAGATGACGTCGGATTATAGCTATAGATTAAGTCCATCAAAGTGCAGGGTCAACGCATAATTATAAATACTCTGGTCTGTAATGTTTTAAACTAGGCAAGGCGAAAATCAGGACGGGGCGGTGTTTGGGAATATCTCAGCCATACTAGGAAAAGGTAGTATGCGATACAAAATGGGAATTTGTACTTGCAATACTCAAAGTATAAATAATAACAGCAAATACTAAGCTGGAAGCCCCTGTTACCGACTGAGTTTTATGCTGTGATAGTGATTCCCACTGGCTTAATATAGAACATGGTAGATGTCTGCTGCAGAGTTTGACACATTAATATACGGTAGAGGATGCCATGGCCAGCGAACTGCACCGACAGTTGCGTATGATGTCTACTCGGTACATAGCATCATAGAACTGCGCTTCCAACTCTTTGCCAGTCAAAATATTCTTCAGATTCAGCCTCAAGCTCCATTTAATAGCCTCTGTCGCTCCCTTTTCAGGAACGTCACTGCCAGCGGCCACCGCTCCCTTTGCTTTGTGATGAAACCTGATTGTAGGATTTACACCGAGGCACTTCAAATTATATCCGCCGCTTTGCCTCCTGCCCAGACCATACATTGCGTCTCTGCAAAGCTGTACCAGTGAATTATCAACAGCCATATGCAGGCCAGCTACGCTCAGTCCGTACAGTATTTTCTTGGCTCCTCTTTGAGAAACGGCGTATGCAAACGTGCAAAATTGGCGCCGTACACATATGAACAATCCTCGTATATGGCCCGTAATGGGTCCAGTCTACAAGGTGTGATACTGCGTTATATGGTGGAACTGTTTCATCGTCTTGAATAATATACTTGGCCGAGATTTGAGCCAGGTTATCCAATGGTGGCCCGGCATCTCCGCCAGAGTCTCCGGGAAAGAGTCGCCGCAGTGCCCTAGCCATAAAACGTCCCAGTCATCCTCATAAGTGGGAATGAGGCAGCGGCGAGGATTCGCTCAGGATCTGGCGGGCTCCATGCGCAATAACGTGAAGCCGGGTCTTGAGATGTATATCCCAATCCATATCATCCTCGATGATAAAGGCTGATTCGACTTTCCGCTCGACAACTCTACGCTGTTGTCAGGCAACGACGCAAAGTCACAGGAGTTCTCTCGCAAAAATTACTGCCGAATAGCATTCATGTGTCCCCTCCAGTTTCCTAGAAAATCATCCCGCGTCGCTTCTGGGTCGATTCAAAAAGGCACAGCTTCATTTGAAACACTTGATGGTTCAACATCCTCGACCCATTCTATATCGAACCCACTCAGCGATGCCATCAATTCCATAGCATCCCGTTTTTCTGACCGCTCCGGCAAGCCAAGAAGTATGACTTTTTCAATCCCAGCGTCTCATTAGCTAACCGTTCAAAATCCCAGCTTTGGGGCTTTGCTGAACTCCGGGCCATCGTCTTCATCGCCGGCTGTTGTGCGGGAATGCGTGTCAACCCTCTCAATCGAGATAGTTTTGATGATGATCCTATTTGAGGAGAAGAAGAGCTTATCAACGGCGACGAAGGTGATGACCTAGGCGATAATAATTAGTGGCAGGGCGGCCAGTAATCGAGGACGAATGGGCATGCCAGATAAGCAAGTTAAGGCCTTCATTCTGTTCGTCTGAGTCAGGTGCTTCCATGTTCTATATAAAAGTGACGAATCTGGACATCAAGAGCGGGTGAAATCTGAATGATGTCGCATCACTTCCACCGCATCGTCAAAAATGCCATTTCAGGCAGAGATGGACGAGCATAAGGATGCCATATCAGTCGAACATTCCTTCAAGGGGGAGCCTGGGGAATAGCGCATTGTAGAGGTAAATGGCATGGGCTCCCTTTGCGTGTTGACTGGCGTAGGACGATCCCTATCAAAGTGTTGCGACATTCACAAGGGAAGACCCGTGTGGTAATACGACTACCCTTCGCAGCCATGACACGGACGATTTTGAAGAAATTAAAATCACCTTCCGAATGCGCATTGATAGGCGAAGCAACACATGTCTTCCATACCTAAAAGCATTTACTACTTTTCAGGTAGACTCAGATCCACACGCGATATCCATTACCACGGATTCGGTTTAAAGTCGCGATCCCACCTTGGGAAGCGGTACCCACTCCCCTCTCCCCACCACGAGACTTTCTTATCGGCCTGCAGCGGGTTGAGGTGGGGTGGAGGGGTCCTGTTTACACTCTGCGCTACCCGGGATCTTGGAAAATAAAAATTTGATATAGATCTCTTCCATATTACACAGGGCGCTGTGGGAATAGTTCCTGGGATCGGGTGAGATGCGCATTGCACGAGTAACTGGATTCCATCGTAATAGTGAAGCTATTAAAACAAAAGCTTCGCTAACCCTGAATTATCCCTCCTCTAGGTGGAAACTATAGCACCAATCATGCGCGGGTATGATGTACCTACCTACCTTTCGGCAGGTGCTTGGCATGAGCCTACTACCAACTTGTAGAGACTTTAGTACATACCTACCTAGGGCTAGGTAAAGTGGCAGCGAATTTCCTTCCAACAGTCGCTGGCTTGGATGCCTGCCTACGAAGGCATATATTGATATTGATGGAAAACGAAGTGACACCATTGCTCTTTGGTCTCTCGCCTCACCCACAGCTCATAGTTACTGGAGGGCACTATTTAGCTGAGGTACTGAGTACTAAGGCAGGAAGTACGGAGAATCTGCTCCGTACCTACCTCCTCTCTAAGTTGGTACACGATTACATAATGCAGCAAGTATTGTATCCTATCTCGGTAGTAGGCACCATGCTCAGCAGCCTTAGCAGGCCATGCAGGTAGGCAGAATACTGCATACAACCTAGACCTTAAAGGTATGCCGTAATAGCACCACACCTCCTGGGTACCTTGGCCCCAAATATTTGCCTACTGCAAGCCTGCCGGTCGGAATCATGAGCTACATACATCTCGATGCTTGGACCTAGCCAAAACTTCAGTTTCCCAGCAACTGACATGCCCTCTGCGCTCTTCTCGTAGCGCACTCGTTGAGGGCTAGTCTTCCGCACTCTCACACAACCGACGCTGGCTGTCGCATCTGATCTCTACTGTGTAGAGACCCCATCCTTCCAAAGGGCAGCCCGCCACAGAGATCCAGATCCAAACCACACCTGTGCGCCTAGGTTTTGCACACAGCGTAACAAACCACGTCCAAGGGAACTTCTTTAGCAGCGCGAGCCTCGTCCATGCTCCCAGCCCCGCGCAATAACGTATGCCTATGGCCATATTCCAGCTATCTTTTGCTCCTAACGCGAAGCAACAGTAAAGTGAAGACTCGAGTTAGTGCTCACCTCTCGCTCCGGCGTCTTCTTCCTCATCTCGGCCCCCGGGCAGTCAGTTGGTTCCGGGCGTCTGGCCAGATGCTGCCGCCATGGAAGGCTTCTACCAGACAAACCAGCCGCCTCCCTCAGAGCTGGAGAACCAGCTCCCCCATCTGCCAGAGGAGCGGCGACAAACACATGCCCAGCCTAATGTCTTAGCTATGTCGATTCCCGACACTACGCTCCCATCCCAGCTTCAGCAACAACTCCAGCAGCCATCACCTGCGCTACCCGGTCACATGATTCCCAACCAGACTGTAGCACCTGGCAGCCACCTGGATGATGTGATGCGTGGAGGCCACAATGATATGCAAAGACGAAGGAGCATGCCCCAGGCCTACGGGAACGCTCTGGCCTCCGGTTCGCAGGCTAACCCGCCTCGACGCATGTCAACCATTGGTTCTGGAGACATGATGGCATTCGACACCGGGGCAGCTGATTTCGGCGGCTATCAGTTTGATCCGGACATGCCCAATCCCTTCCCCGCCGTCAACGCCAGCATTAGCATGCAGGATCCGATAGGCAGCTACGTGACGGATCCTGGCGGCTTCCCAACTGTTTCCCAGGATATCATGGGCACCATGATGCCCACCCAATTTGCCAGCATGGATATGGGCGGGATCACGGCTGAACCCACGGCCATGGATCTATTTCCCAGTACAAGTGGCCAAGCTCCAGGTCTGGCTGCTTCAACCATACCCAGCCAGCTGAGTGCAGCCCAACTCGCACCAGGTGATGATGGCTTTGCCTTAGCTGGGGATCCTATTAACGGACCACTGGGAACTCGCTCAAACAGCGGCCCAAACGGCATGGCCATGGCGCATGACGAGGATATGATGCCTGTTCCCACCCAGCAATTCACGCCGATGAATGCTGGCCCTTCTCACATAAATATCGAAGCCAACATGAGGGGATTTGTGACAAGTATGCCCTCTCCTCTACCTGGCTCTATGCCAGTCATGCCAACCCAGCAAAGCGCTTCGCCGATGGATATGGCTCACCAGGGTTCCACTGGCCCTGCAACCCCAACCCAAGCCTCAGCTTCCAGGGATCAGTCGAAAGAAAAGACCATTTATTCTAAGAGTGGCTTCGATATGTTAAAAGCACTCTGGCTAGTCGCAACCCGAAAGAATCCCAAAATCCATCTTGGCGCTGTCGATATGTCCTGTGCATTTGTCGTCTGTGATGTCACGATGAATGATTGCCCCATAATATATGTATCTGATAATTTCCAGAACCTCACTGGGTACAGCCGCCATGAAATCATTGGACAGAATTGCCGCTTCCTTCAGGCGCCAGATGGAAAGGTCGAGGCGGGATCGAAACGAGAATTTGTGGATGACGGAGCAGTATTCAACCTCAAAAGAATGATCCAAGAAGGCCGTGAGGTTCAACAAAGCTTAATCAACTATCGCAAAGGAGGGAAACCCTTCCTCAATCTCTTGACCATGATTCCCATACCATGGGATACCGATGAAATCAGATACTTCATCGGCTTCCAAATTGACCTTGTCGAATGCCCCGATGCCATCTCTGGCCAGGAAATGGGAGGCGTCAAGGTCAACTATAAACATGGCGACATCGGCCAGTATATATGGACCCCACCGGTATCTAACCAGTGGGATCCTGAGAACGGACAGACTCTTGGGGTGGATGATGTCTCTACCCTCCTCCAGCAGTTTAACCCGAACGGGCTTGTGTCAGATTGGCACAAGCAGTCATGGGATAAGATGCTGCTCGAGAATACCGATGACGTGGTCCACGTTATATCACTCAAGGGTATTTTCCTCTACTTATCACCTTCATGTAAGCGTGTTCTCGAATATGATGCTATTGACCTCGTTGGGAACTCTTTGTCCTCAGTTTGCCATCCCTCCGATATCGTGCCAGTAACACGGGAACTGAAAGACGCAACTACTGGCAGTCACGTCAATATTGTCTTCAGAATACGGCGGAAGCAGAGTGGTTATACTTGGTTCGAAAGCCATGGATCGATATTCGTTGACCAAGGCAAAGGACGCAAGTGCATCATTCTAGTAGGCAGAAAACGGCCGGTTTTTGCTCTGAGCAGGCGCACTTTGGAGGCCAACGGTGGCATTGGTGATAGCGAGCTCTGGAGCAAACTATCTACATCTGGCATGTTCCTCTCAGTTTCAGCAAACATAAGGTCGCTTTTGGACCTGCAGCCTGAGTCGCTGGTCGGAACAAGTATTCAGGAGCTGATGCGGAAGGAATCACGAGCTGAGTTTGGACGTACGATTGAAAAGGCAAGGAGGGGGAAAATATCCACGTGCAAACACGAAATGCTTAATAGGCGGGGGCAGGGACTCCAGGCTCAAACCACTTTGTACCCTGGGGATGCCTCAGAGGGCCAAAAGCCGTCTTTCGTCCTGGCTCAAACGAAGCTCTTGAAAGCATCATCCCGTCATCTCCAATCGGCCATAGCCACAGGCAGCTCGTTATTCGTCGCAAACTCTCTGGGAGCTGGGGCACATGGTCAAGGAGGCCAACTTTCACAACCAGCTGGTGGAGTGCTTGCCCCAATTTCTCAAGATGCCGCTTTGGCGTCCGACGACAACATTTTTGATGAATTGCGGACAACCAGATGCTCAAGCTGGCAATTTGAACTTCGGCAAATGGAGAAAGTCAACCGTATCTTAGCAGAGGAACTTGGAGGTTTACTCTCCAACAAGAAGAAGCGGAAGAGAAGGAAAGGGGTTGGAAATGTAGTTCGCGATTGCGCCAATTGCCATACTCGAAATACTCCAGAATGGCGACGGGGACCAAGCGGACAGCGAGATTTGTGTAATAGTTGTGGTTTACGCTGGGCCAAGCAGGTGAGATTCAGCTACCTCCCAACCTGATGCAATGCTTTAATTTAACACGTGAACCAGACCGGACGGGTTTCCCCACGCAACTCTACGCGGGGAGGCCATAGTGGGAATACCGACTCTCAGAGTAAGAAGTCGACATCCCCAATCCATTCCTCGCCGCTGCATAGGAGTGAAACACCAAATCCAACACCTGGCAATGGCGAAAGCAATCTTGACCCAGTGCAGCTTGCGAATAAGATAGCCTCAGCCCCTGGTAGCACAGGCTTAATAGCAACGCAACAGTCTTCTTCAACAATGCCGCCTCCAAGCCAACCATCTCTAGTTGCTGGTACTGCTAATTCAGGAATGACGTCGATACAAGAGGAACGCGAAAATAGCCAAACATGAGTAAGCAGTGGAATCTAACCTGCCAGAGAATGCAAGGCTTTCCTTGCCCCTTAACCAACGATCTCTTTATTCCAGACGAGGACTGGCTAGTCTCCGCTTCCGCGACGCTACAGTCACGTTCAAATATATTAACGATTGCTTACTTATCCTGCCACAACAGATCTATGATGGAGCCTACGAATGATGGCCAACTATTATGATTTTGAAGCCTTTCTATAGTTCCTTGCATAACTGCTCGCCCTATTCTCCCTCAAAGGCCTGAGCAAACTATCTTTATTTGGTGGCGCACACAATCTATACCAGCTGTACATATATAGTGCTTGTATACTACATATCTTTTTATTAAGCGAGGGATTTTCTCTTGCTTTCACTATGCGAATCGGGCACCTGGCTGTGCTCATAGTGGACTTAGAACTATGCACAACACGGCTCCTTGAGATATTACTTATTAAGCTATAAATAAATGATGTTATATACGAACTCATGTATTGCGTATCACGAGACGTTGTCATATAAAATGAGCCTTTAACTTACTTGGGTACACTACTTAATACCTCTAAGAAATCGTCCAGTTCAATAACACGAAACTTATCATGCCATTGAGATGCCCATCGTCTATCGGTCCACCTGAAGGAGAGGCTACTCCGCCAGGAAACAACTTCAACGTTCCAACCCATCCTTAGCGCGCGTTGCATATATGAGAAAAATCCATCAGAGTGCACAGACGGCTTGGCATCCCCAGTGGCTAGGACAATCGTACCAGGCTTGTGGAAATGTTCCATCACAGACTCGGCAATGCGGACTTGTAGAGTCTCGTCCACGAGGTCCTCGACATAGCGACGATTGTCAGACGTCTTACCAGAGGGGAGTCCGTTTTCAATTCTTTTACGCTCTCTCAGGTCAATATGGTAGCCCAGTTCTCGCAGCGTTTGCACATAGCGAGGCTCTGAACGACCTGGGATAGTAGAACAGCAGACATTAAGGGCGACTACGGGACGATCCCGAACGAGTATTTCAGTCAGAAACTGCAGGTTTAGGTGCGGCGTAGGCCATAAACGGGTGTTTTCGTTAAGAGATTGAGTCCACTTCATTGTTCTCTGATACCCAATATCTATATTGGACATATCAACAAAAACATGGACGCCCTGGGTGGTGATATTGAGGTGCTTTTCTGCCATGATAGCGTCTCGAACTCGATAAGGAATGAGGTCGCTCATGAGTTTCTTGTGCTTAGCTTCTTTCGATCGTAGCTTTTCAAGGATACTACTTGGAATTTCATTTGCCCCAGAATGAAGTCGTACGGCGCTGGCTTGTGCCGAGCATCGAGGACATTCGGGACGGGACTGTTTTAAAAGGACTGGCTGCCCAACCGGCCGGTGCCCCTTGCCAAAAACATAACACCGACAAGACGCATATTGGCACGCTGTTGTCGAGAGCGCTGATGGAGATGATGTGATTTGATAGTGGGCATTGGTACCGTGTTCATTCGCCAAAACAGACTTTATGTCACATGGAGGGACATCCTTGATGTGAACTGACTTGCTGGTTTCATGCAGCAATTGTTCAGAAACATGTTTTAAGTTTGTTGATGTCAGCCCAGCCGGGTTATTGGCAGGCTGATCTGGTGAATAATTTTCATTATAGCTGCTTCGTTCCAAAGAGAGAGGGGAAGCATCTCTTCTAAGTTGGGTAGGATTCAATAACTCGGAGAATAGCCTGCTGAAGTCTCCAAGTTTTATTGGTCTCGCAGAAGTGCAGGGCGAAGCATCATCATTGCTTGACTGATTAACAGTCTCAGTTGGGTCTATATAATGGATATCCGGAGCGTCAATCATGGACGTAGAAACAAGAGAGAAGTGCTTGATAGGGGGATAGTAAACAAAACAAGGCCATATGCATTTATATATGATTATGTTTTTAAAGCGGTATAATGACACAACAGCATCGTGATTGTCACTGACATCTACGAGTAGCCATGAGCTTACTAAGCATATAAACTGCACTGTATATTTAGCCTTGATGTAATATAAATAATCATCCAGCATAGGAAAGAAATTATAAATAAATTGGCTTTTATTTATAAAAAAATCTACATTAATGAAAATTGAATACATGAGGATCATTATCTTTTTTTTTTAAAAAAAAAAAAAGTTCCTCATTTTTTAGTATCACATGGCGCTACTCCATATTCTTAAACTCTATTAAGTAGTACTACGTGCAGGCAGCTGTACGCACTAGGCACCTTAGTCAACCGCGGCAGAGGTAGTGACAACATTACCTATCGAACGTCATCACAACAACATATGCACCCATAGCTATGGAATCTAATTTAACTGTCGACCTTGGACGATATCGGCGAATCATGCAAATGTTCTGGGACCCTGAACCATCCAACGATGTGAACAGTGACCAACCTGTCTGGTGTCTAGGCCGTTCTTATAGACTAGACGACCCCAAATGTTCCAGCCCTAGAACCGTAAACAAGAGGACGAGGTCTGCCGACCACGACGCACCGGAGACCAGTGGATCAGACGCCGTTGGGACCTCACCTCTGACTCAAAATCCCCTCCCCGTATCAAAATCATCAACAAATGCTCCAGAGACACCCCCAGCCTCCACCTCGAGTAGCCTCGCATCAGCAGCAGCTGACGGGGAGCTGCCTCCAGAAAAAGGATGGCCCCCAGGGTTCTTGGAAGACATGACATCAAGATTTTGGATGACATATAGATCTGGATTCGACCCTATACCTAAATCTGTTGACCCAAGAGCTACGTCTGCACTCTCATTCACTGTAAGGATCAAAAGCACACTTTCAGACCCCACTGGCTTCTCTTCCGACAGTGGCTGGGGCTGCATGATTCGTTCTGGCCAGAGTCTTCTTGCAACCACTATTGGCATTCTGAGATTAGGAAGAGGTATGTCTCCCCAGGCCAAGTTCCTTAGTTGACAAGTCTAACTTGGAGTTCTTTCAAGACTGGCGGCGCGGCGAATGCCAGCAAGAGGAACGACAGCTCATCAGTATGTTTGCCGACGACCCGAGGGCCCCGTACTCAATCCATAACTTCGTACGTCATGGTGCTACAGCTTGTGGGAAATTTCCGGGAGAGTGGTTTGGCCCTTCTGCCACTGCTCAGTGCATTCAGTACGTCGACTATCTTGGGACTTGCACCAAGGCTACACAGCTGACATGTGAGACACAGAGCCCTCACAAGCTCTTCAGGACTTCCTCTACGTGTATACTCGCCTAGTGATGGACAGGACGTTTACGAGGACAGCTTTATGAAGACGGCGAAGCCCGATGGCCAGGGTTTCCATCCAACTCTAATCCTCATCCGGACACGTCTCGGTATCGACAAAATCACTCCAATATATTGGGAGGCACTGATCGCTGCTCTCCAGATGCCGCAGTCGGTTGGCATTGCTGGGTAGGTTATACCATTCACATAGAAAATGCTGTAGCTAACCCTGTTCTTTAGCGGCCGTCCCTCATCTTCCCACTATTTTGTTGGTAGCCAGGGCAGCTACCTGTTTTATCTTGATCCCCATCATACGAGAAAAGCTATTCCATATCACGCCGATGTTACCAAGTACACGGAAGAAGACATTGACTCGTGTCATACCTCCAGATTACGCCGACTCCACGTCAGGGAGATGGACCCGAGCATGTTGATAGGCTTCCTTATCCGTACTGAGAGTGATTGGTCTGAATGGAGACGACTTGTAGAAAGTGTCCAAGGGAAAACTATCATCCACGTGGCAGACCATGAACCTACGTTGTACAACAGTGGAGGTAGAGATAACGCAGTGGACGAGGTCGAATTATTGAGTGACGACGACGATGGCGATATGACGACAACGTGATGATGCCACTGGGAGCCGTTCCTGGCTAGCCAGACATTTCCATTGAGAACGAATCATTGTTTTGAGATTTATCATCAGCGACTGCATCTGGTGTCAAGATGCTATATTTCTTTATCTTGCGATTTGCGCGCCGGCATGTTGACAGAATTGCGTGATATAAAGATCCAGAACTCGCGATTGCGATATGTTGGACGACCAGGCCTTCAACCCTTCCTCCCATTGCTGACACTACCAGGTTGAGCAGTGTAGGCAGCGTGTCCGAAATCTCGAATGTGTTTAAATAGCTTTGTCCTAGAGTCAAACTCAGCTGTGCAGATATTGCATCGATGCTGTACCAAATCAATTAATAAGCCTCTAAATTTGCTGAGCCGTATGAAAAGAATACCTCGTTCTCAACCGCCATAGCAGCAGCCTTCTTTTGGCGTTTAAGTTTTGCCTTTCCAGTCTTGGTTTTAGCTGTAGTTTCATCAATAGGAAACGTTTGGGATTGCTTAGGTGAATGAACATGTATCTCTTCACCATGATCGATGTATGATGGTTCTTCATTGGTCGACCGGAGATTCAGCTTGTCAAACGGCTGACTGAGTTCTTGCTCGCTGTGGTTTGCATCGTCGTCAGGCTCTGATGCACCCTGACCTGGTGATGTTTCGTTTCCGGCTGTTGCGTCTTGAGGATCATTATCCATTTTCGCTTGATTCAACGCTTGCGACCTCTCACCACGTGGTAAAGACGAGGCATTCATCACACTCGCTCCTTTCTTTTGTTGCCGCGTATCTACGCCTTCAGCCCGTTGCTCCCGGTCTTCACTCAAAGATCTTTCGGTAATATTGACAGGCGTTGGATCCAATTCAAGGTTTGCTGTTTCCTTTTTCATCTGGCGGCGTAGATCTTGAATAGCCTTGACGTGTTTCTTGCTACGTTCATGAGATTCAAATTGTTTTTCGCTTTTGAATTTTTTGTTACACGCCACACATTCTAGAATCTCGGTTTCAGATTCCTCAGACTCAGAAAGCTGCTGTTGATCCGTCTCGTTGTCTCTGGAGTGAACCCATTCCGGCACTTCAAATGACGAATAATTCTCCTTATTTGCGGCCCGCGATCGCGCAGCCTGGGCGGCGGCCGCGGTCCTAAGGGATTTGTGACGATCCGCTTCACTCTGCGTATTTGGAAGATAACGAGGATCTCGCTTTCGTACAAAAGATACGAGAAATCGAACAGCATCGGTAAATTCTCGAGCAGCGTCATCTCGGATCTTCTTATTTTCCTTCTCCATCCATCGTCTAGTCCTGCGATCCGGGGCTTCTGAGAGGCGATACTTATCTTCCCACATGAATGATTTCCTCGTGGTAAAGCCAGTCCAGGCGTTATAAAATGGTTTTACAATGTCCTCAAAACCACTGCTAGATGAGCCGAAGGTCGGATATTCGGGGCATTGGATATCCTCATAGTCAGCAGCAGCTTCTTCCTCTTCAGCAAGATGTTGAAATGTTTCCCTCGTAATCAGGTAAAAGCCATTTGTCTCATCTGTGTACGGAACAGTAGAGTTGAACCGAGAGATAAGGCGCATAATATCGTCTGCAGTGGTGAGGTGAATATTACGAAAGGTCGGAGGCATAGATGCATCGCTGGGCTCATGTTGACCACTCAGAATGCCCTCACGGTGCGAGTCGTACCAAGCTCTTTCCTGAGGGTCAGACAAAATGTCATATGCAGCCTGAACCTCTGCAAATTTTCTTGTGGCCGCCTCAACATCATTGATATTGCGATCTGGGTGCAACTCTAGGGCTTTCTTGCGATATGCTTTTTTTATTCTACTAAGGTTTAACATGTGACAGCTTAGGCATCTTCATAATGGCTTACTCAATGTCAGTAGCAGTTCTTTCAACATCCAGAAGATCATAGTAACAGGTTCTATGACTGCTCTCCGTGTCAGTACGACGTGACTCCGAATAAGAGGACTGCTCAGCCCCCATGATGAACAGTATTATCTAAACAGTGATGAAGGAAATAGGTGCACATGGAGCTTTAAAGCATGACAAGAATCACACACTAGGAAAGTCAGGTTAGGACATGTAGATATGTAAAATATTTAATTGTACTTGAATGAGGAAACTTACATAATCAGGTCATAATGTACGGGGTACAGAGTAAAGAATATTGGCATTTTTCCCCCTTAGGTTGATAGGTATTTTTTTCTCGCGAGGATCGGCCTAGTAGTTTTTCCCTCCCCAGAGCATGCCCGCTAGCTATTTTCCTGTGTAGCTATCTACTCCATGGTCGCGATTTAAAACAACAACCCGCTGCAGATGTAGCAACAAAGATGGCGCCTCCAAACCCCTCAGACGTTTACCATAGTAGCAGCAAACACCCCAATTCACGCTCGTTGACGTCTCGACCTACGACCCCGCTTCGCCCTCCTTCCCAGTCCTCATTCCGTGGATCTCATCACTCTACAAATGAAGGAGATAACGCATTTCCTCTCAAGAAGCTGGAGCCGGCATTTGCCGAGCTTTCAGATGCTATGGCTGATCTTGAAGCAAACATGATGCATTTTCAACTCATAGACGAAAGCTTGGCTAGGTTTGGCGAATCTTTCGCCAGCTTTCTTTACGGACTCAATATGAACGCCTTCTGCGTTGACTTTCCCGAGGTGCTACTGCCAGAAATACCAATCGCGTTATATGCAATTTATCTGATCTATCTTCTTTCCTATGTCTAGTGCCCCATTCCCCAGTCATTCCGACCAGACCGCCAACAGCTCGCGCAATCCGGCAACGATTCACGATCAGTACACGACGGGGAAACAACGTATATGTCAGTGGTTTTTTCAAGAAAAAAAAAAACAGACCAATTACCAAGAAATATGAAGCAACGTATCATTTTGCTAATAGCAGTGTAGGACGACCGACATATCTTTTGTAGAAAGTCCTCCAGAGTCGACAGGGCCTAGACTGAAGCATAGTGCACCTGAACAACGTCAGTCACGTCTGCCATCAGCACGAGGTAGCTCGACGAGAGGCAGAGCCAACAGTCACACCCGGCCTAGTAGTCTAGGGAGACCGCGTGGACGGGCCATAAGGTAGAAACGACGTTGAGCAAAATTCAGTGCTAATTCATAGAGCCCTCATTCCGTATACCAGGACATCAATAACCATCCAATGAAGATATAACCATAACTTAAAGAGTCATTTCGACGCCATCATCAATCGTAGGATCATCAATTATATCAGCCTTATTCTTCCTGGGACTATTTGATTGTTCGGATTTCAAATCGATCGTAGATTCATCTCGCAATTGTTTAAGCCTTGCAACTTTGTCAGTAAATTGTGAAACGGCAAGATAATTAGGACGACCTACCTTCGTTTATGTGGTTTTCCTCGCTCGTGGGCAATGAGAGTTACGGGGGAATCAAACCATCTGGCGCAGGCTACACAGTAGTTTTTCCCGAGCCCTGGAAGGTCCTGGGGCAGTTTAGTATCCTTGTATTGTGTTAGGTGTCTGGGAGATCGAAGATCCGATATGATCTGATCAACGTCACTATGTAAAATCAGCTTCAGGTAAGCATGTTGTGGAGTCTGGCTGCCATACCGCGTCTTGCGTCTTGTTTTCGTGAGTGTGCGCTTGTTTCCGACTCCCATTGTGACGAGTTGGGAATTAAAACGAGGTAAACAGCTGCGCGTGATAACCAAAAGTATGAAAAAAAAAAAAAAAAAAAAAAAAAAAAAATTATTGCTGTCACAGAGAGTTGCTAGCACAAGGTTAAAAAGACATTAAATTTCTACAACATAATGTATGCAGGCAAGTTTATTAAATGGAGACTTGAGCATGGGAGATATGAAAATTATTCTCCGTAGATAAAAAAATTTATATACAATATATATATATTAATATGGGGAAGCCTTTTTTTTATAATAAAAAAAACCACCCCCACTAAGCTGTAAATTACTACTAGCTATAGCGATAGTGTCTTAGCTGCCTCTTAGCGCCATGATGTTTTGGTTGTAAAAACGAATCATGGCGCCTCTGCTGGGATCCCCAGTTTGACTTTGAGCTGTTAGGCAAAACGGGATGTTGTATCAACGTCAAGCCGGGTTATATTCGATCAGCAAGCTAATCTATTCCTCTTCGTCAAATTTATAGGATGTCCCACGCATCCTCAGCCGCATGGCAGAACTTGCTGCATGCTACACTTGCTGATAGCGAAAAATTGCTGATAGAAATCTTCTCATCAACTATTGAGTCGGCAAAACTGTCGGCACCCTTTGCCATAGCTCCAACAAAAACACAAATGCTCTCCTTGGGATTCAAAGTCTCCATGTACTCACGTACGCGAACTACCGGAGCATCAAAACTAAGGGTTACTTTTCGACAATTTGATGGCAAGTGATCTGTAATCGGATTCTGAATCACGCGTAAAAGCTTCTCATTGGAGGTCGTGGAGCGAATCGAAAGCCGGTGTAAAAGCTGAACCATGAGGCCTGCAAATCGCTTGAAAGTCCGGGGGATACGGACAGAGGGGGATACCTCAATAAGCACACCTTTAGCTGTATGGATGTAAATTTGGAGTCTGCCGGCTTTGTTGATAGGAGAATCCAAGAGAGTCAGTAGGCACTGTAGTCATTAGTACGATGTTTCTGACTTTCACGGGCGCAAATACGCAACCTGATGCGCGATGTCTGGTCGTGCATCGCTAATATCGCGGTTCATCTTTCGCATAACACCTATATGCTCATCGCTGTTGAGGAGCGAATACTTCTCCTCTCGGTGGAGGCCGGCACGGTTGACACCTCCTTGAACCGCCTTATAAGTCTCAAGACTGGCATTTGAGAGTACGACAATCAGTCGCTGGGAATCCTTATCAGTGAGCGGGATAGGGGTCTTCTGCTCAGCGACCAGTTGAGGTAGTGAGGGGGGTGGGAGCGATTGGGTTCCTGCAGAAGAGGAAATGCCATGATTAGCAATCCACCCACATAGGTGGCAAGTAGTAGAAGGAGTGATAATTACTAGGCCGTTTCATGCCAGTGCGACGATCGGGGGACGACATTGCCTAGATATGTGAAGGCCAGATACAATGTAAGGAAAGAAACTTAACAGAATAGGCACTTCCTAACAATTTGCACATGAGAATAATGGAAAAGTGTGACGGCGGACTACTCAAAAAACTAATGGAGCTAGTACGAAGTACCTATCCAAGTGGATACCTATATTAGCCACAGCATACTTCATACAGTCATGTTTCTCAAGTACTTTACGTATAAAACTTATATTACTATGTGTAAAAGATAAAACATTTAGCCTTATTATAGACAGATATAAATATAATATTATATAAATATATACATATATATTATTACTATTATTATATTTAAGACTATATTTATTTTTTATATGTATTTAGCAATATCTATTTATTGTAATCATTTGATACTATTATGTTTATACACTTTCGTTATTACCGAGTTAATAATTCACCCTAGCACCTAAATACACTATAATAGGACTTTTCCGCTATTGTGTGCATTATTGTTAATGTTCCTCTTTATTAAGACATAATTCAGTCCTCTCATATTATTTACTCTACCCGCACTAGAATATTGGCAAATTCTGGCTCAGCGTTTCCAAATTTCCAAGCGCGCCCTTCAGTAGCTATGTTGCTTTTGTATTTGTTCACTGGTTGTATCAATCAGTGCAGAACAGGAATGAACCTTAGCTTTCTATCGACTAAATCACTTCTAGCTGAAATATCCCATGATTGTTCGTTGTGACTCTGGAGAAAACTGCTGAAGCAGTGGCATTGGGTCTACATTTGCAGCTGTCAGAAGAATTTTTGTCGCGGCCGCTACACGGCTAGCCGTTTGTCCTTGAAGAGTTTCCGCTTCCAGGGCCTGTGCAATAAACACAAATATTTTGCCAGCCTGGTTCATTACAGATGGGTATTGACTGTGTAGTCGAATTAGCCACATATTCTCCGCCTTTCTACTTATGTTCATCAAGTTCCTGTTTTGCTACTTACCGGTCAATCAGCTCTGCCAAATATGCGTACGCATATGGCGCTGCTTCTTCATCATTTGTTACTGGTAATGTGTCGATCCACTGCGTAATTATTGTTGGAACATCCTCAACGTTGCTGGAATTATAGTGGAGAATCTTAGCAATAGCAGCCGAAGCATTCTCTGTTGCATACACATTGTCTTCGTTTCGGGCATCGGGAACCTGTGTTACTTGAAAGAGGAACGGTACAGAGCCACCCAGAAACGGGGACCACGCAGCGCCACCCCTGTGTGCCGCAACGCCAATACCGTACGCAGCGGCTTGACGGATTGCTGCAGAGGCATCCTGACAGCCATCAATCAAGGGCTGCTGAATATACGTCGCATATCGAATACTTTGTGGTCCACAGTATTCCAAAACATCATCCATGATACAAAGCCCCCATTGTCGCTGCGTTGCATCAGATGACGCGAGAAATCCTTCATATGTGGACATGAGGCGCTCCCAGGCCGGCAAAAATGAGACGCCGTGATTCTTGAAGATAGAGTGAAATGCTTTGTTCATGTCAGATAGAAGCGTTTGGTCATCCTCGATAGCAATTAGGGTCTCCTCTGCTTCGTCCTCTACATCGTCAGCAGTCGCACCTTCCTTAGCATCGGCACGCTCTGCCACCCGGTCTTTATAGTCCTCTAGCGCGGAGAGAGCAGAGTCGATAAAGCGGTTCATGTGATCAATCGTAAGACACTCTTTACCCAAGACTTGCACAGACTCGTAGAAACACTGGTACATTTCCGCAAGTGTATCAATTGCTGGCTCAGCTGTGAGAACCTCCAATAGTCTGTCCACGGTCGCATTCCAAAGGCCAGTCAATTCATTTGAAGGGCTACCGTACGCCTTCTTATAAGAGCTGAGCAGTTGTGGAACAAGCTTAGCCGAGATATAGCGAACGGGGTCGTGAAAGAAGAAGGAGAGACCGGGCAATGCGATCTTCTCCATAATGTTTGCAACAAAGGGGGCAAATGCACCTTCGAGCACCTGAGCGTAAACAACCAAGAGTTCAATGGCCATGTTCTTGTCGTCCATGGTGCTAGTGCGAATGCCGATCATTTTCCCCTTGAGTGGCACGAACTCCCAACCATCCTCTCCTTGCATTTGCTCTGCTTGTTCATCATCATCCAACAGCTGGATATCTGGTTTGGCCATGGCGAGCTCGAGAAGCGGCGGCATAACATTCTCCAGAAAGGGTATGAAGTCTGTTCCAAGAACACGGCACATACGGCCCCAGCAATGCATCAGATACTGGGCCTGGGGATCATCTGCATCTGTGATATTTGTTTGAATGTGAGCCAAGAGATTCACAAGAGTCATGGCATCTTGACCAAGCCGCTCTTTTCCTACGGCAAGCGCGATCAAAGTTGCGCATTCCATTGCCTTGGCACGCAGTAGCCTATACTCTCTTTCATTCTGATTCTGGAGCACATTGACGAGAAGAGGCATCAAAGTATCGTAGTATTTTGCGAATGCAGCTTCAGCTGCGTCAGCAATCGTTGCGATTGTGGACAGAGCCTGTTCCTGCACAAATCGTTTCTCGCTCTGCAGCAGCTGAAATAGATGTGATAGAAGCTCATCCAAATAAGGTTCCAGGATTGCTTTTTCCGCCTCCTCGCAAAAATTAACCAAGGCTGCTGCTGCATGAGATTTAACACGCGCCTCTGGCGAGTTTAGAACGGGAATAATGGCTTTCAAAATCCGATCGTAAAAATCTGTCTGCATCTTTGGGGCAAAATCAGTGCTCATTTGTCCTAAAGCATTGCAGCCAGCCCAGCGCACACGAGGGTGAGGGTCTTGGAGAGCCGGAATCACCAAGTCAAGAACTTGACTAAGTTCTCCAATCATAAGATCCCGACAGCCCTCTGAAATGGCAGAGATGGCCATGAGAGCAGCATGTCGATCCCTCCAGGCCATAGAAGTCATCATTCGAGGAAGCCAGTTAAACGTAGGGGCAAGAATTGTCTGCCCTCCTAGTTTATTGGCAAGACGATCCATAGTTTGTTCTCCAGCAACATGGTTCTGGTCACTCTCATCTGCTTCGAGCTATAGAATATAATTAACAGGGGAAACCAAGGGGCGAATCATTATCATGAGTTACTCACATCGTCTGACGCCAACCATTCAGTAGCATCATCATCATCCTCGCCAAGATCAGTCATCAAGCTCAGGCATTGAGTGATCATGTCGGTGGTGTACGAGGCATCCTTTCGGCACATCGATGGGGCATAATCAGCGAAAGTAGCCATTAACTCTAGCGCATTCTGCCGGCAAATAGTGTCCAGTTCTTTATCCTGGACCACCGAGATACTGAACTGGACGAGATTGTGGAAAAGGGGTTTGAACATCTTCGGCGCCGTCTCTGCCAGGTCAATTAGGGCTACGAGAGCCTTGCTCAGGTCATCCGAATCTTGTGTGTCCTTAATAGGGGGAAGAATGTTGAGTACATCCGGAATAAGAGCATAATATTTCGATTGGCCTTTTTTACTAATCGTCCTGAAGAAAGATGCGAAGGCATCCATGGCTGCCAATCGGACCTAAGCAGAATTATGGTTAGTGCACTGTATCGCATCCTGTGCATCAAATAATGTACCTGGACTGCATCATCTTTAAAGCCTCTTTGGAAAGCTTGGAGAACGGCTTCTTCGTGCTGTTTTTCAATTATACCGGGTGTTGTAGCGAAAACTCTATATGCATTCTCTCGCTTTTCCGCTTCCAGTGCTTGGCTTAGCTGAAAGAGCGCACCCAAGAGTTCCGGCCAAGAATCATCTATGAAATCAAGTATTAGTACCGATAATGAGAAAATCTGGACAGAGTATGAGATTCAGTGACCATGAGGCTGACTATTATCTGTATATTGCCGCGCGACCTCAGCGACAGCGTCACTAATTTTGTTGCGAACTGCGCGATCGGTCTCAGAGCCCAGGGTCTCAAGAAGTTTCTGGCGAATTACGATAGCTTGATCTTTCGCTAGTGAATAAAACATATCCACATTATTTCCAGAATCTGTTTTCCGGGTCTTCGAAGAAATCCGTCTGAATATGACGGCCGCAAACGAACGAGTCTAGATAAGTCAGAGAGTAGTTCGTACTTCAGTAATGAGAAAGTCGTTTGACTCAAAAGAACAAGGCTTACGGCGTTGTCTCCTCCACCCTGTATCTGCTCCGCAAGGCCCATCAAGAGGACCTCTGGCCGCGAGCTTGTCCAACTATTTTGGAGGTGCTCCTCAGCTTGAGATCGGATGCTATTATCGGAGGCCTGAAGCGCTTGCAAAAGCTGCGTGAGCTCCGCATGCACATCTGGGGACAGGAGAGACATGATTGCGACGGCTAACGGACGAGGGCGCCGCGCAGTTATGCCTGCGAAGAAGTTTGACAATCAGAGCAAAGAAGAAGATTCTTTATCGCGGCTCAGCTAGCGGCTGGACAAAAAAAAAGAGAAAAGTAGTTAATACAGAAGTCGAGTTTCTGTGGTGGGCGTAGGAAGGAAGGTGGGGGAGGGGAAGGGCGTGTGTTTTTTTCTGGGCGTGTGTTGAAAAAAATATTAGACCAGTGATAGTGCTATCTAACAATCAGACGAAGCCATCAGCAAGTATACTTGGCAGTTCAGCATACCGCTTTCATAGGAATGTACCTAGCCGACAGCTCTTACATCATATTTCTGCATTACATCGTGCCGCCTCAGCATTCTTTCAAATTCCCGGTATTCTTAAACCACCTTAGTGTGATTAGTCTCAGCGTGTTTTGGTTGAAATGTGCTATGAGTAGAGCTTAAGACCCTCCCATAAAGCCACCTACCCGAGATAGGTAGTTAGGTAAGAGCAAAGAGCTCTTCACCTAAGTGTTGCTACCTCACTAGTTGGCACATCGGCGGAGTACTATAAGTGCACTCAAACTCTATATATGGACCCCGGAGCATATCTTGGAGAATTGTATTTCTTCCTAGTTGCATCATATTTGTATGCTGTTGATTAATTTCTCCGCTCTTTTTTCCCATTCGGTCTCTCTCCATGGAATCCTGTCAACATGTGATGGATAAGGACGCGACAACAGCAGGACCCAATATGTCTGTCAATACTGATGCCGAAAAATCTACCAAACCATCTGATATGAAGGTGTCGCCCTCGCCACAAAGGTCTCCTTCAAGCTCAAGCACCGGCAAAACCGCTCATCGACAGAGCTTCACTGAGAATTTCCGCAATCTTCCGCCTTCCCCCCGCCATCGACACCCTTCCCTTACCCAAGCGGCAATTCAAGATCTTCTCAACCACCCACCTTCCACAAGCAAGCACCAAAACCCCAAATTTGTCGGTCGGGAATGGAGAGACATCACAATAGGCGAGCTCATTTCTCCTGGCGATGTAAGATGGATCGAGATTGAATGCAGTGTGGAGGAAGCGACCTTGGTAAGTACAGGCTCGTTGAGTTCAGACTGTGTACTCCGTATGTTTTGCGTGGTTGTCAGATCCATTTACTTACATCGCCACAGATGCTTCTGCAGAGTCCAACCGGCGTTGTCCTCGTGAGGGAAGAAACTTCTGCTACAAAGCCAACATTTTGTTTTGATTACAACGATTTAAACGCTTACCTCCTCACTGTTGTGGGCCTTTCTCGACCCGATAGCAACCAGGCCACACTCGTTCATGACATCATGACCAAAGCCCAAGGGGGGGCTCATATACCTCTTCGCGAGATTCAAACTCTGTGTTCCAGAGAAGCCATCATCAAATTGAACTCTGATGTGAATTTATCCCTGGCTATTGAGAAACTTGGTAGTGGAATACACAGAATTCTAGTCACCGAGCCAACTGGTGATGTTATTGGTATTATAAGTCAGCTTCGCATGGTGGAATTTTTCTGGAATGAGGGAATCAACTTTCCCACGATTGACCAACTTTATCCTGTCTCTCTACAGGACTTAGGAATTGGCGTACAGCCGATCATTATTTCAGTTCAGTGAGTACAGCATATTCCGATGTTCCAATGACAGTTAAGCCGATAGTGGAGGGGATGAAAGCTGACAGCCATTATAGCTCCGACTCTCCTCTTACTGAAGCTCTATCTCTTATGTATGAAGAGGGGCTTTCAAGCGTAGCCATTGTCGACAGCGGACAAAATGTAGTGGGCAATATTTCAACGAAAGATGTGCGACATTTGACAAGCTCCGCAAGTGCACATTTACTTAGTAGTTCCTGTATGCACTTCATTTCTGTGATTCTTAATGAAAGAGGTGTAGAAAGGGGACAAGATGTTTATCCCGTTTTCTATGTTAACCCCTACTCGACATTGGCACATACTGTAGCCAAATTGGTGGCAACAAGATCGCATCGGATGTGGATTGTGGATTCGGCACCGCCATCATCACCTCTGCCTGCACCTGCCGTACCAATGGCATCATCACAGACCTTTACAGTGAGCGGAGTGGTTCCAGGAACGAGTACATCTCCCACTCCTGTAGTCGCAGTTCCAGCGGCTACAATGGCTGGTGCCCTTTTATCTGGAAAGCTCATCGGCGTCGTCTCGTTAACCGATATTCTCAATACATTCGCCAAATCTACAGGGTTACATCCCTCTGAGCCGTGGGAGCAAAGGGTGCGACGCCGGCGCAGCTCGAGTAGCTCCGTGCGGCCTAGCGTAGAGAGTTTACAGCCCAATGTTGAAACAAGGAGATAGGAGACAATTGTTTAGGATTCAATTGTTTACAAGATTGAAAATGTTCTACTTTACGCATGGGTCATATCAACGTTTATTTATTGGCAACTTCAATACTTCTGTATAATGCATAATGGAGTAATTGATGCAACGCAGTGCATTATTGCATTGAAGACATAATACTTCCATGGCTGTTTATTAGGATAGGAGGACACGGATTTCGGCCGAGGTTCTAGAAAACCTTAGGCTTCCTTCTGAACTTGATCTCTCATCATCGAACTGGTGTGCAATAGCCTCCTCTAACCTCTCAAAATCTGTACAAAACTTTTCAGCTGCTTGTTCTATAATTGCACGAGCTATCTCTGAGTCCTGTAGACTCTTGAGCCTGTCCATTGCATCCATTAATGCAGAAGGGAGGAAATCATCCAACTCTTGGCTCGCTTGAATAATAGAAGCTTGGGTTACCATATCAAGTTTACCCTTATCCAGATAATCAAGTAGGTTACCTAAACCTGATCTGTGGCGAAATTCAGAGTGCTGGTCGTCGACCAAATTTAGAACGTCCCTTGAAATATCGTCCCGAATCTGATTTGCTCGGAAAATCGTACATTCAACCCCCCCCAGACATAGCGCTGCTGCAAGCTTGCAGTTTACAATAAATATGCCACCCTCAGGAAAAGGCATAGGCTTTGAAATTTCCTCACAACCAGACATGAATGGATCAAACGCTTGTGACAATATACTCTGGATCTCAGTTCCAGAATCTACCGTCGCAGACAGAGATGATTCATAGGTCTGGAGAATGGTACTAAGCTGCAAAAAAGCATCCTGGAGGAATCGTGGAGGCTCCAGATTTGAAGGAACTTGCTGGAATTCTCCCTGAATGGATAAAATGTTGTCTCTAACGAGTGACCGAAACTGTCGCTTGGCTACCTCCTCTAGACTTCCTGTACAATCTTCCAAATTAGATCCTACACCCAGAAGTTTCTCAAATGTAGCCCTGTAAAAGTTTAGAAGTGTCGATATCTTATAAGCAGAAATGACATCTTCGTTTGATTGCACTGCCTGCTCGACTCGTTGTCGTAATATTCGGACAACAGGTGAGAAATTACGATCCATCAAATGCCCGAGAGCTTCAAGAACCTTAAAATCAGTGTTTTCCGAAGCCTCATCTGAGGAGAAATGCCAAACTTTCGAATTTGAACTTGATGCTGATGGATTCATCACACCATCCTTTTCAACAGCAAATAGACTTTCAAGCGCTTCTCGCTCACCCACAGTTGCAGAGTGAACCCAGGCGAACATATCGCCGACATAGCGGAGCGGATCATGTGCGGTCAAATCAATAGGCCTAACTGCAACATCTTCGCTACCTTGTGGCGTAGTTCCTGTAAGAGCACAATGAAAGGCTTCAGACAGAAATCGTTCCCTAGATGCCGCAAAGAAGTCTAGGCAATTCTGGAAAAGAGAGGGTCGTTCCGCAAGGACTCGTAAAGCTTGTCGCATGAAAGGATTCACATGAGGATTCTCTAAATTTAACGTCCTGAATTCCTGTTGAACCCACTTATAAAGTTTTTGGAAAGCCATATTTACATGCACAGACGTCCGATCGATCAATTCCAGCCCAAGAGTTTGGTTCTCAAATCCCAGGAGTATGTCACAGCCAAGGGTGATCTTCTGTGCTTTTTGCAGACAGTCGAAGAACGCTCTGTCAACCGGTTTCAAAGTTGAAGTCAGAGAATCGATTTCATCATCTGTCATGACGAAATAGTGTTCAAGAGCACTGAGGGTTTCTTGTTTCCTCTCTATTTCCATGCGCTGCTCGAAAAGAGATGACATTCCTCGAAGCGCCGGAGAAGTTTGGGCATGAGCCAAATCAATTTGGCCTTTGATGGTCTTGATTCGAGAATTCAAATTTTCAACTACGCTTCGGATAAGTTTCAACCGCTGCATATGATGTTACAAATATGTTCCGCTGGTGGTAATGGACAGGATCTAACCAACCTCCACAACAGTGCCCATTTCTTCAACAATTTCGCCATTGCAGCTGATTGCCTCTCTCAGAAGATCCAATCGAAGTAGACGTCTTGTTTTGGCGCTGCTACCTACAAAACGCTCATCGGCTAGGAAAATTGCATCTCGGAAATCATTGTCTGAGTAAGAGGTGGAGAGGACAGAAGCAACTTTCAAGACCATAAGATCGGCTCCTTTCGCACTAGAGGCGGGCAAAGGGGAAGGTAGCGGGCCATACTGAGGGTTGAAGCCATCCACATGAGCCATTGATACTGGAGTGAATGAATATACAATAATTGCGAGAGCACTAGAAGGGCAGTTATACTAGTTAGTATAAAGAGAAAAGTAAATATTTTATAGCTATTTAAGAATATTAAAGTAAAAAAATAAAGTCTAAAATAATTATTTATAAGTTATAAAAACTCTAGAGTATATATATAAATATATTAATTAATATTAAAATAACTTAAGCTATATAATATTATTATATACTAAAGCTATTAGGGATCAAGTGGAGATATAAAGAGAAGCTTAATTCCTTCTAGTTTAATATTAATTTAAGGTAGATATATAACCTATATAATATAATCTATAAAAATATAATATAATTATAATATATTATAATATATTATATTATTTTAATTATAATAATTACCTTTTTAAAAAAAAATTATTTATTTTAATTTTTTTATAAAAATATTAATATTTTAATTTTTTTATAAAAGTATTAATATTTTAATTTTTCATAAAAGTATTAATATTTTAATTATTATTATTTATAAATAGTTTATAAAAGTAATTAAATTTAATTATAATATTTTTATTTAATTATATAATAACCTTTTTTAATATATTAATTATTATTTTTAAGTTAATTAATTTTACTTTAATTTTATTATTATACTTTTTAATTTTAATTTTAAATTTATTTTTAATTTTTTTTTTATTTTTTATAATATTAAATATTTATATTTTTATTATTTTAATTTTTAAAGATTTTATATAATAAAATGAAAAACTTAATTAATAAATTAATTAAGTAATTTAATTAAGCTTTAAATAATTTTTTATTATTTTTTTTATTTAATTAAATTTAATATAATCTTTAATAATTTAATTATAATATTTAATTATATATTTATTTTTTATATTAATAATTTATAAATTAATAAAATTTTTATTTATTTTAAATAATTAATTTTAATAAATATTTTAATAAAAAATCTTTTTATTATAATAATTTAAAAATATTATATAATTTTTAATAAGTTTTTTATTTAATTATAATATATTTAATATTTAATATATAAATTATTTATTTTTATAAAATTAAGCTTTTATTATAAATATTTTATAATTTAAAAAAAATAAAGTATAATATAAATAATTTAATTAATAAATATTTATTTATAAATTAATATTTTTATTATTAATAATTATAATCTTTATATATTTATTTAATATATTATAATTATTAATTTTATATAATTTATTAATATAAATAATATTA